>CM018697.1:80162747-80497328 GCA_009363875.1 Mikania micrantha
TTACCGCTCTTAGCTGCTGAACAGATTGTAAAGTAACTTCTTGGGTACACAAATGACTATGGCATAGTAATCAGCTTTTTACCCTCCTCGTCACTTTTGCGGAAGACTGGACTGATAGTAGGTCCCTGTGTGTTGAGTGTTGACAAATTTCTATGGGTTATAATGGTTTTGCTTGCTCCATATTAAGAAAAATAATTTCATATACCCCCTTCAAAACCTAGTATAATATCATATTTACCCAACAAATGACATATAATCAAATATAATATTTTCAAGTTTACGAGTTACGACAATTATACCTTTCCTTAAAACTTGCATTAGTATTATAGTATATGAGAATTAGGGTGCAAGGAAAAAGATTAGGGTATAAAAGTCATAATATAAATTATATTTCATGAAAAGGGTAAGCAAGTAATTTTAAGCGTATCTAATGTTAAATTTTTGGGTTGGGTAAATATGATATAATGGAAGTATTCAAGTGTAAATTGCATTAGAGTATGAGATTTTAGAGCGTAAGGAGAAAGACAAGGGTATGATGGCAATATTCTAAATTGTGCTTAATATAATAGGTAAGTATTAAAATTTAAGTATTCTAATTCAAGTGTAAATTGCATTAGAGTATGAGATTTTAGAGCGTAATATAATGGCAATATTCTAAATTGTGCTTAATATAATATAATAGGTAAGTATGAAAATTTAAGTATTCTAAAAGGGTATATTTGATATTAAAGTTTTTGGTTAGGTAATATGATTGATGGAAATCAGGCCCAAAAATTACACACACCAAACACAAATATTGATCTCAACAAATGATCGACTCTTTCTTGTATTAAAAGACTTACTTTTACAATATAACAACCCTAAGGCTCCTATTTATAATGAAGCAAACTTTCAACCCAAGAAATCAAAACCTACTTAATTTAGGAAAGTAGATCAACACAATATATCCGTACCAAACTATAAAAAAAAAATACCAAACAACAAATAACTAAATAAACTAAACATAATTCTAAGTTCAACCTATTAAACAATCCGACCTCACATGTGAACCAATTCAGGATTAAGTGATTAACTTCCAACAATGATATTATGAAAGTTTACAGGGGCATATATGTTCCTATTTTAATGTTTCACTTGAAAGAACAAAAAGAAATAAATTAAAAAAACAATGATTTTTCATCTAGTTATTTTAAGAAAATAAGTATCACCTGCAATCCAGATAATGAAGGTTGGCTCAAAATTCGCTCGGCTACTTCCTCGGCACTGCTCCCCCTCATGTTGGCAACTACCTACAGGGATGCACCGTATATGAAAGTAATGAGTAATGTAAGATTACAATATGCTTCCTCCCTTGGAAGACAAAACAGGTCATCCTTCACTAATTAACAAATTTAGACATATTTTGTTATAATTTAAACAAAATATAAAAAACTGCCATGTAAAATTCCTTGAGTTTAAGAATATGTACTACAAGGAGTTTAAGAATATGTACTATAGTATTAAGATCTATGATAGGAATCGAACAACACAATCAAGTAATATAATCAATCAAGAGACAAATCAAGAACAATGATGAAATTGAAATGATATATATATTAAGGAATGTTGACACACGCAAATGAAATTCAAAATCCAAGGTAAATCCTTCTCCAAGCATATGCAGGAGCCAATATTAATTTCTAAACAATTCTCTTCACCCCCACTCATAATCCTAACCTCTATTTATAATCCACCACCAAACACACTAGATATTAATATTGCCAAACTACCCTTATCTGAAACCTATCATTACTACTAACTATTACCAACATTTTAATATAACTATAATCTCTATCATTACTCCCCCCCTTATTTAAAAGACTTGGGAGTTAACCAAGAAACCTGCATTGTTTCAATTATCTTACCTTCCGGACATTTATGAGCTGGCCCATATCTATTACCCCAACGCAAACAAATTCCTTTCTTCTTACGTCCTTTCCATTCCAAGCACGAAATATATCGAACTACTTGATCACGATGAAAAACATGTCCCAACTCAGGAGTAGAGTAGGCTCCTGATTGGATGGCAGGGATTGAACATGGATTCTCTGGTTGGGGTGGCTATCAGTCATAGGATTGAGTTGAACCACCCGGTTTAGGCATAAACTGGCCCAATATGTTAGTAGCTTCAAAAGGCCCAGGGGATCCCTACAACGGGAAGCATAAATGTTGCTGGGATTAGGGAGAATCATCTCTTCAAAGTTTGTTGCCAAAGCAACAGGAGTGGAATGTGTGCCCAAATTAAGGTTCACCTTTTGAATGTCTCTAGGAGGTTCAAATCCACTGAATTCAGGAAATTGGAGCTCCTGCAAATCCACTAAACCATCCTTGAAGCCGGAGGAGGTACCGGCTTGGTTTTAAAAGAGAGAAGTGCACTGAGGCGAAAAGGTCTAAAACCGAAGCGCGAAGCGCAAAAGTGGTGGGCTTTTCGTACGCGAGTCACACGGTGTTTACATTATTTTTTTTATATATCCCATAGGTTTTTAGCATCCCCTACCCAAAAAATATAGTTATAAATAAGGTTGATATATGATTTAATGTATAAATTAGCTACATATACAACCCTTTTAGCTATATATATAAGTATATAACACTATGAAGCACAAAATCATGTCCTATACAAGAAGCGCACGCCTCACCGGGATTTTTTCAAAAAAAAATCTGCATTTTTTGTGCGCTTTTGGTACAACATGCGCCTTGAGTCACATAAGGCGAGGAGCCTTGCGCCTTAGGTCGCTTTAAGCCTAGGCGCGCTTTTTAAAACCAAGGGTACCGGAACTGGACAAAATAATGCCAGATGCTCCCAATAGAGTCTCAACAAATTGTTTGTCCTGTTTCTTCATCCAATTGAGAACAGTTTAGCGAAATTCAATTGAAGCCGCTCGATCCTCGTGCAGCAATTGGAGAGATGTTTTGATTTTTGCCACGTCGTTTTGAAGTTGAATGATCAGTTGTTCGTGAGCATCTAATCGAGAGATTTGATTTACCATGATTGATAAGGAAAACAGGAAGGCTGGGTAAAATAGAGCGACACAGTCCAGCAAAACCGATAGAAATTGAGAGTAAGAGTGATAAGATATGATACCACGATATAGAGATAATGCAATAGAAACGAGAATTACTCAAAACTATTAAGAAAATTAGGTTATAGATTTATATGAGCAAACGATTACAAATGAAGAAGACGATCTCAGGGTAAAACCCTTCTCCAAGCATAAGCAGGAGCCAATACTAATTCTAAACAATTCTCTTTACCTCCTCAACTCACAAGCCTAACCTCTATTTATAACCCACTAACAAACAACTAGAAATCAATATTATCAAACTACCCTTACTAGACCCTACCATTACTACTAAGTACTACCAATATATTTAATATAACTATAATCTCTATTGAAGAGATACGAATTGAATCAAATCGGAAACACGATGTTGAAATGGAAATTGGTGGGCGAAGCCGATTAGATCAAGAACAATGATAAAATTGAGATGAAAATGGATATGTAGAACGACAGGTCGGACCATTGATAGGAATCGAGCAACACAATCAAGTAATATAATCAATCAAGAGACAAATCAAGAGACAAATCAAGAACAATGATGAAATTGAAATGATATATACATTAAGGAATGTTAACACACACAGATGAAATTCAAAATCAAGGGTAAACCCTTCTCCAAGCATATGCAGGAGCCAATATTAATTTCTAAACAATTATCTTCACCCTCACTCATAATCCTAACCTCTATTTATAATCCACCATCAAACACACTAGATATCAATATTACCAAACTACCCTTATCTAGAACCTACCATTACCACTAACTATTACCAACATTTTAATATAACTATAATCTCTTTCAATCTAAGAGATGGAAATGGAAAATGATAATCGTCTAACCGTGAATTGACCAAGTGCCCTTAAATGTGCCTCAAATCTTTCGAGAACTTCATTTGTGATATCCAATAAACCTTTACGCTTGAGCAACGACTTCTTGCTAGCAACCAGGACAGCCTGAAAAACATTTCACTTTAAAAAAAAACAAGCATTGCATGGTTGGGCTAACAAACTTTACCTGGCTTTCTAACAGAACTCCACCTTCAATTTCTTTGAGATTGTTCTCTTTCAATGTAGTCCCGCTGCTAACAAGATCTATGATAGCATCAGCTATCCCCATCTAACAAGCAAGTGAAAAATACGTCATGAAATTTCTATAATAAAAGGCAGCTGGTGAAACTTTAAATAACCCCAACTTAAGGTTTAGGCATAAAGTAAGATACGCTCAAGAACATGTAACTTTATGTTTGAGGATAAAAATAAATAAATAAATAAAATAAAATAAAAACCTCTTGAAATAGGTTTCTCTTAAAAAAAATAACATTAGTAAATGAGATGCTATTTTTATTTCCAGTTTTGTGACCAGGCAAATCAATCACAATATTTAAGGAAACTTCCAGAATCAAGAAATGAAGAAAGAAGCGTAAATTACTTGTGTGTGCAATTAACGAATTTGCGATATCTATTGACTTCTGTTAATAAAATTCAACATGAGGAAAGATACAAATCCTTGTGAGGAATTAACACATGGAAGAGGAGAGTTCAAATTTGACAAGGGTTGTGTCAGGTATGATTAAGCATAAATGCATGATACATTATACAACTAAAATTGGTACATATGACATAAATAGTAAATTCATAACCATGATGTATTTTGGATCATTATAATATTTCAACTTTGATGCAAACCATTACTGGGATCTAGATATGAATAAATTATAGTTGTGTTGACACCTCATGGAACCAATAAAATATATAAAACTTATTGCTAGATACAACCAGGATAAGTATTAAAATATATGAAATAAAGACCCCAACTTTGATGAAAATTCATGCCTCTCATGGCAGATGAACTTATATTGAAAAATATCTCACCGCAGGAGCTGCCTCGAGTGCCCCATCAGCAGTTGAAAACTCAACATGCTGAAGCCCGTTCTCTTTCAGAAACTTAGGGCCTAGCTGAAGGAAAGAAGGAAAAGAATATGTTATATTTCTGACTTTCTGTATTTATTACTAGGAAATAAAATTACAATGGCGCCATGAAAGATGAACAATATATTACATATGTGAAACCAGTGGCAACTCTAAGAGGCTTCTCAGCTGTCCATTGAGGCATTTCTGCTAGTTCCTTCACTGAATTAATTTTCTCAAAAATCCCATACTTTGGAATCTGTTAAGACCAGTGAAATGGAAGTCATTTATAAATTTTGGGAATACAATTATATTTTTAGTTTGTATAATAAAATAAGAAAAGTATAACTTACTGCAAGAGATAAACGGCAATCTCCATATGCAAGTTCATCATGCACAAGGATAAGATCTTCATTTCCCTATGAATAACAGTTAAGAAGCATAACTTTACATGTTATCATAAACAAATAACAAGCCTTTCCAAAACAAAATCCAAATAATAAGCCCCACAAGCATGCTAAAAATGAATACACAAAACATCAAAGTAACAGAAATAATATCGTCATTAACATCAACACAGGCAAGTAGTGAGAACACAATGCATCAGAGGAACCATAAAACCTATGTAATTTTCTAGTTTCTTTCTTTCTTCTACCCTCCACTTATCATGTTTATTTCTCGCAATTGAGTAAGTTTTTGGGAAACAAAACAAGCAAGAAAAGCAACTTAAAAGGGTTTACAATTAGCATAGCAAAAAACGATTGTCACTGTAAACTCCAAACATAAACATACATATCCAGTAAAGTCTCACTAATCAGTAGAGTCACAGGGTGAGTGAGACAAAGGGCCCATGTTCCAATGGAATCAGATCAGTGTTGAAAAAATCAGCCTAGGTGGCCGATTAATTGATGCCTGGGCGCTAGTCAGTCGTCGGCCGCTTCAATTTTGGCTAATCGACCAATTAATTGGCCTAACTAAAAATTGGGCCTGGGTGGCCGAATGGGCTAGAAATGGGCCAGAACCCAGAGAATATTCCGGTGCCTTTCCAAATTACAGAGAATATTCAGATTCTGCCTAATTTTCCGACATCTTTTCAAATTCCGTTCAAAAACATCAAAGAAGCAAAGAAAAACATTATGCCTTTCCACACTATGAGGCAATAAATGTAAACAATGTCCAGGTTAGAAGCATCATTTTACATAACAAAGTATGTTCTTTGCAAGTGAGGACTGAACATTATTTTTTTTAAAAGAACTCGAAATAAAGAAATATGAAGAATGCGCTATTTGTGTGGGTAGAGAATGACTACTCATAAACACACTGAGACTGAAGATCTTACTACCAGCTTGATAATTCATTGTAAAATATATCAGTTAACAATCGAAATTGAAGCTTTGGTTTTTGGAGCTTGCATTGTGACCGAATCCTCTTAAGTTCAAAGTAAAGATCTTAATATACAAGGCACTGTTCTTGATACAATTCTAATAACCAACAGACAATTAAATCAAAATAAGAGGAATTTTATTATAAACTGGATGAACGATTACTAAAAAAGGAAACTCTCAATCAACAATGGAACTCTCTCTCTCTCTCTCTCTCTCTCTCTGAAATCTTTCAGGAGTCTTACATAACAACCAAATCCTAATTCTGTCCTTTCTCCCTCCTCTATTTAACAACTACTCAAACATCATAACAAACTCTATATTGGACAAGTCAATTCCCCTTTTTACCCTTTCTAGAATACACTTGTAAAACAGGAGGTTTAGTGTTAACTTGAGCTTGTGTAATATTCCTATCAATGCCATCACCTTCTTTTAAAGTCTTGACCTCAAAACTTATATTAGGGACTTGTTCCGATATCTCACTTGCTTGCTCCCAAGTGGCCTCCTCTACCAATTGTCCCTGCCATTAAATCAACCATTCTTCCACCGATTCTGAACCTTTTTTGACTTTTCGAACTGCCAACACTTTACTGGGTATGATTAGATCTTCCACCCCCACTTCCAACTCATCCGGAAGAACAGCTTCTACATTACCTTGGATAGCTTTCTTCAGAAGAGAGACGTGAAATACTGGGTGAATTTTTGATGTGGGAGGCAGAATTAACTTATAAGCTACCTGACCCACTTTCTCACTTGTTTGAAAAGGCCCAAAGAAACGTGGAGCCAATTTTTGGTGGACCCTGCTAACCACCGATTGTTGGCGATACGGTTTGAGTTTAGCATAAACCCATTCTCCCACCACAAAATGTACCTCCCTCCTTTTCTTATCTGCATTTTTTTTCATAAGATTCTGCGCAGCTGCTAAGTATTGTTTTAAAATCTATAATGCTGAATCTCGGTCACTTAATTCTTGGGCCACTGCTTCCACACGAATTTCTCCTCGAGAGTATTGAAACACCGTAGGAGGACTTCGGCCATAAACTGTTTCGAATGGAGTCTGTCCAGTAGAGGAATGAAAGGTAGAATTGTACCAGAATTCAGCCCAAGGCAACCAGTGAGCCCAATTTCGGGGTTGATCAACTGCAAGACAACATAGATATGCCTCAAGACAATGGTTAATCACTTCTGTTTGGCCAGCTGTCTCAGGATGGTAGGCTGAGCTCATTTGTAAGGTTGTGCCTTGAGAACGGAATATCTCCTGCCAAAAGGTACTTAAGAAAAGTGGATCTCGATCACTAATAATATTTTTAGGAATACCATGCAAACGAATGATTTCTGCGACCCCCTTGGCTGTATACGGGTGTTTGAGAGGAATGAAATGGGCGTATTTGGACAATCGGTCAACTACCACCAGAATCACAGTAAACCCCTTTGAGCATGGTAATCCACTGATGAAGTCCATGGACAATTCTTCCCAAATGGCATCTGGAATACTCAGGGGCTGCAACAGTCCTGCAGGAGCAGTGGTGGCTGTCTTACAACGTTGACACACCTCACACTCGCGGACATATTTTTTGACAGTAGCCATCATTCCAGCCCAATACAAATTTGCAGCTATACGTTTGCACGTACGATAATACCCCAAATGACCCCCTGTGGCAGCAGTATGGAATTCATGTAATAAAGCAGGAAGAAATTTTGACTTAGCTGAAATGACCAAACGATTATAATAGAATAAAACGCCTTGTTTAACTGTGAATCCTGGGTGTTTATCCGGAAAAAATTGACAATTCTTGCTCAATTGTTGTAATATGGGATCCTCTTTGGATTCCTCTATTAGTTGGGACCCTTGCTGCCAAACAGGACCTGAACATAAAGAAATACAGGTGCCTACTTCATCCCTGCGAGAAAGAGCATCCGTTGCGCGATTAGAATGACCAGGTTTATATTGAATATCAAAATTGTATCCCAACAATTTAGCTACCCAATTCTGTTGATCAGGAGTAGTCACCCGCTGTTGCAACAAAAACTTCAGACTCTTTTGATCTGTGCAAACTGTAAAGCGTGTACCCAATAGATAAGGCCTCCAATGTTGGACTGCCAGCACCAAAGCCATCATTTCTCTCTCATAAGCCGACTTAGCAAGATTCTTATCACTCAACCCCTTGCTAAAATACGCTATTGGTTTGTTTTGTTGCATCAGCACAGCCCCAATTCCCCTCCCTGATGCGTCACATTCCACCATGAAAGGAAGAGAAAAATTAGGCAAAGTTAAAACTGGTGCAGATATTAGTTCCTGTTTACGATGATTAAACGCCTCTTGAGCCTGATCAGACCATACGAAGGCATTTTTCTTAGTTAAATCTGTAAACGGTCAAGCAATGCTCCCATAATGTTGAATAAATTTGCGGTAATAGCCAGTCAATCCTAAAAACCCCAGAATACTCGTGATGATATGACCCAAATACTCGACTGATGTTTGACCAAAAGAACATTTTTTTCAATTGAGGAAAAAACAATGAAAGATTAGGATTTGAAAAACCGCTTGATCAGGACTATATATTAAAATATCATCAAAGAATATTACCACAGATTTGCGAAGAAAGGTGATAGGCAACCACTTGACACACCACCTGTGGATATGGATACTCCGGACAGTCATGATCCAGCGGAGCATGTGGGAGGCACGTGGGTCAATTTAATTCACTTGGCTTGAGTTTCACCCGTTTGCAGCATCTCGTTTACTATTTCAGTCATGTTCTTCTATTTCTTTTATTATTTCTTTATTTAGTTAATTAATTCCCAGGTAGTTTTTCAATTCCTAAAATGTAGCTTAGTGGAGTAGTTGGCTATTTTCTTTCGTATGTAAACTGAGAAGATGGAAATGAAATGCAGTTTTGATTTTCCTTCTCAAATTACTCTTTCTTAATTGAATAGAGTTTTTCCATTGCTATTTTAGTTTGTGGCTAAACTAAAAGGTGATCTTTGGAACCCGATTTTTGATTCTCGTGGTGTATTTGTAACGAGATTAGATCAACGGGCTGGCCGTCAAACTGCAAGGGTGGTGTAGGCTGTATCTCTCGTGGTTCGTCTTTGTTATCTGATCCATTGGTGTGTGTTGGGTATTACCGATCCTGTTACTGAGCTCATTGCTATCAAAAGGGTTTGAAAATGTCATTCATAAGAGCTTGAAACGTAGCTGGTGCATTCATTAAGCCAAAAGGCATCACCAAATATTCATAATGGCCCTTGCGTGTCCAGAAAGCAAATTTTTCAATGCTGTCTTCTTGCATTCGAATTTGATTATATCCCAATTTCAAATCCAACTTTGTAAAAAACCGGGCACCATGCAATTCATCAAGTAATTCCTCTACCATCGGAATAGGAAACTTATACGGAATAGTGACTATGTTTAAGGCTCTATAATCCACACTTACACACCACGAAGCATCCTTCTTCCTGACTAAAATTACCGGACTAGAATACGCATTGCGGCTAGGACGAATCATGCATACCTCTAGCAATTCCTTAACTTGTCTTTCAATTTCATTTTTTTTGAATATGGGGATAACTGTAGGGACGGACAGCTACTGGATCAGAAGTGGATAGAATGATTTGGTGGTCATGGGAACGAGAAAGAGTTAATTCAGAAGGAGTTTGGAATAGAGTTATGAATTCGTTCAACAATGTATTAAGTGATTGTTGTTGGGTATCAGAAAGTGCATCTGGAATCGGTGCACTAGATGAAACAGGAGATATATCAAGAGTAATAGGAGTCAATTGAGGTTTATTTTCTACCCTTAGCCAATTTTGCAAGGCTGCAGAATTTGGTTGTCCTTTCCCACTGCCCTGTAACAGAAATGAGGATTCCTGAAAAACAAATTTCATCCATGAATTTTTTCAATCATGGACTACTTGGCCTAAGGATTGCAACCACACCATTCCTAGAATAAGGTCCAAGGTACCCGTGTCAAATACCAAGGCATTAATGACAAAGGAACAGGGGCCCAATTGTATTGACAACCCTTGACATTGATTTGTAACAACTATATGACCATATCCCAACCAAATATTTATCCCATCCTTGGTTTTAGATTGCGAGATGCACTCCGATGCGTTTCGTCCAAAAATCTAATGAGCGATGCGAGCGCATCACGTATGCATGCGTTCTTAATTAAAAAAATATTTATATATATTATTTAAACTTGTTAAGTTACACTAAAAAAATATAAAATTAAAACTAATAATTACGAAAGAAAGATCTAGGTACCACCAAAGAAGCTTTATAAACAATCAAAATATGCCTGACTCTAAACTTATAGTAACTCTATTAATAAGGTAATAAATTAAAAAAATTATAAAAGCTCTCTATAAAAAAAACAATAAAAAGAAAAAAAGAAAACTAAAAAGTAAAAATGACTTCTCTATAAAACTAAAAAACAAAGGCAGTCATACATAAAGAAGAATATTAGGGTTTTCTAAGATCCATCGTCGTTGCTACTTCATGGCTCCATAGCCTGCTCCGATTCTTCTTCTATCAATTTCTACATGGCTTCTCCGAATTCCATCATCTCCATGTTAGTTAAGCTTTCTACACTCATTTCTTCAAGTTGCGAGCATTAGAGCGCATCTTTCAAATGCCGCAATATGCGGAAATCACCGCAACAGGGCCGCATCATGTAAACACAACGCAACAAGAGTTGTGATGCGATCTGATCCCCGCATACTCGCAACAGCACAATATGCGCGCATATTGCGCGCAATTTTAAACCAAGATACCATCCACCGAATTTGAAGAGATGGCTAGAGCTGTGACTAGCTGTTTGGATATGAAGTTGTGAGTGGCTCCACTATCCACCATTAAACTAATAGAAATTCCCAGAAGAGTACCTTCTAACTGCGAAGTCTGAGTTCCACTCAACTGATTGCAGACCCCCATTACTTCTAAAGCTTGACACATACCCGAAGGAGGGTCCGAATTCTCAGCAGTTGGTGTAGGGGATAGGGCAGTCATCATCCAATTTTCTCCTATATCAACTTCTTCCTCATCATCTCCCAAGAGTAGAACACGCAGTTTCCCCTCGGGACAATGATGAGTAGGCCCATACAATTGACCACAATGATAACAAAGGCCTTTTTTTGGTCTCTCTTCCCATTCTGTGCGAGATAAGGCCCGAATTCCTTTGTCACGCGAATTCATTGGCCCAGTAGCAGAGGATCCCACCACCCCGGATTTGGACCCATAATCAATTTTAGAATTGGAAAAATTGGATTGAGAAGAACGAAAAGATGGATTTACAGCTTTCAGATCCCCCGTCCCCCTGTTGATGTGGACATATGATTAACTCCACTTGACAATCCCCATTGATCAGCATAACGATAATGAGCCAAAGAAGTATTAGCGGATTGTGGTTGAAGCATGGCCTCCACATCCTTAGCTAGATAAATAGCATCTAAACGAGTTTGTGGGCGATGAAGGCGAACCCACTGTTTGACATCATCACGTAAACCTGCAACGAAATACCCAATAATCTGGGATTCCGGTAAACGTGGAACAAGGGACAAGAGATATTCAAAGTCGTCAATGTAATCGAGAATTGAGGAAGCTTGTTTAATGGTCGCCAATTGTTCGTAAGGGTTATAAATTTCAAGGCCGCTAGAAAAAATGTAACAATTCACTTTGAAATTCAGTCCAGGACAGGGAATCATGGACCTGAGTGACCACTGTAAACCAGTGTTGAGCCACTCCTTGCATACTAAGTTGAGCCAATTTCAATTGTAAATCATCTGGCGTTTGATTAATGTCAAAATAGAGATTCGCTTTTTTTATCCAGCCCTGAGGATCAAAACCAGATAATTCCGAAAGTTTTACCTTCTTAACAGCCCAAGGGAGAGGAAAAGAATTATGAGAAGAATCGAACGGAGGAGGAGTTTTAAATGGATCGGTGATATGAGGACCAGAACCGGAAGAAGACGAATCTACAGGTTTTTTCTCTTGTTGTTTCATCCACGCAAGCATGACCTTGCGAAATTAGGATGACTCATTGCGATCTTCCGTCATCAATTGATCTCTGCTACATCCGATTGATCGTTTGATCTGTTGCTCGTGAACTTCGAGACGAGAATTCTGATTTCGTGTCTCCATTTCCGGCAAGTTGTCGGCATGTCGGACCAATGATACAATTCCAATAACCAACAGACAATTAAACCAAAATAAGAGGAATTTTATTATAAACTGGATGAACGATTACAAAAAAAAAAGGAAAATCTCAATCAACAATGGAACTCTCTCTATCTCTCTCTCTGAAATCTTTCAGGAGCCTTACGTAACAACCAAAATCCTAATTATGTCCTTTCTCCCTCCTCTATTTAATAACTACTCAAACATCATAACAAACTCTATAGTGGACAAGTCAATTCCCCTTTTAACCCTTTCTAGAATACACTTGTAAAATTGGAGGTTTAGTGTTAACTTGAGCTTGTGTGATATTCCTATCAGTTCTTGTGTCATCCAATTCATATTTGAGAAATATATCATAATAAAATTTAACATGAAAACAGCAACTTGCAATTAAAGTTACTTCCATTTAAAAATAATCTACTCAAAATCTTAACAAAAGTTCCATGAAGAAATCAAGAATAGTAATGCACATGAAAAAGAAATTAGGAAAACAAGCAAAACATTTTTCCAGAAGAATAAACAGTGTGTCTAATGATGTGTCTTGGTTTTTACCTGTCCATATTCACTAACTGTGTCAAGGCCAACAATACCAAGGTCTAAATCTCCTGAAACAAGTTTCTTTACAATATCTTTTGGGCGCTGAAACCAGACTTCTACATTTGAGAGCTGCAATCAGATATTGTAAACAAGTCAAATTCAGAAGGGAATTGGATCCTCTATTAGAATTTATCTTTATTTCTCAAATGCAATGTGACTATGTAGGTTCTGTGAATACCAACTTTATTCGAAGTTTTTTTGTTGGCAGAATTACAACCCGTCGTCTCGAAGTTTTTTTGTTGGCAGAATTACAACCCGTCGTCTTGTCATACCCGTAAGATCACAAGATGTTCAAAAGAATACACATGGTGAGTTGGTGACCGTCTACTCATAAATCATTTGTCTAAGTATAATATAGCAGAATATATAGCTCAAACTATGCCCTTAACCACCCAAATCCTTTACATGTCACTTCTGTATTGTATTTCAGAAGAAGACATAAATCAAATAATTTGGTAAAATAAGTTTCTAAGGAGTAGATATTGGTGGTACAGATATAAACATAAATGAAAAAGTCATTTTGAGGCCATGAATTAGAGAAATGGATCATAGAAACCTTAATTTTTGTTTATGACCATAAAAAATAACTACCATGTTATGATGGATGGGGTCGAAAGCCAGGGCTGCTGTTAAGTTTAATCAAAATCAATCTCCCCAAATAGTGCACTTATATTCAAAGGAGGAAGGAGTAACCCATTTTGTATACACACAAGTTACTCTTCCAAAAAAATTACAGTTGGTCCAGGCAGAGAAGAAATAATACTAGTTTGAGTTTATGTGATTAAGTGTTCAAATTTCCAACTATAATCCATTACATTTTTCATTAACTGGGGAACAGAAGAAGGTTTATATTATGGAGCATCAAATCAAACAAACCAGCAGAACCACCAATGAAAAAATCATGTATTTGATATTATGCCAATAAACTTAAATTTCAACTTTTCATCCTCTTATCGGTTAAAACTGCTACCAGTTTTAAAGTTGAAAGATAACATGTTTAACATTTCCAAGCACTATGCAACTCTTTTCCTGTTGGAGGTAATCTTATGATATGGTGTTCATACAGGAATCACGTATATTTCAGGTAAAACGTAATTAATTCAAAGTGTGTCTGTTTTGAAACGGATGTAGCATACATTTATATGCAAAAACTACCAAATTTGATTGAGAAAATCATACCTGAGGTATATCTGCAACGTATTGCCGAGGATTAAGTTGCCTCACAGATAATTGACAATCCTTTCAAACACAAACGGAAAATCAGATAAGAATATAAAACATTATAATGAAATTAAAGTCGGAGATAGAAACTATACTTTGAGAAGATCCAGGGTATCAGAGGCCATTCGACCTTTACTCGGCAAACCTAATCTAATCTCGCTCCTCTCTTTGGCTTTCACGTCGACGTTTCCGTTCACGACGGTCACCGGAGACGACATGGAGCAACATGAGACTGTGAATTTGACGGAAATTCGAGTAGAAGGATGTGATGGAATAAACTGTGTGAAGCCGGAGGCGGTGGCCGGAAGTTTCTGTAGAGATGTTTGAACGAGAGACATACCGGTGGTGTGATTATTCTCGTTTTCCGGCGAAACTTTGACGGAGCGGCGGGAACAGCAACGCCGCCGGGAAGGGTATAGCGTGTGACAGATTTCCTACAAACAAGTGATAAACGACAGCAGCTGGAGAATTAGCAGAAGATACGAATATACGGTAAGGCTACAAACAAGTTGATAAATGCACAGAATCTAGCAAGTAGCAAGTAATAACTCTACACTTAAAAGTAATTTTTTTGATCGGTTAATTTTACTTTCTTTCTAGATTAAATGAAAATCAAATTAATTACATTATGGTATCAACTCATGACCTTTATTTTAATAGGTAAAATATCTACAAAGTAGGCTGGTTTTGTATAAGACTATCCACAGCGGTCACCCCACTGAAAATCCTTCCCCACTGAAATTTCATGCCACGTCATCACCCCACTGAAAACCTTTAACACCCACAATGGTCACCTCACTGAAAACATTTCCCCACTGAAAACCCTTTTAACACCCACCATCTTGAACCAACCAATGAGGAAGAAGGAAACCGAACGGGGAGCGGGGGCCGTTCCGGCTCGTTGGGCGGGGCACCGCTGGCTGAGGGGCGGTGTTCCCGCTGGGCACCGCGACGGGGGAAGAGCCCGCTGGCCGGGCGGGACGACCGCTGTGCTCGGTCTAATGGTGTTCAAAATATCCGAAACTGGTGTACCCGTTTCCCCGGTTAGTCGGGTATTGGGGGACCTGGGGTTTACCACGCAATTGGGTTACCTAGTCATCAAATAAATAAATAAAAATCCTAAACTCGAAAAAAAATCCGAAATCCGAATCGCATCCCCAACCCGGAAAATCTCATTTGAAACTCCGGTTGCTTGTGTCGGATAATATAATTTTAGAATCGGGTCGGTCGGGTTTTGGATATGAAACAACTAGTTTTTCGGGTCAAATACCCGAATAAACCCGATTTGTTCGGGTTATTCGGATGTAATAATCATTCTTTTCGGGTCGGATTATATATTTTGAGATTCGGCTCGATTTCGGATAGACCAAAAAAATTTCAAATCCGAAAACCTAAATAACTCGTTGTCCAACACGATAAACACCTATTATCTTGTATTGACACTTAAAAGTAACTGACGGTTGGCACATCCAGGCTTCTGTTACAACCATTGTTTACGGTTTGAAAAAGAGTAACATTTCAGATCAGTGGCGGAGGCAAAGTGAGAGGGGGCCGAAATTTCTGAAACCTAGAATACATGTTAACTTTTTGAAGCGAGGAGGCGAAACCGCAATTTTTAATTAATAATAACATTTTTGCCTAAAAATTTACTCTACGGACGAAAAAGGGGTGGTCGCCCCCCTCCCCCTATTAAGCTACGCCACTGTTTCAGATGGCATACCATAAGCCATCCTTGGTGAATACATCGGTTAACTGTTTTAGTTGGTTTTTGGGCAATCTCTAAGACGTCAGCGGTCGTCCCGCCCGGCCAACGGGCCTCCTCCCCGCAGCGGCGTCACACGAGAACACCGCCCCCTAGCTCGCGGCCCCCGCTGGAAACCCTCCAACGGCTCCGCTCCCCGTCGTGAATGAGGAGATGTGATTGGCCCGAAATCAAATAAATGTGAAATGATGTGGAATAGTGGGGAAGGGTTTTTAGTGGGGTGACCATTGTGGGCGTTAAAGATTTTCAGTGGGGTGATGACGTGGCAGGAAATTTCAGTAGGGAGGGTTTTCAGTGGGATGACCGATGTGGATAGTCTAACAAAAGGATGATTTAACCCTAATTCACACCTCGAAAGCATGGAATCACCTTGGAGGTCTTCGTACCCGTCTCGAAAACGATTTGGGAACGGAAACGTGTTGGAAACGTATCCGATTACCAGGGACGTTTCGAGTTACGTTTCCTAAACGTTTCTCGGCAAGAAAAGAGCCTGCGCAGTCTAAGTGCAAATCCGGCGAGATTCCGGAAAGTTTCCGGCCAAATTCTGGTAAAAGTCGGAGGAGAAAGTATCGTAATTCGTAACCCTTGATTTGAAGCACTAACCTGTACTTGATTCTTGCTACAATTTGGAGGATTTGAAAGAGAGCTCGTAAGTTTGCTTTTTAGGGTTTGCAGTGAGTATTGAGTAATAGGTGTCTGAGTGAAAAACAATCGCACGGTATGGAGGAAAAGAAAGAAACTATAGGGACAACCTTCTAGGAAAGAAAAAGAAAAAAAACCCATTATTTTTTTCCTATTAGTGGTCACTTTAAAATAAAATATCCAAATACCCTTAAATCTATGGTACTCTTAAATTTGGAATTTGTTTAATGTATTTTTGTTTTTTATATTTTTTTATTGTCGTACCATTGCCGTACCCCTATCTTGAAATTTTGAGTTTTGTCGTTTCCTGTTTCTGTACCATCTCGTACCCGTGTCCTATACCTGTATCAGTGATACCTAGATTCACACAGGTGGCCTTTGAAGCAAAAGAGGACAAACCTTGATGCATTTCTTAAGATTATAAGTGAAGAATATGTCAAATTGCTTCCATGTCTAATCAATCTTTTTTTCATTATAAAAACATGTTAGGCTAATCACTTCATAGTCATAACTGGGTTGCGCGTTCAATTAAGTTGTAGCATTATTTTTATATTTATGTTTGGGTGTTTAATACTTGTGAGCACTACTTTGAAAATATTTGTAATTGTATTTGTGTTGGTTACATTAACACTTGATCTTGTTTTGATTTTGAGTCAATACAAATAGGAGTGTTCATCGGTTTATTCGGATCAGGTTATTCTGTTGTTCATACAAATACAATATATTGTCTCATAAAAAAGAATTCCAAAGTTTGATTTTTAGTATTCTACTTTTTAAACATTGAAAAAGTCAAATGATCATTTGCAAACCTTTAAAAAGTCAAATATATGTTTTGTGTGTTTTTATAACGGTTGTTAGATATCTCTAATTTACATTTACATGAGGTGTTCGCCCCAATGTAATCACTGGAACATGTCACCAAAAGATTTTAAGAATCTTAAAATCAACTTATACAAAGACATTATAGCCTCCCAAGAATGCTAAGGTTGTGCGTATTCATCATCCCCTTAACAATCTAAATAGGCGTTACATAAACAACTAATCTTATTACACCCTCTTCACATACACGTGTGTAACCATCACCCCTCTTCATATACACACAACCCACTCATGACCCACCCATCATCCCATTTCTCTCCTCTCACATGCAGTTAGTTGTTCACCTTGTGACTGGGCTCACGCCTTGCCTATTACGCATCCATCACGCCGCCCCTATAATAAGGTGTTGGGCACCACGGGGATGTGACATCCCGTCACCCGGGTGCTCACGCCCCATTACACGTAGCCTAAAAAAATATAACGGCACATTTAGTACCCTGTTTTATATTCAATCATAACATTTTGGTTCAGGCACTATATGACAGGTTTTTCTCTAATTATATATACATACATTTACAACTTGCGTCTATAGGGTTAAATATCCTATTGGTCCACGTAGTTGCTCATAGAATTGATTCAAGAGCTTCAAAAAAAATTCCATAAGTTGCCATTGTTGACCATCAACCACATCTATAGCACAAATCTATTTTTAGCTGGTTTTTGTGAAGACCCATAATTATTAGGGATAATTTTGTAGAAACATAACCAAGTTTTAATTTTGTTTTGATCAAGTCACTCCAACTTTGTTTTGTTCCAATTTGATAACTTAGGTTTATTTTTATGTTTCAATCTTAGATATTTTGACCTATATAACTTGTAACTATATTTTTATTTTTTTATTTTTATTGTATGATAACATGAAAATAACATAGAGTTTGAAAAAAAACAAATCTCAAAATATTTTTAAAATTGCAAAAAAATTATAAAAATTAAAAAATTTGTGAAAATTTTTTAAAAATTATAAAAATAATTAGTTGATTAGAAAAAAAACATAAAAATACCCAAATGAGTCTAAAACCTTCAAAAGGATCCTAAATTCATCTAAAAATTCACTTATAGAGCCTAAACGAACCAAAATTACATGTTATCCAGGCTTTTTATCTAGTATTAGAACATAAATCAAACTTAAGTTACCTAATTGAAACAAAACAAAGTTTAAGTGATTTAATTGGAACAAAATCAAAAGTTGGTTATGTTTCTATAGCATTTTCCCTTATTATTATATAATATTAAACGATAATAATAATTAATTAATAATTATTATTATATAATATTAATACTAATTTTTTAATGGCAGAGAGTTTCGTCGTGCTACCTTCAGTTATCATGACGGTTGGTAACTAATATCGATTCCTTGATCACCGACCGTGAAACCGTACCCCCTGGTGCACAGGAACCCCGTGGAATAGGTACACCCTCGCCCCCCATTGGTTCAAAACCTGAGATTAAGCTCAATATTCCTCCACTCACCCGGTATCCATTAAAATGTCACCAGTGTGACTTGAACCCTGGTCTCCAAGGAGAAAGAGCAAGCCTTAACCACAAGGCTAACTTTGATGTATTATTAATACTAATTAAATATTATAGACTATACATTTCAAAATGTGTGCTACAGTCATTTATGATTATTGTTTTTTTTTGTTTTTTTTTTCTGATTTTCAAGTTGGTTAATATTTTTTTACACATGTGTCTTTTATGTTATCGACCTATTATTTTAAAATAAGTTTCATTTTAGATCGATCATCTATTTTTTTTATTAGATACTTAATGTTTGATTTCTTTGTTGTTTCTTGAAGTTCTTTATTTTTCTTTTTTCTAATATTTCTTTTACTAATATAACATCATGATGTGTTTTTTTATCTTCGTTTAATGGCTAAAACTGAGTTAATGTAATAATATTTTTTTATTAACATTTTGTTTTCCTAAATTACCTTTTCGGCTTTACGTCTATGTTTCGATTTAAGTTGACATTTATTAAATATTGACCCGTCCAGTTAATTGCGGTCTTTTACGTTTAATATTATAGTTATACGATTTACATAGATTCGTTTTCATGTTTCCAATGCTCATTTTTACTGCGGTAAACCTTTATGTCTGAACTTTATTTTTAATTGGCCCGATTACCTCCGCAAAGCGCGGGTATCACCCTAGTAATCATACATTTACAACCTACATCAAAAGTGCTAATTCATGGTTAATTAATATATGTCTTCAGGTCAACAAAAGCAGCCGTCTACAAGAAATTATTTAACTAATAATACTTATTATTCATAATTAATTACTATCTGCCATTAGGTAAAAAAAAATCTCATTTGATAGAGGTTTGCCTCTTAAAATGGAAGGTTATGTGTTCAATCCCATACAAAGATGTAATTTATGTGGAAAGTAAGCTTAGCCGTTCAAAAAAAGGTAAAAAATGCAGCCAACAAAAATAATAATAATAATATATTAATAATAATAAACATTTATTTGTTATCTTAAATGACAAAAGGAATAATTATAATAATTAATTAACAATACTTTATTATATTAATAATAATAATAATAATAATAATAATAATAATAATAATAATAATAATAATAATAATAACAAACTTTCATGATTGCTCTTTTTTGAACCTCTAGAGTAGAGTTTGTAGTTGTTGGTTCAATTCTTTCACAAAACTTACGGCTCCGCCAAATATTGATGCTTGATCACCCAGAATTCAATATATACTAATTCAGATTAATTTAGTTTTTTTAACAAATTATATTGATCAAAATTCAAAGAATATAACTCTGTTATACATGTGTCAGTGTGTCACTACGAACCTAACCATGTATTATTTTCAAATGGTTGATTGAGGTTACACCAAACCATTATTTGAATGTTATGAGATGTATCATAGCCCTCCTACTGCTTATCAAGTGTTATATTTCGATTTAAGTTAAACATTTATTAAATATTGACCCATCATGTTAATTATGGTCTTCCACGTTTAATATTATAGTTATACGATTTATATAGATTTGTTTTCATGTTTCCATTGCTCATTTTAACAACGGTAAACATTTATGTCCAAACTTTATTATCAATTGGTCTGATTACCGTCGCGAAGTGCTGGTATAACCCTAGTTATAATTATAAATACAAACATTTAGAAGTAGAGCACATTGGTAATCTTTTTATTCATATCCATTATTTTCTTCCTCTCCAAGCATTACATCCTGATTGGTGGTTTTGTCTTACACTCTGCTTTCTCCTTCATTTATACTTCTTCAATGTTGAAGTTTCTCTGCCGTTGAAGTTTCTCTGCCATTGAAGCTTCAGGTGAGTTTTCATTGTTTATTTTAAGCCTCCATTGGTTTCATTTTTGTTTCTATTCCCTACACTCCACTTTCTTTTCCTTTTATTTGAACTCTTTTTTCATTCTTCTTCTAGGGTTAAAGTTTCTCTGCTTGAATCTTCTATGCCATTGAAGTTTAGGTAAATTTCTGTTGTTCGTTCTTAGTCTTTGTTGTTTTTTTTTGTTTCTTTGTATAAATGACATAATCTTTTGGTTGCAATTTACAGTTGAAATTTGCTTCAGTCTTGTATGCAATTGGAATTCAGGTAACTCTCCATTGTTTTTTTTTTAATCTTTCACAGTATCTTCACTTGCAAATTTAGCCAAAACTAAAGTCCATAAATTATGTTTCTTTATTAGAGACTTTCACTTGTTTTTGTTTATAATTTGTTTTGGTTAGTGTTTAATGCATACCAGGTGTTTGTTAAAATTCCTTCTTTGTAATACATTTTAGGTGATCACGGTATGCCTGCACTTATGATTTATGTTTAGGAAATTGAAAAGTATCATTATTTGGCACAGTTTATATAAAGTTTAAGAATGAAGAATTATGAGACACCATATTTGTAGTATGCGTAATAATTTCTACTTAGGCAGAAGAAATCTGAAAAAGTTTATACACCAAAATGCAAGACAACAAAAAGCAATTCAGAATATTAATCTTGTAATCAAATTTATTAGAAATTAAAGCAACTCTACTAATGTCCTTGCTAATGCCTATTTGCTTGGTACCTTCAGATGAATAATTCTTAAGTTAATCACATGTCAGTCATCATCGTAAATTTCAAGTTGATTACAAATATTATTATTGTAATTGAAAAACATTTATAGCAAATCTTAATGCATGTAACTGGGTAAAAAGATACGGAAATTTGATGACTAACCCTCAACTAATATACCCATCCACAAGGACTTAGTCATGATGTTGTTATACTTCAGCTTCCTAGCTTCCAATTTACCCATGACAAATGACTTTATAAATCTAAACGACCATCTACACACACTCACAACATGAACAAAAACATTTATAAAATAAGAGAAAATAATGATGGCATAAGCATAGTAGTTAAGGTGAGCCAACAAGGCACTTAAAATGCAGAGAGCCAAGACAAGCATAGCACATTCTGGTCTAGACTATAAAGGTGTTTCGGCTTTGTTTTCACTTAGTTTAGATTCATTTTAGGCTAATCTTGCATAATTTTATTGACTCGGTCAAAAAAAAGAAGTAACTTTACTTTTTTATAAAAATTCTTAATATTAAATCACCTAATATCAAATCCGATTTTTTTTCCTTTCAAGAGTTTGTGTTACTTTGTCATAAATATACAGGGAAACGTTGGCATATCCCAACCAACTTCTTTTTCATTTGAATATAAATTCAAAATTTAGGGAAAATCAAAATATCAAGGGAAAACAAGAGGAGGATGAGAATATTTTACATTTCCACCCATTCAATTCAAAACAATATTTTCAAATAAAGAATCAAAATAATATTGAAGAATCCTTTTTAAATCGATCGAAAAAACTAAAAATATTCCTCAAAGGATATTTTCCTTTGCAATTAAGATGGACCGGAAGTTTGAATCAACTGAATCAAAAAATAATGAATAATATCTAGATATATGGTATCCTGGATAGCCTCATAAATGAAAGATAAATTATTATACCCTATATTAAAAAAAACAAATGAATTTGGATATAATGAGCCGACATTTCTATCTTATACAATTAACAAAAAAGGGAATATTAATTATAGAACATGTCCGTCTATAAATAAAAAATGACGGGCAGTTTTTTATGTATCAAATCATAGGTATTTCATTGCTTCGTAAAAGTAAGCACCAAAGTAATCAAAGATACCAAAACCCCAAAAATGTTGCTAAGAACCATTTTGATGAATCTATTTCTCGAGAACAGGTATTATATATAATTTACAGTACCATAATTTACATAGCAACATCAGCTAATGTAATATCATATTCATAGTCTCAGATCCACCCAACATTCAAAGAGACAAAATAAAACATTTTACAAAGTAACACATGATACATAGCTATGAAACAAAATGTAAATAATATGTGAAAGTCATTGTATATTAAATCTAAGTTTTTTTCGTTGGGATATACTTTAATGACACATGATATCTGATTTTAGATATATTGGCATTGCTAACAGGTAGTTTGTGCTAGGGGTGTCGTTCGGGTTGGTTCCTCGGATTTCGGGTTGCTCGGGTCGGGTTATTCGGGTTTTTGTAATATGAAATTAGAACCGAAAACCGGACCATTTAACTTAGGTTTAATTGGTTCTCGGGTTTCGGTTCTCGGGTTTAATCGGGTTGGGTTAAACGGTTCTCGGGTAATACTTGAAAAACTAATATTCTATTTTTCAAACAAATAAAATTAAAACATGTTTTACCAAAACATACATTTTCTTAAAAATTTCAAATATTTAACCATAACATAACTAGAACGTGTTTAACCAAAACATGCATTTCTTCAACAATCTCAAAACATATATATGCTTTGAAAATAAAAAAATGTTATTGTCCCTTAGAAACCTAGTTCGGGTTTTTCGGGTTTACCCGAATAAACCTCGTGTGTACCCAAGGACCGAACCATTCTAAATTTTCGGGTTCGGGTAATAGGCTTTTTCGGGTTGGTTATTTTCGGGTTCGGGTTTTTCGGGTTGGTTCTTCGGGTTCGGGTAAAAAACACACCCCTAGTTTGTGCTACTAGGTCTGCTAGGTCATAGAAAGAAGCCTTAGAAACTAATGAGTCACTTTGTTATTTTGCTTTCATTTAAACTTTTAGCATACATAGATTTTCATGTTTTGGATACATAGTTGCACTTTCTTTTTCCTAATGTGACACAGATATTACTAATCTGTTAATAACTATATAAGTGAAATATGCCTAATAAATCGGATTTGGTGCCTAAGAAAAGAGGTCGCCCTCCTATTGCTTCTAACGGTCCGTACTCTGTTTCTTTGCCTCTCATGGACAACTCTACTCACTTAGATTCTTTATCGTCTGCACGATTATCAATTATTGCAAAAAAAAACGTGCTGGTTGTTCGCATTTTCAACCTACACCTATTGTGGTAACAACTTCGCATTTGTCCTGTGTACAAACGTCTTCTTCTACTGTAGTCCTTATACAGCCTACAGTTGTGTCATTTTTTTCATGTAAATATTTAGATACTGGCGATTGCAATGAAATTTGAGAATATTATGGTGCATATATTTTGCTGTGATGAACGCGTTAAGTCTTCCCCTCTTAGTCAAAGACTCAAATACAACCAATGATGTAGAGGTGGTCGTGTTAGGTTACAACATTTGAATAATCCTCCTGATGCCATTGAACATCTTTTCCAAAGGGATGATTTCCGTGCCAATGTTCATGCTTATAATTTCCTATTTGCAATGACCTCTTTTGGTGCAACTATAGATGATTCTATCAATTTGAGGCTTGGACCGTACATTTTTAAAGTAAGCGGTCAAATATGTCATCGTATCGGTAGCATTTGCCCATCTCCGATCGACTCTTACCATGTTTATAGCCCGGTCGGCTCCATGTTTATAGTCCGATCGACTCTCATGTTTATAGTCCGGTCGACTCCATGTTTATAGCCCGATCGGCTGTTCATATCCTGATATAGTCAGGTCATCATTCATACTTACCCAGTACAAGTACCGGAGTATCATCATTCTCACGTATCCTATAGCACGTATAGGGACCTCATTCATGCATCATACATGATACACTAGCATCATATCATCGTTCATCATAATCACCATACATTCCATGTTAGCATTAGAACATCATTCATAGTGTTAACCATGGCACCCTAGGCATGTCATACTAATATCATTTCATCATACAATCATAACATACTAGTATCATTATCATATCATAACATCACGTCGTCATGCCTACATATCATACTTCCATCCTAGCAATCTAGGACCTTGTCATACTTCTATAACCATTCTCATAGTTATATTCACGAAGCATGTTATCATAAGTCATCATCATACCATGTGCTAGCATCATTATCATGTCATGTCATTTATTATCCTAACTCATTTATCATGCATTCATCATACTTAGCATACCTTCATGCATGCATTATTCTAACACATAAACTTGCATACATAGTCAGGGCATATCATAATCCATTCATCATCATCATGAGCACATAACATTATAGACATAACAACAAGCATGTATGTCAGCCCAAAACATTAAACATAAAAGAGGGCGTCTAGAACTCACCTGACAGTAGACTCTTGTTAACCTTAGCCGAACTCCTTAGCTAGGGCCTTAAGGACCTATATCAGTTACATCATATCGTCACATACCATCACATCACATACTTAGACTTAGAAATTATTCTAAGTCCTCATAGCCTACTAGTCTCCCTTTTTGAATCCAAGTTCTCGAAACTTAGCTAAGTGTTCGAAACCCTTGAAATTCGTTAAGTTCTCATGTACACGAATTGCCATGTACTCGAAACATCCCTTGTTCACGAAATGCCCTGTACACGAAATTCCATGTACACGAAATAGCCATTGTACTCGAAATACCCCTGTACACGAAATTCCATGTACACGAAATAGCCATTGTATTCGAAATACCCATGTACTCGAAATACTCATGTACACGAAATTCTAAGTATGATTTCGAGTACTCTTAGTGCATAGCTTCGTGTACTCATCATTTTGTCATTAAACATCTCAGAAATTCATCTAAGACCTTGGGGAGCTAGTTCTAGGTTCCTTATGTTGTTACCAACGTATTGGAACCTCAAAGTTATGAACTTTATGCATAAAGGTGTGAGCTTTATGCATAAGTTCACCCTTTGTTTAACCATCCTAACTTTTGTATAAAAATCCAGCTTTCTATACATGAATCACTTACTTGAAGGTAGCTGATCCTCCTGGTAGAATCCCGTGCGTTTCCTACTTCGTTTGGTCGATCAAAGTTTGATTCTTGAAATTCTTGGACTTAAACTTCGTGTACTCGAGAGGGACTGTGCTTCCAACCAAAGGTTGTCACATTTCCCAAGGCACGACTATTTATAGACAAGGTGCCCGTACTCGAACACCTGAGTACACGAAATAGGGAGTACTCGAAATATGGTGTACTCGAAATCTCCATATTTCGAGTACACGATTTCTAAGCCCCATCTTAGTTATTTTCGTCTATTTTCCCACAAGTTACCTATCCGTTACACGTACGTAGAATTCAAATAACTTGTATCTTAGAAAATTTGGGATGTTACAAGTCTCCCCTCCTTACAATAGGTTTCGTCCCGAAACCTGCCTTGTTACACATCGAACAAATGAGGATACAACTCCCTCATCTCGTCTTCCAATTCCCACGTCGTGTCTGAACCTTTCCGATGCTTCCACTGAACCCTTACTTGACGAACCGTTTTATTCCTTAACTGCTTTTCCTTTCTGACTGTCCATCAGTCTGAGGGTGATAGGCGGTACTGATATTTAACCTCGTTCCCATAGCATCATGAAACTGCTTCCAGAATCTGGAAGTAAACCTCGTATCTCGATCTGACACAATGGAGACAGGAACTCCATGTCTGGCCACAATATCCTTTACGAACAACTCAGACAACCTTTCGGACGTATACGTTTCCCTGATAGGAAGAAAGTGTGCACTCTTCGTCAGTCGGTCCACAATCACCCATATGGTATCATGCCGTTTAGCTGTCTTTGGTAGCTTGGTGATGAAATCCATGGTGACGTGTTCCCATTTCCATTCTGGTACCTCTAGAGGTTGCACATATCCGTAGGGTTTCTGATGTTCAGCCTTCACTTGCGCACAAGTAAGACACCTGTTCACATACTGCATCACATTAAACTTCATGCCCGGCCACCAATAATCCTGTCGAAGATCTTGACACATCTTCGTCGCACCAGGGTGTACCGAGTATCGTGACTTGTGGGCTTCATCTAAAATCCTCGCTCGAATGTCCCCATTTCTGGGCACCCACATTCGACCGAATCGTAGCTTTATCCCATGGTCATTGTCTTCCAAGTTCTTGACTTGTCCGAAGACACGTTCAAAACCCACATTCTCTTCTTTCAATCCCTCCTGTTGCGCCTGTTTGAGCTCGTTCAGAAAGTCTGGCGTTATCACCAAACTATACGATTTTACTCGTATGGCAGGATGATCAGTCTTGCGACTCAGAGCATCTGCCACCACATTGGCCTTTCCCGGGTGGTATAGAATATCACAGTCATAATCCTTTAACAGCTCAAGCCATCGTCTCTGCCTCATATTCAAATCCTTTTGCTCGAAGAAATACTTCAAGCTCTTGTGGTCGGTATAGATGGTACTCCTTACTCCATACAAATAGTGCCTCCATATTTTCAATGCAAACACCACTGCAGCGAGTTCAAGATCGTGGGTCGGGTAGTTAGCCTCATGAATCTTTAGCTGGCGCGAAGCATAAGCTATCACCTTTCCCCTTTGCATTAGTACACATCCCAACCCTTGTCGTGACGCATCGGCATACACAACAAGATCATCATTCCCATCCGGCAGTGCTAGAACAGGAGCTTGGGTAAGTTTCTCCTTCAGCACTGAAAACGCTTGTTCTTGGTTTGGACCCCATTCGTACTTTACGTCTTTCTTCGTGAGCTTCGTCAGTGGCGTCGCTATCTTGGAGAAGTCCTGAATAAATCTCCGATAGTAACCGGCCAAACCAAGAAAACTGCGTACTTCTGTCGGTGACTTTGGAGGACTCCATTTCATAATCGTTTCAACTTTAGCTGGATCTACCATAATGCCTTCTGGGTTCACCACGTGACCCAGAAACTGTACCTCTCGTAGCCAGAAAGCGCATTTGGAGAACTTAGCATAAAGTTTCTCTTTCCTCAGGATTTCCAATACCTCACGTACGTGGCAAGCATGGTCTCCCTCGTTCTTTGAATAAATCAAGATATCGTCAATAAACACTATCACCGATCGGTCCAGCATCGGTCGACATACCCTGTTCATCAAATCCATAAATGCTGCAGGAGCATTCGTCAATCCAAACGACATAACGAGAAACTCGTAATGCCCATAACGCGTACGGAAAGCAGTCTTTGGAATATCCTGCTCTCGAACTTTCAACTGATGGTAACCGGATCGGAGATCTATCTTCGAGAACCAGCTTGCACCTTGCAATTGATCGAACAAGTCATCAATTCTAGGTAGAGGATACCTGTTCTTTACGGTCAACTTATTCAGTTCCCTGTAGTCAATACACATACGCATACTTCCATCCTTCTTCTTAACGAACAGCACCGGTGCTCCCCACGGAGAGACACTCGGTCGTATAAAACCTTTATCAAGGAGTTCTTGTAGCTGGGTCATCATTTCCTTCATCTCTGTTGGAGCTAAACGGTAAGGTGCTTTGGCAACGGGTTGTGCCCCGGCACTAAGTCGATCTGGAACTCAATTTCCCGTTCGGGTGGTAATCCAGGCAATTCCTCAGGGAATACATCGGGGAAGTTACACACCACGGGAACATCATCAATCGTCCTCGTATCCGCACGTTCCTCAATCGCGTAGGCCAAGTAGGCTACACACCCTCGCCGCATCATAACATCAGCCTTGATCATCGAAATGATCTTTGGCGCATACATCGCTTTATCACCATAAACCGTCACGGAGCTCCCATCCATCGCACGTAAACATATCATCTTTCGTCGACATACAATATTAGCCTCATATTTGGCTAACCAGTCCATACCCAAAACCACATCGAATCCTCCTAAGGTAATAAGAAACAATCGGACAGGGAACCTATGACCTTCTATCTCAACATAACAGTCATCAATAGCCTCAGTCACCCTGGTCATCTTACCAATAGCCGTCTCTACATCAAATACCCGATCTATTTTCTTAACCTTCCCAGATAACCCATCACAGAAAGTAGAAGACACAAAACTCATACTGGCACCAGAATCAAACAATACAGAAGCAGGAATATTGTTGATAGAAAAGGTACCTGTGACCACGTCCGGGTCCACAATCGCATCATCCTTCGTCATCGTAAAGGCTCGTGCTTTAGCCTTCTGCTTCTCCTTTCCTTTCTCCTCTTTCTTGCCCGAGCCCGAAGCATCGGCCCGTGGTTGCCTGCAATCCTTGGACAGATGTCCAACCCCGTTACAGTTATAGCATCGAATCGTACCGGGACAGTTGGCTGAAAAGTGCCCCACCTTTCCACATCTGAAACATAAGTTTGTGCCCACACGGCACGGCCCAGAATGGCTCTTGCCACACTTGCCGCATAGACCTTTTTCCTCTCGCTTGATCTTCTTGCCAGAAGACTTTCGTTGGTCTGTTCGACCCCTCTTAGTCCCGGAGGACTCTTTCTCCTTTGCTTCTTCTTTGGCTGGCTCAGCTGACATAACGTCATCCCAAACTATGCCACTGAGCTCCACAGTGGAGTCATAAGTCTTGGGAGCATTCGCCTTCACATGTATCCGAACCTTCGGAGGCAAACCCTCCATGTACAACTTCACCCTACGTTCCTCGGTAGAAACCAAGTGAGGAACAAGTCTTGCCATCTCATTGAATCGTGAGGTGTACTGCCTGTGGTTCAGACTTCCCGCCTTCAGCACCAGAAACTCCCTTTCAACCTTATCCAACTCATTCTTGGGACAGAACTGCTTAGTGACCAGTTCCTTTAGATCATCCCAAGTCATCTTTTCCATATCCTCAGTAGTCTTGGATTGCTTGACGGTATTCCACCAGTGAAGTGCCTCCTCAACGAAAGAGTGAGCCGCAAACTTGACAGCTTGGTCAACTCGGCACTCGCTGATGGAGATAACAGCCTCCATCGCAGAAATCCAGTGGCAGGTGGCCACTGTGTCCTTCTTCCCGTCAAAGGTTGGTGGGTTACATCCTTTGAAGGACTTGTAGTCACAGCCCTTCAGTTTCCCAGTCATAGAGTCGCCGCTCTTCGTCTCGATGATCACCACCTCATCTTCTTTGGTGCTTTCTTTAGTTCCTTCAGACTTGTCTTTTAGAGCATCCTTCAGTGCCTTAGCAATCATTGCTGGCATCTTTTCATCCATGATCTTGCAGACCTCATCAGAAATAGCCTTCACCACGATAGGCTCTAGAGTGAACTCGTCTTCATTCTCAGGTTGCTCGTTGTGCTCGTGGTCGTCTTCGTTGACGGGTTCTTCCGCCTCGACATGTGGTTCTTCAGCTACCTGTGGTTTCTTTCGCGGTCTACCCTTTTGTCCGGCCATCTTAACTTTCTACATAATGCAACAATTGATGAGTCAGCATAGGAATCAGTTTAGCACGGAATAAGTTTTGTAAATCGTTAACGACGTTGATCAAGTGTTATTAACCATTTACCCAACTCATAGGCTCTAAACGTTTCCCATCCCATCTCTTCAATGTGCATGACACTAACTACTTTCATAACATTACATCTAACCCTTAACTCATACATAAACATTCAACTCGTGGCATCCGTCATCCGTGGTTGGCAATCCGCATCCATTAATCCCATTCTCAGTTTAAGTCTTAGCACTTGGGATGCTAAGATCTCTCAAACTATGGCTCTGATACCAACTTGTGAGGCCCCAAAACCGGGCACCTCACAGAGGTTGGTTTTCATCATAACACATAGCTCTTAAACTAAAAACTTTCATAATCATGCAGCGGAAATGTAAACATAGTTTGATAAACAGAAATCAATAAAGTGTCTGTATCAAAAACATATCGGATTGCCAAAGCCAATGGATCGTCTGACTTGATGCCCGAGCTCCATGCATTCTCGAATCTTACCTTCAACCTGACATACATGCTAAATCAAGTCAGCTTACGCTGGTGAGTTCTAGTTTTCATAAAACAGCATTAAACATACATAACATAAACATCATTTCATACACATAGTCCATAACCTTAGCACATAACATCAATACCATCATCGTCATCATACGTTCCACTGTCACCATATGAACAGTGGGCTTATGCCGGCACAAGGCTCCATGTTTATAGTCCGATCGACTCTTACCATGTTTATAGCCCGATCGGCTCTTACCATGTTTATAGCCCGATCGGCTCCGTGTTTATAGCCCGGTCGGCTCCATGTTTATAGTCCGATCGACTCTCATGTTTATAGTCCGGTCGACTCCATGTTTATAGCCCGATCGGCTGTTCATATCCTGATATAGTCAGGTCATCATTCATACTTACCCAGTACAAGTACCGGAGTATCATCATTCTCACGTATCCTATAGCACGTATAGGGACCTCATTCATGCATCATACATGATACACTAGCATCATATCATCGTTCATCATAATCACCATACATTCCATGTTAGCATTAGAACATCATTCATAGTGTTAACCATGGCACCCTAGGCATGTCATACTAATATCATTTCATCATACAATCATAACATACTAGTATCATTATCATATCATAACATCACGTCGTCATGCCTACATATCATACTTCCATCCTAGCAATCTAGGACCTTGTCATACTTCTATAACCATTCTCATAGTTATATTCACGAAGCATGTTATCATAAGTCATCATCATACCATGTGCTAGCATCATTATCATGTCATGTCATTTATTATCCTAACTCATTTATCATGCATTCATCATACTTAGCATACCTTCATGCATGCATTATTCTAACACATAAACTTGCATACATAGTCAGGGCATATCATAATCCATTCATCATCATCATGAGCACATAACATTATAGACATAACAACAAGCATGTATGTCAGCCCAAAACATTAAACATAAAAGAGGGCGTCTAGAACTCACCTGACAGTAGACTCTTGTTAACCTTAGCCGAACTCCTTAGCTAGGGTCTTAAGGACCTATATCAGTTACATCATATCGTCACATACCATCACATCATATACTTAGACTTAGAAATTATTCTAAGTCCTCATAGCCTACTAGTCTCCCTTTTTGAATCCAAGTTCTCGAAACTTAGCTAAGTGTTCGAAACCCTTGAAATTCGTTAAGTTCTCATGTACACGAATTGCCATGTACTCGAAACATCCCTTGTTCACGAAATGCCCTGTACACGAAATTCCATGTACACGAAATAGCCATTGTACTCGAAATACCCCTGTACACGAAATTCCATGTACACGAAATAGCCATTGTATTCGAAATACCCATGTACTCGAAATACTCATGTACACGAAATTCTAAGTATGATTTCGAGTACTCTTAGTGCATAGCTTCGTGTACTCATCATTTTGTCATTAAACATCTCAGAAATTCATCTAAGACCTTGGGGAGCTAGTTCTAGGTTCCTTATGTTGTTACCAACGTATTGGAACCTCAAAGTTATGAACTTTATGCATAAAGGTGTGAGCTTTATGCATAAGTTCACCCTTTGTTTAACCATCCTAACTTTTGTATAAAAATCCAGCTTTCTATACATGAATCACTTACTTGAAGGTAGCTGATCCTCCTGGTAGAATCCCGTGCGTTTCCTACTTTGTTTGGTCGATCAAAGTTTGATTTTTGAAATTCTTGGACTTAAACTTCGTGTACTCGAGAGGGACTGTGCTTCCAACCAAAGGTTGTCACATTTCCCAAGGCACGACTATTTATATACAAGGTGCCCGTACTCGAACACCTGAGTACACGAAATAGGGAGTACTCGAAATATGGTGTACTCGAAATCTCCATATTTCGAGTACACGATTTCTAAGCCCCATCTTAGTTATTTTCGTCTATTTTCCCACAAGTTACCTATCCGTTACACGTACGTAGAATTCAAATAACTTGTATCTTAGAAAATTTGGGATGTTACAATATTTGTATATTTTTGTTCATATATGTTATTTAACTAGAGTTTACTATTTAATAATTCTAAAAATTTTATTACTTAGTTAATTTTTTTACTACACATAATTAACATTCAACAGAGTAAGTCACGATTTTTCACATTTCATATTATGATTATAATGTTTATGTAGATTTTCGTGTTTTTATGCTCATGTTTACTTCGTAAAACATTTATATATATACACTTACTAAAAACAATATGTTTCCTTTTGTGAAGCATAGGTACAACACTATGTAACATACATTTACAAGTTTATGATAGAGTGTAAATCAAATATTGGTTCAGATGTCAAAGTCTAATTCGAGTGTTAGTTTCAATGTTTTTTTATATATTATAAATTTTTAACACTTAATCAGTAATGATATTTGGGTATACCGTGACAACTATGTTATTTTTAAATTAACTTCTATTAAAAATTGACATGGTCAGTAATTTGTGGTGTTTGATGGATGTGTGGGCACACAAGACTTGACCGAATAAGAAATGAAACCATTAGGGGAAGGGGAAGACTGGGGGTAGCGTGCATTTCAGACAAAGTAAGGGAATGAATATTGAGATGGTTCGGTCATGTGAAGAGAAGAGGCGTGTTGGCTCCTGTTCGAAGCGCAGAGCACTTAGTTGTGGACAGGAGGAGGTGCAGGGGCCGACCTAGGTTGGCATGGGATGAGCAGATTCACCAGGATGTGTTAGCATTGCACCTCTCGGAGGACATGATTAGTGATATGATTTCCTGGAAACGTAGAATAAAGGTTAGAGATTATTAGTTACTTAGGAGACATGTTAGAAACCATAGTTTTGAGGAATGCATGATTGACATGTTGGTATGTTTGCTTTATGTGTTTTATGCATGTTTAAGTGGAGAATGTGGTAGTGTGTATGTGGCTATGGTTTGTTGGTTTACTAGGTACTTCGTTGGTCTGCTATATTGGTTTATTCCTTTACTACTTATACATGTTTTGTCTACACGTGCCTATATGTATATGTTTGCCTTATTTTCCTCCAATGTGTTTGCTGTAAAAAAACAATAAAATAAAAAATAAAAAAATTAATAATAATAAAAAAAGATATTTTCATAAGCCTGAGGTATCTTCTGAAGCAGCCTCTCAACCCTTCTTGGGGGTAGGGGTAAGTTGTGCCCACGCTTTGCGATGGGTAATGAACCGATTTTTATAAAGTCTAAATGAATAAATATGACTAAGCACAAAATAAAAAAGAATGCACAAAATTTTAGTTCTCATAATTTGCAACGTAAACATGACCAAACACTAGAATTGCAAATTTGTAGAAAAAGGTAGTAACAAATATAAACAGAGTAAGCATTGATATATACGTGGTTATGAACAAAATAGGAAACCTACAAAATTGATATGCCTCTGTGACGTTATGTTCAAAATTAACAACACAAATATGATCTAACGTTGATAATACAAATATAATAATCTTAAAAAGAAACCCTAAATGAAAAAACCTAAAAAAAATTGAGCATAATAATAATAATAATAATAATAATAATACCAAAGAAGCAAAAAGCAAAAGAATCATAATACTCGATGTTAGGTAGAAATAAAGGTGAATTGATTGAAGATAACCCAAGTGTAGAATTTGTAAAAAATAATAAAATATATCATATGTTTGACATAAAAAATCTAACAAAAGTTATTTAATATAAAATATAAGAAAGCTCGAAGGAGAAAAAAAGACAAAAGAAAAAAAATGACAGAAAATGTGGTGTAATGATTGAAGGATGGAGCGCACTAATAACCAGAATGTAAATATAACTGATCACTATTAAAAAAACGTTGTGTGTTGCGGTATAAAATTCTAAAAAAAATTATTTAATTTAAAAATAAATTTAAACACTAATAAAATACGTCATATGTTACGGTATAAATATTGTAGTAGAATTTATTTAACAAAAAAAATATAAGAAGATTAAAATGGAAAAAAGAAAAAAACTAAAAAAAAACTCAACGTGCGTTGCGATATACAATAACAAACTATATTGAGTAAAGTCCTACTATTGATTTTATAAACACTGAGCAATTGATTTTATATAGTAACATAAGAATATTCATGGTACAAAAAGAAAAATCTTTATCTATACTCTCTAATCTATAATCTATACTCTATAATAAAAGAATAACAATTTTGCCACATGTCAAAGTCTTACACCACTATTGCCACATGTCACATTTTTACACTATTATTGCCACTTGTCAAATTATTATCATTCCACTTAATTCTCTTTCATATTAAATAACTATATTCTCTCTCTTATTAAATAATCTTCTACTTCTAGTAAACAAGTAACTCAAATGACACTTGTCAAAATCTTAAATCATTTAATGACACTTGTCAAATTTTTAAACCACTTTGAACATGTGTCATATTCTAACCATGTTATCTAAATATCTCCCATATTAAATGTTTATATATTCTCTTTCATATTAAATAATTTAATTTGATACAATAACTAATGATTTTAGTTATAAATTTTTTATGTTAATAATAAATTAATCATAATTTAATAATAAATTAAAAATCAAATCTTTTTTATTAAAAATAGATTTTGAAAATAAAAATTATATAAAACAAGTTTTCTAAAAAACGAACCCAAAAGTTTAAACAACAAGATTTCTGTATAAAAAAAATAGTTTTTAATACAATTTTTAAAATAAAATGTTTAAAAATAACGTACTTTTCAATCATATTTTATCACAAAAATCGCATTTTAAATCCTAATTTTTTAGTTATTATATAATATTTTTTTAAACAATCCGTGTAATACACGGGATATTAACCTAGTTTCTAATAAAAGAATAAATATTTTGTCACATGTCAATTTATTAGGCTATTATTGCCACATGTCATTTTTTTAAAAGAATTATTGCCAAATGTCATTTTTTAATCTTTACAATCATTCTCTCTCATATTAAATGATAATTATAATTATATTTTTTAATTTATTAAAGAATTTTTTAATCTTTACAAATAAAAAATGAAATCTTTTGTTTTTTATTAAAAAGCAAACTTAAACAAAATTTACAAAATATGAAAATTTTCTAAAAATGATTTTTTTAAAAAAAATAAGAATTAATTTAAATTTGTAGCTTTAGGAAAATAAAAGTTCTTTAAAAATAAGTTTTTTTTAAAAAAGCAAGTTTTTTAAACAAGTTTTCTTACAAAGTATATAACATTTTAGTTTTCAACTCGTGTAATATACGGGATTTTACCTACTAAATAAATAAAACAAAAAGAAAAGAAGAAAAAAATTAGGCTATTTACATGGAGTTGAACCCAGATAGTCAACTAAATATCCCCAAAGTCTTTGCCACTAAGGCAACATAGCTTAGGTTAATTGGAAGAAAGAGTAAAGTATTATATAAACACAAAAACTATTGTGAGTTAAAAGCAACAAACCACGTTGGAACATTGTGAATTGTGTTTATATGGGATATAATGAGTTATGAATAGAAAATTTACGCCTGTTACGGTATATTTAACAGAAAATGGTATACTTCTTTTGTTTTTGCCGGAGCTTCCTCGTCCTACCACTTTTCTGTTTAAACCATACTCGCACCACCCATCAAGAACCCTAAAAATCTCCATCACCCGTGCGATATGTTTGATGATGGTTTCTTACTTTGACCACAGAGTGCCCTAATCCTTTATTCTCCTACACCTTCTTTTCTTGCTCTCCTTCTTCATCCTCCTATTTGGCTGCATTTCTGTCCTCGCATTAATCGGACTTTTGATACCGTTTTTGAAGGTTCGCTTCTGCCATTTGTGTCACTAGGGTTTTTGTCATCTCAACTGCTGACACTCAAGGTTCTTACTTTCTTGTTTTGATTGTGTTTGACGAATGGTTTGATTGTTGTGTTAGGTTTCTCTATTTGTCTGTAATGTCTAAATGTTGTGATTTTATGCCCTAATTTTGTCTAGATTTCGTTGGAGCTTTAAGGTTTGCTTTGGTAGTTTATGATGCGTCTGTAACAATTATATGTATACTTCTTTTGGTGACTCTGTTTTGCAAGCATTCCATGTGTGAATGCAATCATTCTGGTGGTCTTAGTTTTGTGACCATTCTGGTGCATCTATAACACATTTACATTATTTTGCAAGCATTCTATTTTCTCAGTAACACATTTATTGCTTCTATGTGTGAATGCTTCCACTTCTTTTGGTCTATTTTACAACCATTCTATATTGGCTTAATATTTAGCTGCATTGTGATAAGAGTAAAAGAATAGAAAGAACAGAGAGAAAGTTGAGACTCAATCCTAATCTCGTTTATTAGCATAGTTGAGTTTATAATACCCAACTTAACAGAATTAACAAACTAACTATCATTATTAACAACTAACCCTCACTTTAGCTTATTAACAACATAAGTCCCTTGACTTATTACAACATATCAATACCCCTCCCATAGCAAAGTTTTTTCCTCAAAACACAAATTTAGGAAATCTAATTTGCATATCTTCCAAGTTCTCCCACGTAGCTTCTAACAGAGGAAGATTATCCCATTGAATCAGGCCCTCAGCTGAAGCACGATTTCCTCTTCTTGCTAATCTTCTTTTAAGAACTTGCAGTGGCTTAAACAAAAACCTTGGACCAGTTGGTAAAGGAATAGTTTGAGCTACATTACCCCTTGCTAACTTCAATAAAGAAACATGAAACACTCGATGAACTTGTGCTTCATCAGGTAAATCCAATTTATAAGCAACCGCTCCCACACGCTCAATTACCAGAAATGGTCTAAAATACTTTGGACCAAATTTGTTAAAATGAGAAGTTCTCAAAGTGGACTGACCATATGTATGCAATTTGACATACACATAATCCCCCACTCTGAATTCCCTATCACTTCTTCTTTTGTCTGCTAATTGCTTCATCCTATTTTGAGCTCTTGTAAGAGAAAATTGCAGCAACTTGATCGTAGGTGTATAGTATGTGGAGGCAACTTGATCCTATTTTGAGCTCTTGTAAGAGAAAATCGCTTCATCTTATTTTGAATTCCCTATCACTTCTTCTTTTGTCTGCTAAATTTGTTTTCACACAAACACATATTTGTTATATTTTGTTAATTTTATTGCTAATGCTTTTATTAGGTGTATAGTATGTGGTTGAACGTGTAAGTGGAGGCATCTCGGCTGGTGGTGGAATTTCAAGTGGGTATGTGATCTTATTGTGGGTTCATGCGGTGTAAGTAGGTGTGGCAAGATGGACTGGTTGGGTAACATGTTGGATTTAAATTGAAACGAGCCATTTTTACTACATGTTGAAACAATCAGGTTCATGTTGGGTTGACCAACAAACACTTTTTGTTTGTTAACAGATTTTCAATAACTGATATGTGCAACAAACTTATAGAAATTTTACTTTGAATTCTTGACTGGTCCCCTCAAATCGTATATGATATGTGCACCAAACTTTTCTTATTATTCCCTTTTATTTGTGGGATCACAGGTGGCCCTTTAGCAGGACTAATTGGGAGGTAATTTTTTTAACCTTTGAGGAAAGAGTATGATATTTCTCTTACGCATCAATGATTTCACGTGATGTGGATTCCTTGCAACTTAACAATGATCTATACTTCCATTTCATTTAATTTTCTTTATAAATCTTCATTGCAGTTGTGCACTGTATCATCGAAACCTCTTTGGGAGGAACCAAAAGATTAATCTTTCATTAGAAAGGGGGCAACTTGACTTGATATTTCGGATCAACTATACTGATCCATGGATTGAAGGAGATGATAATCGGACATCACGAACAATAATGATACAGGTACCCATCAAATTTTGAATTTTGTTTGGGTCATGATTATTGATGGTGGCAATTTAAACCCATTTTATTTGTTAATAAACAACGGTTTGATTTGGGCTGTGTTTTATTTTACTCATATCAATGGGTTAAAGTTTAGCTAAAAAAGTAAACATGTTAAAAAGAGTGTACATTTTGTGTTAGCGTGATGAAGTGATTGGTGACGAGTGACGACTGCCAAATAAGTCATTATGCTGAAGGTTATGTAAGTTTTGCTTTAGTTTATGTACATCAACGTTGGCAACCAAATATACATGTCTTTTGATCTTTTAGAGGTTTTAGTGGGTGAGTTTTTCTGCGTAAAATAATGACTGCATCATTCTCTGTTATAAACCTTGACCTGTGAAGGTATGTTAGCCTGCAACTTTGCCCTTTTCAGTTCTTAACATGAGATGTAATATGTTTCACCATATAAGTCAAATTCTTCTTAATTTTTGGATTACCATGGGTGTTTGGATGTGCACTACAATTGATTGCTGCATGTTGCCACTCCTCCACCCTGCCTTATACCACTTGTGTAGAGGTGCACAAATTGTTTGTTTTAGGTTAATTGGTTAGGGACTAACCATGGTCTAAATTTTCAAAACTGCTTTCTAAAATAGCTGGTTCGGTTTGATGATCAGTTTTTTGAACCCTATAATCATGAACTATAAATATTTAACTGTGCTGGCCATAAAGTGGCCCTATTTTTTGTTTTAACAGGTTATTGAAAGGTTTTGGTTTCGAGCCTCGGGGAGGATTAGTAAAGTTAAAAACATTAATGCTAAAAAATTACTGATTTTTTAACCCTATAATCATACCCTAGGTGATGCAATTGTTAAATGAAGACTTTTAGGAGGGAGACGATGCATTTGCCATGTTGTGGTATTGGTACATCGTGGTTTATTCTATGTTAATGGAGTTTTGGGTATTGGTGCCACTTTTACACCATTTTTCAACTAAAACACATAAAAATGCATGAAACTATAAATGAAACTAAAAAATGACTTCTTATATAGTTTCACGGCATTGATTGCAGTCTGCGTATTTACTGATCTTTTAGGTCTTACAAATTTCTGTTGGTTCTTGCTTTGTATTTTCCAGTTTTGCTGTGAGTAGAGATGCAAAAAAAATTAGTTAACCGAGCATTTCGCCCTCTAAGGTGAGTTTATCTACAGAGTTTGTTTTTATTTTGTAAACTTTTGAGGATGCTGTTTTGTTTTCCCGGTTTAACGTGCTGCATCGCACGCGGGCATAAACCTAGTTTATACTAAAACAAGCGAGCCAAATGAATGACAATCCGAGCAAGAGACGAGCGAGCTGACCTTGGCTCGTTTTGAAGCTGAACCGAACGTGCTCGGCTTGTTTCAAACCGAGGGAAATTCAAACAAACTTTTTTCAAGCAAACGTTGAGCGATGAATATTTTGGACAATAATACAATATATTGACATTTTAAAATTGAATCTGTAATTCTGTATCATTATAAAGGGTTTTCAAATTTTCAAGTACAAATTGAAACAAATAAGTTCGTCCGGTTAATCTTGTAGCTCGATTGTCTTGCAGACCAACCTGAAACATGCTCAGAAAAACTACCCCATTTTCCTGCCATCTTAACTTTCATAAGAAACATCAACAGCAAGAACACCCTCTCATGGAACTTTTGATCATCTTGAAGCAATGTGTTTCTAGGAAATCCGTTGAACAAATTCACACCCAAATGATCATACACTCAATGGACAAATTCAATTTCTTACTATCCAAACTCATCGATCTAAAAGATTACCATTACTCCTACCGTTTATTCACTTCAATGCACGAACCAAATGATTATGCTTTTAATGTCACAATTCGAGGTTTAGCCACTAATTGGCAAAGATTCGATCTTGTTTTAGAACTTTATTACAAAATGAAGGGTTTAGGTATAAGGCCCAACAATTTTACATACCCCTTTTTGTTCATCGCGTGTTCGAATCTTATGGCGATTGAACATGGTAAATTAGGTCATTGTATGGCGTTGAGATGTGGGTTGATGACGGATGGTCACGTGAGGCATTCGTTGATCACTATGTATTCAAGATGTGGCGAGGTGCGGTATGCACGCAAGGTGTTTGATGAAATTCATGAGAGAGATTTGGTGTCATGGAATTCAATGATATCGGGGTATTCAAAGATGGGTTTTCCCGGGAGTGCTTTGGAGTTGTTTGAGAAGATGAAGGGTGAAGGGTTTGAGCCGAATGAGATGACTTTGGTTAGTGTTCTTGGGGCTTGTGGGGACTTGGGAAATTTGAGTTTGGGGAGTTTGATTGAGGATTATGTGTTGGATAGTCAGATGAGGATAAACTCGTATATTGGTTCAGCTTTAATTGGTATGTATGCAAAGTGCGGGGATTTGGTGTCTGCAAGAAGAATCTTTGATAAAATGACCGAAAAAGATTTGGTAACATGGAATGCCATGATTACTGGGCAAGTACAATTCTTTTCTCATCATTTCTTTTTCTTTTTTTGGGTCATATATTGGTCTGTTGTGTTTATCATGTTAATTTGTTCGCTCTGACATGTTAAGGAGACGGTTTCACTGTTTCTTTCTTTTTTTTTTTCCTAATCTTAATGATTACATAACAGATATGCTCAAAGTGGATTATCAGATGAAGCAATTTCATTGTTCAACATCATGAAAGATGAAGGGGTAAACGCTAATAACATCACATTGAGCGTAGTTCTCTCAGCATGTGCATCAGTTGGTGCTCTTGATGTTGGGAGATCGGTAGATGCTTATGCATCTGAAAAAGGTTTGCAGCAAGATATATACGTGGGGTCCGCCTTAATCGACATGTATGCTAAGTGTGGTACCGTTGACCATGCGTATAAAGTTTTTGATCACATGCCTTTCAAGAACAAGGTCACATGGAATGCCATGATTTCTGCTCTTGCTTTTAATGGCCGGCCTAATGAAGCTATATCACTCTTTTACCGAATGTCGGAAGAAGAAAAAGACGCTGTTATACCTGATGACGTGACATTTGTGGGAGTGCTATCTGCATGCGTTCATGGTGGAATGGTCGACGAGGGGCGTAAATTATTCGATTCAATGAGCTCGCGTTTTTCATTGGTTCCTAAAATCGAGCATTATTCTTGCATGGTAGATCTTTTATCAAGAGCTGGTTTGGTGTATGAGGCATGGGATTTTATTCAAAAAATGCCTGAAAAACCAGATGAAATTGCATTAGGTGCATTGCTTGGGGCGTGTCATAAAGCTAGAAATTTAGATGTTTGTGAACGGGTCATGACGCTTTTATTGGAAATCGAGCCTCGGAATTCTGGGAACTATATAATTTCATCACAAATATATGCAAATTCAAACAAGTGGGATGATTGTGCCAAGATTAGATCGCTTATGAGACAAAATGGTGTTACTAAAGTTCCTGGTTTTAGTTGGATTGAGATTGATGCTCGTCTTCATGAGTTTCATGTGGGTGACTCTTTGCATATACCATCACAACATATCTATCAACTGCTTCTTTACGAAATGAGGTTAACCAAAGCATTGGCTGATTCTCTTGTTTGACTCTGGTTTTGTTGTTGATGATGCCAAACAAACAAGATTTTTGGAGTCAAAGATTAACTAGTCTACGAAATCTGTAAATCATTGTATCTTTAATCAATACTTAACTTTGATTCCTGGTCTCTCTTTCATGTTAAAAACATCTTTTATTAAATATTCAATATACTTGTTATACTTTTCTGAAATAAAAAAGAAAATTTTTAATTCATTAAAAATGTATTAATATTAAAAACACATTTTTTTCAAAACCAAATTATTATAAAATATAATTTTTTCAAAAAAAAAAAATCTAATACGAAATATTTTTAAAGAAACATGCTTTAAAAAATATTGTTTAACGAAAAAATATATTATTTTAATGCTTAAACTATTAAATTCTATAAAATTTTAACCATGCTTAATATAAAAAAAAAACATCTTATATTGTTTAAATTTTCAGTGGTGACTATTTATCACTGTTGTAAAAATAGGCCTAGGCGGCCTAATCAGATTTTTTTTTTATTTTTTTGACTTTTTTTTTGACTTTTTTATGGTAAAAGGGGACAAACTCACTTAACATCGAAATTCTTCTTTAAATTTTGAATTTTGAAGTACTTGGCTTAGTATGTTTAAGTTATTTTTTAAATTATTTGAAATATTATATTAAATTATTGATATTGATATGTGTATATAATATATATTTGTAAAATTACATATAAAAATCCAATATGCCTGACGCCGATTAGTCTCGATTAATCCCTATGCGGTATCTTATCGCCCGACTAGCGCTTAGCGACTTCTATAACCATGCTATTTATTATATTTTTTTTATTTAACTTATGTAATAATAAGGTATTAACCTAGTAGTCTAGTACAAGGATGAAGAGTAGATGGAAAACACATATAAAAACTTAAATAAACAAATGATATAGTGTTACATTAAACTCATGTCCTAAATATCATTAAACGAGTAGGTAGAATAAATTAACTATTAGAAAGAATCAATGTTTGAAACTGTTGTTAAGTTTAGTCAAAAGTTATTTAAATAATAATAAAAATATATTATATCTAATCCTGATCTGTTTGTGATGAAACTTAGGTCAAAACGTAGAGAAAAATGATTAAATTATAATTATATACATAATTTTATAAAGCATAATATTTTATAAGTTATAAAAGAAAAGTAAGGATTGAGTTAAATTAATTATAATACTGTAATAATATTAATAATAATTAAGAAAAATAAAAAGAAAGGAAGAATACATGTAGTGCACGTGTGTGGAAGGTGGTGCATTACCACGAATTCACTTGTAATTGTGTGTGCGTAGATGGAACAAATGTAAGACAACTTTACAATGAAGGTTTTACATATACAATAATTGAGAATATAAATTCTCATTGAAGCCTTGAGACAAATAAATAAACTGACACAATTGAGTTGGTTATGTATATATGTATGTATGTGTATATATATTACTATTATAATAAATAAACTTTTTTTTTGTCACATGTCAAGTTATTAGATCATTAATGACATATGCCATTTTTTTAAACCATTTTGACACGTCATTTTTTTAAGACATTATTGACATGTCATTTTTTATACTTTCATTCATTATCTATCATATTAAATGATAATTATAATTATAATTATATTCTCTAATTTATCAAATAATTATAAATATAATAATAATGATATTATATACCTTTTATATATCAAAAAAATACTTTTAATACATTAAGAAAAAGTATTTTTTTATCAAAAAAAACACACTTAAAAAGTTTACAAAATATGAAATTTTTCTAAAAATCAATTTTTTTTTAAAATTGTTTTAAATTTGTAGTTTTAGGAACAATAAAAGTTTTGTAAAAATAAGTTTCTTAAAAAACAATTTTTTTTAAAAACAGATTTTCTTATAAAATACATAACATTTCAGTTTTCAACCCGTGTAATGCACAGGATTTAACCTAATTGAGGAAACCCGATTAACTCCGACAAGATTAAACCAAATCTTTGATTTTTCGCTTTCATGATCTTTATTATACATGTACGAGAATATGTTATTTTATGTGTTTATGCAAATTAATCACCGTTTGGGCTCTTACGTCAGTGTAAGTGGTCGCTACAGTAAATAAATATTTACAGTGTAACGCAAACTTAAAGTTATTTTAAATCACAAACGGTAATGAATTTGCCAAAATACATAAAATAACATAGTCTTGTACATATATAATAAAGATCGTGAAAACGAAAAATCAAAAATTTGGCTTGATCTTGTCGGAGTTAATCGGGTTTTTCAATTAAGGTGGGTTAACAACCGATCCTTACCATATATATATATATATATATATATATATATATATATATATATATATATATATATAGGGAGAGGTTCAAATGTTAACCCTCCCTTATATCGTTAACCCGTGTTAACCCGACATTTTTTGCCCGAATCTTTGGTTTTTTTTTCATGGTTTTTGTTATACATAAATAGGAGGGGTTTCTTTTTTGTGTTTTGCTAATTCATCACCGTTTAGAAATTATTTACAAATGTAAGTAAATGTAATTTTCTTAATTTACTTACATTTGTAAATAATTTCTAAACGGTGATGAATTAGCAAAAACACAAAAAAGAAACCCCTCATATTTATGTATAACAAAAACCATGAAAAAAAACCCAAAGATTCGGGCAAAAAATGTCGGGTTAACACGTGTTAACGATATAAGGGAGGGTTAACAATGGAACCATCCCCTATATATATATATATATATATATATATATATATATATATATATATATATATATATATATATATATATATAGGAGATTGTTCAATTGGTAATCCGCTCTAATTGAGAAAACTATATAACCCAAATTGATTGGTTGTCTAATATAATAAATTTGAAATGAGTGGTCCATATTAATTTTGGGAAAAATAAGTGGTTGAGATTTGTTTAAGGGTATTTTGGATATTTGCTAGGTGTACTTGATTTCATTTTAAAATAAAAGTTTACCCCCCAATTTTTAAACTTTCATAACTTTTATATACATTATTATTTTTTTAAAAAAAATTCACCATTAAATTTGTCACATTTTTATCTTTAATTCAAGTATAGTTTTGTCAATTTTTTTAAAGTTTTCGTAATTACACTGATGTAACGAGCTAAATTTTTCAAAGTGTTCGTAATTACACTAATGCAACGAGCTGAATTTTTTCAAAAAGTTCATAATTACACTAATGTAACGAACTGTAACATTAGAAACAGATCGTTACAATGATGTAAAGAGCTGTAAATTATTATTTTTTATAAGAAGTTTTCGTTATTTTTTAAAATACTTTTTTATCTTTAGTTCAACTATAGTCTTGTGAAATTTTTTCAAAGTGTTCGTAATTACACTGATGTAACGAATTGAATTTTTTAAAGTGTTCATAATTACACTGATGTAACTTATTATTTTTTTTACGTTACAATTATATAAATTTCAGTGTAATTACGAACGCTCGAAAAAAAATTTGGCATGATTATAATGGAATTGACGAGAAAAATATGACGAGTTTAATGGTGTAATTTTTTTAAAAAATAACATAGTAAAAAAAGTTATAAGTGTATAAAAATTAAGGTGGAAAACTTTAATTTAAAAATAGGAAAATATAAGGTTTTTAAGAGTGTGACACTTGTCACTCTCTTATTAAATTTGATTTTTGTAAATAAGACATAAGACTAAAATACCCTTTTGTATTTAAAAGTAATTAGTGACACATGTCACCATCTTGTTAAATCTATAAAATTTGAACAATTGGATTTGAGTTATACAATTCTTTCAATTAGATTGGGTTATCATTTGATCCCTTCTATACACACAAACACACACACATAAGGGGGTTTCTTTTTGGTGTTTTTGCTAATTCATCACCGTTTAAAATTTAAAACAAGTGTAAGTAAATGTAAGTTTGCGATACACTGCTTACATCAGATAGTGTAACTCAAACTTACAATTGTTTTAAATTCTAAGCGGTGATTAATTAGCGAAAACACAAAAAAGAAACCCATATTTATGTATAATAAAGGCCATGAATTTTTTTTCAAAGATTCGGACATTTTTTGCCAAAGTTAACGGGTTAACGTTATAAGGAAGGGTTAACATTTGATCATCTCCCTATATATATATATATATATATATATATATATATATATAAGGAGATGATCAAATAGTAACCCGTGTTTATTGCGTTAACCGAATAACCACATTTTGTTACTTTGTGGTCTACACTAAAGTAAATCTAAAGATGTAGGTTCTTTTTTCTTTTTAATTAATGTAGGGTCCACTTACATTAATAAAAAAAATGAAAAAACATACATCTTTAGATTTACTTTAGTCTGGGTCCCAAAGTAATAAGGTGTAGTTATTCGGTTATCGCAATAAGGAAGGGTTACATTAATTAAAAAGAAAAAAGAAAAACCTACACCTTTAGATTTACTTTAGTGTGGACTCCAAAGTAATAAGATGTTATTCGGTTATCGCATATATATATATATATATATATATAGGGCATGTAATTTTTGATAACCCTCATCTTTTGTTACAACCCATTAACCATCATCCAATGGTTACTTTAAAAATGTAAGTGTATAGGATGGTGATACGTGTCAGATTCCTTTTTTTTTTCTTTTTTTTTAATATAAAGGGCATTTAAGACATTTGTTATTTAAGTAAAGTTTACCCCATTTTTTTTAAACATTCATAACTTTTTTATACTATATTATTTTTTTTAAAAAAAATAGCACCATTATACTCGTCTTATTTTTCTCTTTAATTTCGTTATAGTCTCGACTAGTTTTTTTTTTGATGTCATGTATTTACATCATTGTAACGAGCTTAAAGATAGCAAATTATTTAGAAATTTTTTCTAACAATGGTAAATTACAGTAATGTAACAAAAAATGAAGTAATGTAACACAAAATGAAGTAATTTACAATGATATAATTAATGGTGACGTAACACATTATTTTATTTTTTTTCTCTAACAATGATAATTACAATGATAAATTACAGTGATGTAAATAGAACACATTATTTTGATTTTTTCTCTCGCAATGATAATTATAGTGATGTAATTTATCATTGTTCGAAAAAAATTTAAACTAATTTGTTGTCAATGTAAATTACATCACTGTAATTTAAACCAGATTCACCGAAAAAAACCGAAACCGAATTTTACGTCAATGATAATTACAATGATAAATTACAGTGATGTAATAGAACACATTATTTTGATTTTTTTCTCTCACAATGATAATTATAGTGATGTAATTTATCATTGTTCGAAAAAAAATTTAAACTAATTTGTTGTCAATGTAAATTACATCACTGTAATTTAAACCAAATTCACCGAAAAAAACCGAAACCGAATTTTACGTCAATGTAAATTACATCACGATAAATTACGTCAATGTAAATTACATCACTGTAATTTATCATTTTTAAAAAAATTTCAAATAAATTTGTTATATTTAACCTCGTTACAATTATGTAAATATAGGGCATTTAAAAAAAGTAAAAAAAATTAGTCAAGACTATAACGGAATTAAAGAGAAAAATGAGACGAATATAATGGTGCAATTTTTTTTAAAAAATAATATATTATAAAAAAGTTATTAATGTTTAAAAAAGAGGGGGGGGGAACTTATAAGGGGTAAAATGACTATGATGCCCTTTTTAATATTTTAATGTCATGCTTATATGTAAGTTTATGATTGGTTTAAATGGGTTATGTAGTTGTAGCAAAAAAAGAGGGTTATTTTTTATACCTTGCCCTATATATATATATATATATGAAGGTTTATAAGAAAATTCATTATTTGGGAGAAACCAAGAAAACTCATACCATTCAACAAGAAAACTCCCTATATATATATATATATATATATAGGATTGGGTTCAAATGCTAACCCTCATTTATGGCACTAACCCATTAACCCTCATAAACCAATCAGAATTGAACACATGGCTTTTTCGTTTATTATTTAATAAGGGTAAAGTAGTAATTTGCTATATTAAATACTTTACCCCCTCTTTTTTTATACATCCATAACTTTTTTATGCTATAATATTTTTTTATAAAAATTGCACCATTTTACTCGTCTTATTTTTCTCTTTAATTCCGTTATAGTCTTGACTAGGTTTTTTTATTTTTTTTCGTATGTTCGTACTTACACCAATGTAACAAGTATAAAAATAACAAATTATTTGTAACGAGTTGTAACGAATTTCGGTTTACATTGTTATAGAATAAATACGGTTTACGTTTAAGAGTGTAAACGACCCAAGCCGATCCCGAGCTAGTTAATTACGTTATATTCTTGACTAGGTTTTTTTATTTTTTTTCGTATGTTCGTATTTACGCCAATGTAACAAGTATAAAAATAACAAATTATTTGTAACGAGTTGTAACGAATTTCGGTTTACATTGTTGTAAAATAAATACGGTTTACGTTTAAGAGTGTAAACGACCCAAGCCGATCCCGAGCTAGTTAATTACGTTATATTCTTGACTAGATTTTTTTTATTTTTTCCGGATGCTCAAAAATTCGTTATATCTACTAGATTGTAAATACGTTTTAATACTTTAAAAAAATTATATCTAAAAGATTGTAAAGACATTTTAATACTTTCAAAAAAATAATATAACATTTTGTTGATAAAAACCAAAATTCGTTATATATACAAGATTGTAAATACGTTTTAATACTTTAAAAAAATTATATCTACAAGATTGTAAAGACATTTTAATAGTTTAAAAAAATAATATAACATTTTGTTGATAAAAACCAAAATTCGTTATATATACAAGATTGTAAATACGTTTTAATACTTTAAAAAAATTATATCTACAAGATTGTAAATATATTAATACTTAAAAAAATAATATAACATTTTGTTGATAAAAACCAAAATTCGTTATATCTACAAGATTGTAAAGACATTTTAATATTTTAAAAAAAATAATATAACATTTTGTTGATAAAAACCAAAATTCGTTATATATACAAGATTGTAAATACGTTTTAATACTTTAAAAAAATTATATCTACAAGATTGTAAATATATTAATACTTAAAAAAAATAATATAACATTTTGTTGATAAAAACCAAAATTCGTTATATCTACAAGATTGTAAATACATTTTAATACTTTTAAAAAATACTATAACATTTTGTTGATAAAAACTAAAATTCGTTATATTTACTAGATTGTAATATGTTTTAATACTTTAAAAAAATAATATAACATTTTGTTTATATAAACCAAAATTCGTTATATCTACAAGATTGTAAATACATTTTCATAATTTAAAAATTATATTTACAAGATTGTAAATACATTTTAGTACTTTAAAAACCAAAATTCGTTACAAAATCAAGAATATAACGTAATTAACGAGCATCCAGAAAAAATAAAAAACCTAGTCAAGAATATAACGTAATTAACGAGCTCAGGATCTGCTTGGCTCGTTTACACTCTTAAACTTAACCCCTATTTATTATACAACAATGTAAACCCAAATTCGTTACAACTTGTTACAAATAATTTGTAAGTTTTATACTTGTTACATTGGTGTAAATACGAACATCCGAAAAAAATAAAAAAACTTAGTCAAGACTATAACGGAATTAAAGAGAAAAAAAGACGAGTAAAATGGTGCAATTTTTATAAAAAAATATTATAAAAAGTTATGGATGTATAAACAAAGATGGGGTAAAGTATTTAATATATCAAATTACATTAATACCCTTATTCCCTTTTCTTTCAAATCAATTACATTATTATATTATAGTTTAATATCAATCATTAGATTAGCATCTTGTAATTTGATCATTCAATATGGTAGGGTTAATGGGTTATTGATGAATCTTAGAGTTAGTATTAATCCCTTATATATATATATAAGGAGAGAATCAAATGGTAACCCATGTTTATTGCGTTAGCCGATTAACTAAATCTTATTACTTTAGGGTCCACACTAAAGTAAATCTAAAGATGTATGTTTTTTCTTTTTAATTAATGTAGGCCCTACTTACATTAATAAAAAAATAAGAAAAAACATATATCTTTAGATTTACTTTAATGTGGGTCCCAAAGTAATAAGGTGTAGTTATCGCAATAAGGAAGGATTACATTAATTAAAAAGAAAAAAGAAAAAACCTACATCTTTAGATTTACTTTAGTATGGACCCCAAAGTAATAAGATGTTATTCGGTTATCGCATATATATATATATATTGGGTAAGGATCGGTTGTTAACTCACCTTAATTGATGTAACCCATTAACGTTGACAAAATTCACACAAATCATATATATATATATATATATAGAGGGAGGTTCACATACAAATAACAAATTTTGTAAAAATGGTAGGAACCATTGATGTGTTGACATGTGGCATTATTAGTGTTTAATAGAAAATGATAATATAGGTTTTTTGCATTTTAATTGATTTTAAAATCTTGCAATAAAATAGGAAATTTGTTAATCAGTATTCTCTTTGAAAATATTCCATAATTAAATTAGTTAACGCATAATATCAAAATCAATTTCGTATTATGTAAAAATACCGAAAAAATAAAAATTTGCAGGTCTTTGAGTTTACGGTTTGTGTTTATCAAAATTAGATGGATGATTACGTACAAATGGATGAACCGATTGAAGATACTCAGCATACTGGTAGTGTTTGTGATTTTTTTGTATGCAATAGTTTTTTAATTTCGATTAATGTAACAAACATTGGATTTTTGATCCTTTTTTTGGATTGAATTGCGATCAGAATTGATGATGGATCTGACAAATTATAACATTAGCGGATGTTAGTATTTGTGGTGCTAAGATGTGTTGTTATTAAAAATGTTATTAAATTGATAAAATTAATATTTTAATATTTTTTTTAATAATAAATTTGAAGTATTAATTATTTTAATTGTGCTAAGATGTGCTGGTATGTTGAACAAGCTTAAGAATTGATATTTTGTTATGTGTTATTATATGCTGTTAAATAGGTTTGATATGAATTGATAAATGTATTGTGCGATGTTATGTTGTTATCAAACAATTGTGATTTTTTAGGAATTGTTTTGTTGCATATTTGCAAAAAAAAAATGAAAATTAATTAATTTAATGTGCTAGGATATGTTGTTATTTTCAAAATGTTGACAGTTTGATATTTTTTATGTGTGTTGTTATCACATTTTTGTTGAGAGACCCCGAGCCCCTCAGTTGGCAAACATCAAACCCATATTCTTTAAAACATATTTACATTACCATAGCAGCGGAACTTCGGGTAATTACATGAAATATAATACACAAATTATACAAACGTTAAACATAACCCACACTTCTAACAGTAATATAACACAGCCAGTCTAAGCCAGGGGTAGTCTTCAACCTATGCCACGAGCCCTCAGCTAATCTCTCTCGTTACCATTTAACCTGACATGCATGTAAAACAAGTCAGCTTTATGCTGGTGAGTTCTAATTAAATTTTCATAAAATCCTCACTGCACATATATAACATTAACTTTCACTGTTGACCGAGGTCAACAATCTCAATCATACTTGAACATAATTCATTTCATTTACATACATATTCTCGCTACATCAATCATACAATACATAAAACCTTAGCCTTTGCTGTTAACCGAAGTCAACAACCTTTAACATACATATCATCATAGCATAATCTCATACACAACCTACTCATCATCATACATTAATCATATTGTGCAAAACTTTAGCCTGAACTGCTGACTTTAGTCAGCCTGCTTGTGCAGCACAAGTCTCTATGACACTGACGACCCACAGTCGACAGGCCTGTTCTTTCACAGGACTCTATGACTCAGACGACCCACAGTCGACAGGCCTGTTCTTTCACAGGACTCTATGACTACCAACCGAAGTTGGTAGCTCATACCGGTACAAGACTTCGTTACATACTTCATTCATACATAACATGGTTTAAATCATTTAAACCATCATAAACATAAACACTTTACTGCACCGCAGTGCTCAAATTCTGCCCAACCGCAGCCGGGACTTCAAAACCATATTTCCTACTCGACCTCGGTCGAGACTTTAAAAAAATCAATTACTTCTCATCCGCAGCGAGACTTAAAACATTCTTTATATTAAAATACTCTTTTATCTGACCGCAGTCAGCTTATACAATCATTTTTATAAAATAACTTTCATAACATGCATACCAGCCCAAAATGATAAAACATTTAAAATAGGGCTACAAAGAACTCACCTGATGTCTTGCTGTAGCAAGATCACTCACAAACTGGTACTAATGGTGAATTTCTGCATTCGTTTATACTTAATAAGTCATTTATATTTTAACCTACTGATTAGATCTTTCTGAACGTTCAATGTCAAAAACATTGTCTTAAAAGTCATCAAATAGTTAATGTTGTTGATTATAATGCTAGAACAGTTCCTAAACAGATTAATGGCTTAGAAATGATAAATCCTTATCATTGATTACCCAGATATCATGAAATATCACAACATAGTCTTAGAATAGGTTTAATAACCATGATTAACATACTAATCTGACTGTTATCACAAACATCAGATAATCGTTCCAATAAGTATGTTAATGATTGTGATTAGTTTGAAACACTCAGATTTAACCTTTGCATTTCAAAGATTAACCAAACTAATCATTTACATCATCATAATCAAATGGATTAATCCATTATAATCATAGTTGTGATTTCATGCAAACCGGGCATTACAACGGCTCAAAACAAGGATTTAACCGTTAGAACATCGTGTTCTTCATTTCTAATCAATCCTAGCCATCATCTAGGCAATAATCAACAATCCTAACTATCTTATTACGTTCAAAATCAAGATCTAATCAATCAAAATCAAACTAGAAGGTTAAAATGAACCGTTACCTGTTCTGACGAGTTTCTGCGGTTAAAACATCGATCAGGACTTGTATATATGATTCCTGGGATGATCCGGATGTTTAGAAACCTTAGATATGAAGTTTGGAGATGTTTGGGAGCTACTTTTTCGCCTGGAGGTCGAGCAAGAAGGAAGAAATGCGAATTTGAGTTGTTTCCACGCGTTCTGATCCATTTAACCATTTTTAGCCGACATAAGGCCTGGGGCGCATCGCCCCAACTGGGCGTATGGCGCCAGGCGTAGCGCCCCACGTCACCCAGCGTCATCATTTGAGTTTTAACTTGTTTTCGCGATTCCGGGAGCATACGAACTCCGTTTTGCGCACGGTTTTCGCCCACGTTCATCATTTTTCACATACTATCAATCCCCAATAACAAAAGTTGCTAAATCCTTGTGGATTTCAAGCACGACCAAATGTGCTTACGTCATAATTGCCGAATTTTACGTACGCAATCATCACAGTTTCAACAGTAACCGAAATCTCGTACGTTTATTATTAAATTACTAAATTTTCGGTTGTTACATTTGTGAAATTAGTGCGATAATATTTGTAAGGTTTTTTTTTTTGATATTTTAGTATGATATAATGTGAAATATATGTTTGTAGCTAGTAGAGAAAATTACAAAACAAAAAGAAATGTTGGTATTGAGCGTATATCTCTAAGGACCGGTAAGAAGTTTTACATACCTAATGTACCCATATCAGACAAGCCTGAAGTTGGTATGATGTTTAGAACTGTTGATGTAGCATACAATTTTTACGAGAGGTATGCTAAGAATGGTGGTTTTACAATTCGAAAGAATACCGAGGTTACCAAGCACGGGATTGTTACACTTAATTTTTTGTATGTTCAAAAGAAGATAATAAACCTTTTACTAAGGTTAAAGTTGATACATTGAACGGAACAAACGATACGGGTACAAACGAAAAATTATACAGGACAAGACCATCTATTCGAACCGGATGTCAAGCACGTATGCGTTTACAATTATGTCATAACAAATCATATAAAGTATACGGATTTGTTGAAGAACATAATCATCCACTCGTTGATGATGATGATTATCATCTATTAAGTGCTGCCAGGATTCTTTTGTTTAATCAGGAAAGCCTTATTCACAACCTGTCTAAGTTGAATATTGGTCCTGTAAAGACGTTCAACATCATGCGAAAAACTTACGGTGGTTTTGAAGAAACGGGGGTGACGAAAGATGATTGTAAGAATTTCAAAAGAGATATTAATCTATTTATTGGTAAATATGACGCTGAGATGATCGTAAGACGTCTTATGCGGAAAAAAGAATTTTTGCCGGACTTTTCATGTGAATATTTTACTTCAGAGGAAAACTCCCTTGCTGGTCTTTTTTGGGCAGATGAAGAAATGAAGCGTAATTATATCAACTTTGGTGATGTTATTTCGTTCGATTCGACTTTTTGTTCTAACAAGTAAGTGTATTAAAACTAATATTTAGTGTTTTCTTGTCGCATTGAATATAGAAATTATTTTGTAAATAATCCATACGGCTTTGTGTGACACCCCGTAATTTCCAGGTCAGCATCTTATTTATTTAAATGTTTATTTAAATACATTATGTACACGTGGCACTAGAATTAGATTAATTTAGTGTGACACGTGGCACGACAGTACAAACACTGGCATACGACTAGATAATTCGTGGAATTATCGACAAACAGCACACACGTGTCAAAACACGCGAACGTTGGTGAACAACACAGCACTTAAGCACAGAAGCACTTCACAAGCCAATTATGGCTAATAACTGACTATTAGAGTCCAAACGACGCACGAATGATGTTCTACAGTCGACAAACGGGCGAGAATGGGCCCAGAACAACAAAACAAGCTTATTGGGCTTGACATTTAGGCCAGGCGGTACGCCTGACCCGAGACGCCCACGATAGGCGATGCGCGCGGGACACAAAAGGCGCCTAGCATGTCTGCCCATCCGCGCGTAACGCCAGGCATAACCAACCCACGCCAGGCGTTACGCCTGGGGCGCCAGATTCGCAAAAATCACTTTTTAAACTTCCAAAACCCATCATCACACCTACTCACTCATTTTAACCAAGCTTGCACTCAATACTCCGGCCACTCTCCTTCCCAAACTTCTGAAACACCTTGATTGACACTTTGGAAGCCATTGAAGACCTTTCTTGAAGCTTTGGAAGCTTGGGAGAACCACTAGAAGGCTTGGAAGATCCATTGGAGCTCACACCACCACCATTGCCTCCTTGTTCTCACTCAAACCTGCTGTCCAGGAGCTCTAGAGCCTGTTCCCATCATCATCTCAGGACCTTTGAAGCTATAGAAGGTAGTCATACACTCCTTGTAGCTTAAAACCACCATTTCACACACATGCAATACATGAATCACACATGCAAGCACCTATAGTGCACATGCACGAGATTTACTTCTGGGTTTATTGATTTTAAGGTGTTTTATGATGATCTAACATGATTAGAATGCATTTGGTGATGATCTAAGATGTTGTGTATGTATAGATTTCATGTTTTGTTCATAAAGTGTTGAAATATCACCATGCATGTACGATCCATGAGTATTGGAATGATCTTGAGTATATGGATATGTTTATTGATAATGTTAGAAGGATTACCCATGGTTAGATTTGCTTAAAATGATTAAAATTATGATTTTAATGAATCTTTCTATTTATAGAAACTTTTTATGGTCAAGGTATTGTTTGAGATGAGTTCATGAGCATGCATGTATATGGATGTGCTATTAGTATGATATTAGGATTATTAGAATACTTGGAATGTGATTTTGATAATGTTTATGGTCGTTTTTGGCATAGTTACTATATTTAGAAACTTTTTGAGACAAAGAATTGGTAGATAATGATTTGGACTATGTGAGTATGATTAGATGATGTTAGAATGGTTATTTTAATGAGTTGTGACATAAGAATGGTTTAGAAATGTTAAATGGTCATTTTTATGCAAAAACCACAAAGTTACTATTTATAGTAACTTTATTTTTAGAAAAACCGATTTGTCAACATATTGTATGATTTAAGCATGCTAAATGACTTATTATATTATAATATGATGTTTAGATGCTAAGTTAGATGGTTTCCGATGTCACGTATGCTAAAAATGGAAACTTTCCATTTTAGGAAACTTTTGTGCACTAACATGTTCTAAACGACTTATGTGAAACCGTATGATGATGTGCTATGTGTTAACATGATCCCGTAGGACTACTGAACATGCTAGAACTATAAAACCGTTATGCTTTGTGAACTTTCCATAAATGGAAACTTACTATAAATAGTAAGTTGTCCATAGGCGCGATTTGCGCGTTTTGCACACGACAAACACTTACACGATTGCTACACGATTCACAACCGTCACACGGTTCACCAACGGGTCGTTGACTTGACACGGTCAACTTTGGTCAACTCTAGTCAAACACGGTCAATGTGGACCAACACAGCCAAACACGGTCAATGTGGACCAACACAGTCAAACACGGTCAATGTGGACCAACACGAGCAAACGCGGTCATTGTGGACCGATACGGACAAACATGAACAACCGAGGGTTGTTGGACACAAACACGAGCACTAACACAAACACTAGCACTGTCACTTACACCAACTCACGTATGGTATACGATATAGGTTGCCGGTGACCGACACGCATTTCGACGCAGGAGCTTACGCTTACTTATCGCTTTATTCACTAAGGTGAGTTTACGGCCCCTCTTTACTCTTTTTCAAACGCTTTTAAATAGGGGGAGAATACTAGTTGCATCGAGTCAAACATTATTGCTATTACAAACATTTTTGTGTATGCTGGTTTATTGGACAAACATTAAGTGTTGAACTCGTAACAAGCCCTCACAAAGTCTTACCGTTAATGTACAAACAACGTGGTAGATTTGGATGGATCCATTAGGGAATGACTAACCCTACGGGGCACAATGTTGACTGGATGTCATAACCCGTGCAAATTCTGACCTAACTTGCTATGTATACGAGACATAGCGGAGGCAAGGACAAACAAGTCTAGTTCGGTAGTGACGCACTGACACTTTGGGCCTAGGGCTCGGTACTAACATTGATAAACAGCATGACACGCATTCTTACTATATATGTATATCAAAACCTGTGAACTCACCAACCATTGCGTTGACACTTTTTCTAACTGGTATTCTCAGGTAACTAACTGCGCATGGAACAGGATGCACGTTAAGGGATGAGCTTTAGGAACCGCATGCATTCTGTTGTTTCTTTTGAAAACATTTTAGTTCTTAATGTTCTAAACAATGTTGTATTAAACTATTTACATTTCCGCTGCATGCTTTCAAACATATTTATTTCCGCTGCTATGATAACTTTTATTCCGCTGCAAACCATTTTGTTATGTGTGTGTGTCAAACATGGGATTTGTAAACGCATATAGAGGTGTTCTATATGACCTTGAGCTGTGATTCTGGACACGTCACACCCACGTGGACTGACACCACGAGTGGAAATTTGGGGGTGTGACACTTTGTTTTGTTTTGATTATTATATAGATACGATATGCTGTTTGTCCCATTTACTGCTATTGACAATCATCACCGAAATGTCAGTGTTGCGGCTGTATTGTTAGCATCCGAGACTGCTGATTCCTATAAGTGGTTGTTAGGCGCATTTAAGAAATGTATGGGTAAAGAACCTCGCGTGGTTGTTACCGACCAAGATCCTGCGATGAGAAAAGCTATAGAAGAGGTTTTACCTACATCTAGGCATCGTTTGTGTATGTGGCATATAATGAAGAAGGTTGCTGACAAGGTAAGAAAATTAAGTAATAATATGTTGTATCATAAATAAATTTTGTTTTACATGGTTAGTAGTTTATAAATTTTTATATGTGGGTATATAAATATGTTAATTTAAACAGATAGATGATATGTGGATGATAAATAATGTTTTAATTAAAATAATTTATGTGATAATATGTGTTGTTAAAATGAATGCTCTTTTGATAAAATGGGTGATGAGTAGTAAATAATATTTATATAATGTGCTAACATGTGTTGTTAATGAATAACACGACATTTGTGATATAATGAATTTCAATGTGTACTAATTATAGGTTGTTAAATCATGTAGTGTTTAATGAAAATATTTATGTTTTGTTTTTATCAGGTTGGTAAATCGTTGCGTTCAGACAGAAATTTTAAACAACGCATTTGTGAAATTGTGTGGAATTATTCTATTGAAATAGACGATTTCGAGTCTAGATGGAAGGATGTTATGAATGAGTTCAATCTAACTGCGAACAAATGGATGGCAGACATTTATTCTATAAGATCGGATTGGATACCTGCGTATTATCGTCATGAGCACATGTCTGGCCTGATGAGAACGACTTCTCGATCTGAAAGTGAGAACCATTTTTTCGGTAAATTTATCAACAGCAGAATCACGTTGGTTGAATTTCTAAGTAATTTTGAAACTGCTATAGAAGCACAAAGATTTACGCATCGAAAGAATGACCATGATACAAGTTATAAGAATCCTGATTGGGTTACCGATTACGAACTTGAGAAAGAAGCTAATGAGATATATACAAGGAATATTTTTTACGATGTTCAAGAGGAAATTTTCCAGGCAGTAAACAAATGCATGTCCGTTCATACATCTGAAGTTGGTGATTTCACAAAGTTTAAGATAAAAGAGCTGGATCACGATCGTTCTGGATTGTACGAGGTATGTCATAATTTAGTCAGTTATTAGATAAATAAAGTTACATGTTATGATGTGTTGGGATGTTCTGGTATATAAATATTGATAATTTATTATTTGTTATTTGTCATTGAAGTATGATATGTGTTGATGTTGATTTAATGTTATTATTATTATTATTTTTAAAAAAACAAGTGTTGTACAGAGATGTTAATATGACTGTCACGTGCAGTTGCAACATGTTTGAGCAATATGGGTTGCTATGTAGGCACGTGTTTTATGTGTTGAGGGTATGTGAAGTGAAAGTGTTTCCAAAAAATTATGTAATCAGAAGATGGACGAGAGATGCAGTTCCAACCATGTATACCAAGAATCATATAGTTAACGAAAGTAATCGAGATGACAATAACGATGTGGAAGGGATTGTACGTGAGATAATGTTGTCTAATGATTACATAGTAAATCAACTGGTAGACAACATGGAAAATTTAGTACTGTATCGAGATGAGCTTAAAAGCAAAATGAACGAATTGTCAGAAAATGGAACAAAATCTCAACATATTCCCAAGAAAGACAGGATTGCAAACTTGCTTGGACTGTCTCAACCTTCAGAAGACTATATTAAACCGACCTCATGGTATTAGGACGAAAGGTTGTGGAAGCAAGAAACGTTTCAAATCTATACAAGAACAAGTCGCGAGTAAAACTCAAAGGAAACTACGTTGTTGTCACGTATGTGAATCAGTTGACCATGATAGGCGTACGGGTCCTGGTACTAGCAAAAATGATTGAACATTATAGTTTATTTATTTTTTGATATTATCGTGTTATCAAATTTGAATTTTTATTACATTTTATATAATTCAGAATGTGTGATGTTTATTTTTTGGTATGGTATGTGATGATATGAGAAATAATGTTTTAATAAAATATTTGGTATGAGATGATATTAAATGTATATGTAGTTCGGTAGTGCGATGTATGGTGTTGTTATATGTTGATATGTTTTTATGTAAGTCAAAACAAAAAAAATATTGTTATTTGTTATGCAATTTTTTTAAGTGTGTTACATAAATTCATTAAAGGTGATGTGATGTATAGGTACTGATATTTGCTGATATGTGATGGTATGTACTGATATTTGCTAATATATTATGGTATGTGTTAATATTGTGTTATACAACGAGTAAATGTGTTTATATACAATGTGCATATTACCTGTCAAAGACAATCAAGAAGTTGAAAGATATATTAAACAAATACAAAAAAAAAACCAACAACTAATTGGTTTAAAACATAATAGTAATGCAAAATCCAAGGAAACAACCAATATCATAAAAGTCAAATACATTTAAGTGTTTAGAATGCTAAACGAACTCTGTGTTTGATCCTTTCAAACACACCTTCTCTCATTTTCTCTTTAACATCATTGGGCAAATTGACATACGCACGAACTTCTGAAACGACTTCACCTTTGTGGATGTTGATGTCTGAAAGAAGGATCTTTGCAAGATACTTGATTCTCAGGTCATTTAGTTGTCTTTGCTGCTCATCAGATTCAGCTGTTAATCCACATTTCCATTCTTTAACACTTGTACCTTTGAATGTCTCCATATGGCGCATTGCAAACACTCCACAATCTACAGAGTTGTTGAGAGTCCTCCATGGCATGGATAGTCTTTTTGGCCTACATGTCTTCAGGGTAAATGCATTTGGATGTGATGTCATAACCAGGTAGCTACACAAAGTAGATTGCTGCAAAATTGTTGAGAAATATGAAATTAGTCAGTTAGAATGATGCAATTAAATAAACAATATATGTTACCATTATTTGAGGCCGTTTAGCATATTTGATGTCAAAATCCACATTTGTGCCAAGGTTGTCTATTACCAAAACTTGTGCTTTCTTCAAGTTGAAACAGAGGACATAGTAGTGACAGGCATGTAACATTGGAATAAACAACATATCAACACCTATCAGGCTGTCAAGTTCGGCTGATTTCAAACATATTTCCATATTTTCGGTGAATGAAGTTATTCGGTCAACTTCCTCAACATCATCCTTATAATGTGAATCAACCTATTAAGTTCACAAATCAATATATAACTAACACCATATTTAATAAAAATAAATAAGTGTTACATTTTTGTTGATAGTAACATATGTTTACAAGGATTACTTACCAACATAAGACATGGTGTGAATAACCTCTTTGGATCACTTTTGTTTCTGTATTGATCTTCGCTATTGAACACATCAGCCCAGCAGTCTAAAACACTTACATGTAAATCCACGCCGGGATATAACGACTAAAATGTCACTCGTGTTACAGCAGCACCATCACGCGTACTCTCAAACACAAAGTTACTTCAAAAGCAAGTTTTATAATTAGTTTGATACCATATAAATTGTAATATTAAAATTATGAAATTATTAAACTTACCAGTCATCTTTGTTTGCACAAAAAATTGTAGACGCTACATTATCTTCCAACCTAGACCTCTTTACACCAAGATTAACTTTTTCTGCACAAAAGGTGAGCGTAAAATTTCAGGCAATTTTACGACACGCAAATTACGCCTTTCTTTTGGATGTGGATCGTTGTCGGTGTTGGTAACGATTGATTGTGCTGTTTTATTAGGTGATGGATTAGAAGGTATTGGATCTACATGGACTGGATCAGCAGGTTCTTGATTAACTGGTGTCATTTGTGATCGCATTAGATCGAAAGAAGGAACATCATTTGAAGCACCAATATCACATATTGTCTTTACCTTTTCATTTGGTCCATCATATTTGCTTAACATACTTTTTTCTAACTCATTCATCATTGATCAACTGATGTTATATTGTGTTGAATCAAAAGGATCCTTCGTGTTGCCGTCCAAGGTCTGGTCCTTATCGGAATGAGTAGCATGATCATCACCCATTTGTTTCCCAAACTTTAGTAATCTAGATCTCCAGGCAACCATTGCATCCTTGATGCCATCATCATCAGGATAATTGATAAACACTTCATTAAAATTTCTCCCAATTTCGGATACAAGATCATCGAACTTTTTCATCTTCTTATTGATCAAACACTTCCATTCCTACCAAAAACAGTAGGAAAGATGTTTTAATGAAATGAACATAATATGCTGGTATGTGATGGTATACAATCAGAAAAAAATAAGCTTATAACGAACAAAAATAAATTACCATTTCATTTTGCGGTTCTCCTTGATGTGCCCCTCCATAAAATGGTGAACAAGTTGACAATCCAGCTTGTGAATTTGTTGGATCCGGTGTCAACAAACCTTCAATAAATTCATCAATAACAGCTGTAGGTATAAGAGAGACGGAACCTATAATATCAACATTACCTTCATCTTCATGAGCTTCACCACATTTATTGTCGGGAACCACGACATTGTCATCAGCAACGTTATTGGGCACGACATTGTCCTCATCACCTTCATTTGCATCATTCTTTTTGATTTTCAAGTAATCAACGAACATGTTGGTTGATGAAAGAAGATTATCTTCAAGCTCAATTAGCGAGTAGCTATCATAATTTTGGACAGCTGGTAAGGAAGACAAAATTGACCTCCCTTTATCATGAGCATATAGCAACTGTTATAAGGATAATAATAAAGTTTACACATTAGAATTATATGTATTTATATGACAAAAAGTATATAATTAAGCACATACCGCCAAAAAACATAGTGGCCCGTTGTAGTGCTCAGTTCCACTCCACTTAAGCTTTGTTCTTTTTAGACAAGTTATTATGTACAAACACCAATCAAAGTCTTCGATAACAGATCCTTCAATAACTGATCTCAAGAACCTCATGTTCACCGTGCCACCTTTTGTTGTTTCACCAACAATGGTGTTGAACACAACCAAGAAGTTTATGATAAAATTCCTACCATCATCATCAGATGATTTGATTTTTTTTATAACTTCTATTGCGGTTGGTATACCTGAATCTTTACCAAATTGGTTCCTAAATTCTGCAATAACAGGATTCGTGAAACTAGGTTTTAATATCTCATTGATTTGTCTGCCACCCATGGGGATACCTAGCACATCCCTAACTAAATCTTTAGTGATTGAGATTGTGTGTGAACCCAGATGTAAAGTGTTGGTTGTATGGTCATAATTTTGATTAACCATAAACCCATACAAGTTGGAACCCCATCAAGCTTGAATTGTAAAGCACCAGAAAAACCTATGCTTCTAACAACATTTTTCTGTTTTTCAGTAAGGGATTGTACTAGGTCAAATAAGTGGGATGGATTGTTTCGAACCCTGATTCTGCCCTTTGATATAGGTTTATATGTAAACTGATGGGAAGCAGATGTACTAGCTCCTGCTGTTTAATATTTTAACAAAAAACTGAATATGTTAAAGACACATACATCAATACATTCTTGATAGCACAACAATACAAGAAGTATCTAAATTACCTGCCGGAGGAGGACAAACAAATTCATCATCAGAGTTTGTGGAAACTTGCTGCGTAACTGACACAAGTAAAAAATTCGACAAACGCACTTATTAACATAAAGATGAATCAATACAACATGTAGGAAGATGTTCATGATACCTCGTTTTGGGTTTTTTGTTGCAATTGTGTTAACATCCTTTTTATGTCGTTTTCTAGTCAAACGGCCAGAATCTACATTTATTCTTGTTACGTTATTGTAACATGATAACATATTATAGTTTTTATTTTTTTAAAAAATAACATAATGTTGAATGCATTACCTCTATTAGGTTCTTGTATAACATCTACAGTTGATCGTATAGCTTTTGACTTACGCCTATTATATCAAATCAAAACATTGTCTGTTGATTTCTCAGGTTCACCAGTCTGGACATCAGCAACTTTGGTGCTTATAACTTGAACACTTGAAGTACCACCTTCTATTTTTGAAACATATAAAATCATAAGTGATGTACTAATGAATAAAAGTATTCTTAATTATCCAGCTATATTAGATGAAACATACGAAAAAAAAAAGTTATGTAATTACAAAACTAAAAAATTTTTTAGTCTTGTTACGTAGGTTTTACGTGGGTTTATAAAATTTTTTTTTTATGTGGTTTTCATTTTATCTTTTCCCTATATATATATATATATATATATATATGAAGGTTCATAAGAAAACTAATTATTTTGGAGAAACCAAGAAAACTCATACCATTCAACAAATTTTAAAAATTTTTTTTTTCACAATTTTTTATTATAAAGATAGAAATGTTATAATAAAAAAGAAAGTTTTGAAAAAAATATGTATATCATGAAGTTACGTATATGTACCTCAAAAAGTTTCGTATGTAACTTATACAGTTATACATATATATAATCAGTATGTGTAACATACAAGTTACATATATGTAATAACCTAAAATGCATATTTTTTAAAATTTTTTTTTTCATTTCTTACATTTCTTATCTTATAATAAAAGGAAATAAAAATGAAAAAAATGAAGAAAAAAATTTAATTGGTAATGATTGTGGTTAGTTTTCTTGGGTTTCTCAAAAATGAAAGTTTTTCACGAACCCTCCCCTATATATGTATATAGGGAATTAATAAAATGAAAACCCCATTTTAGTGTGAAAACATTGAAAAGTAGGCAAAAATAATGTAAAAAAAACGTTTTTTTTGAAAATTTTTTACAGGTTTGTAACATTATTGGACACTTTTTTATAAAAAAAAAATCAAAAAAGCACCGATAAAATATTTAAAAAAAATATTTTATAATTTTTTTACGTTGTAAAACATACGTAACACTGCGTCAGATCTGACGAAATGCGTTTACGTTTTGTTACGTATGTTTTACATGGTTTTATAAAATATTTTTTTACGTTTTGTTACGTATGTTTTACATGGGTTTTCATGATATATATATATATATATATATATATATATATATATATATAACATATAGAAACCAATTTTCAATATTTTTTAGATGAGTTAGAGAGTACATGTTTGCGTTTAGAAATATAAAAGCTTACTCGTAAGAAGTTATCTTTCAAGAAACAATGCCAAATTTTTAGTAAGAAGTTCCAAGGTGTCATACAAGTACCCATAAATTCAGGTGAATATGTTTAACTTGTTTTTAAATGTAAATGATTTTTTATGAGCATTGTATGTCAAACTTTAACACACAAAAGGATAATATGTGACCATCATTTAGGCTATTAGTATATGTATGATTTGCAAATTGTATCTAGATATGTGTGAAATTCTCATACGTGGTTGGTAAGGTGGGCTAGAAGGTCATACGTAAGACGCATTCCGCAGGAAACCTAACCAGTGGTCAGCTATGAACAAGAGGAACAAAACGTAAGATGCACTCCACTGTTTGATCCTAACCAATGATGGGTATAAACCAGTGTATGCAGTTTTGTACCAATTAGTGAAATAACCTGCTAAATGTTTACATTTGCCAATATTCATTATGGTTAAAGATCCTAATATGATTTGCCTTATATCGAGTCTGTTAGATGTATTCACATACAATATGTTGAAGTTTTATTTTTCAAAACTTTTCAGGTAACAATGAAAGATTAATAAGAAGCAAGATTAGTGATTTAAAGCCTATGATGCTTTATATAAAATCTTGTGGTGGAACTAAGGAGTCGTTGGAGTTGTACCTCCAAGTCTCATACAAACCGGAAAATTTTGTAACGATGTGTAAATATATGTTTATGTAAATCTGGTTTATTATGAAATAAAAATGAATGTTTTCTAATTAATCCTGAAAAATTATTTGCGAATCATGAAATATGGTTTTCAAGTATGTGCATATGAATTATTTACAAAATAATGAAAAATGTAAATTTATGATTTTCGCTGTGTAAGATTATAAACTTCTTGAAATAAATTTTCCCATAAAAATGTATGAAAAAGAACAATAAACGCTGACTGAGACATGTACATGAAACTAATCGGGTCGCAGCGTTCGGTCGCCTAGAGCCTGGGGTGGTATAAGAATTCCTGGTTTTAGTGAATTAGTTACTAATTATAATACCTAAGCTTTAACCGACATGAGATAAGTGCATATCTAAGGAATAGTTTGAAAATTGGTCTTGAAAAACTAAGAATATTAGGATGAATCCTAAAGATAATTTATGGGTTTAATTTAATGAATCACAATAAGTTAGTTAAATTTTTGTCAAATATTCTATTTTGTAGAAAATGTTTAGAAACCAGAATAATAGCGGACCATCTCCAAACACTCGTGGGCGAAAAACGCACACAGATGTTGATGAACCTGTAATTCTAATAGTTGGAATTCAACAAATAATAACAAAGGAAATTAAGGATGCGATACCAACGACTATTGCGGCCATGAAAAATAATGAAAATTTGAATCCCGAAGGAACAATAATAAAAGAAAAGGAAATATCGGGTTCGAACTATGAAAATGAAGTATATTCTAGTTAACTTTAAAAATACAATCGTTTGATTTTAAATTCTTAAAAAAACAAGATAAACTAAACTTTACATTAAACAACTATCCCATAAACAAAACTCCTTAAAACAAGTAAATGATCACTTTTCTTTTTCTAAGAAACTCAATTAAACGTGTAATTAGCCATCCTTATGTATTAAGTTTTAATTTAATTCAGACTCATAATCTTGACATGAAATAGAACTCTTGACCCATGAACAAACTCGATCAAACCAACATAACCCACTTTCAAACTTTCAAACTTGTAGGGTGTTTTTTGGGGTCGGATAATGGTTTGTTTGGGCATGAAATTTTTAGGACATTGTCCGAATTCCAACCTGACTTGAGTAAGAAATATGTTTATATGTTTATCTGATATGAATTTATCCAAATAAACTGAATAAGGATGATTTTTATGCATGAATAAATAGGTTTTATTCAGTTTATTTGGGTTAAATTCAAATGTTTGATCCAAATAAGCCAAATAAGCAAGATTTTGTATATCTGATACACAATTCAGTCGAATAAAAACAAAGGTTATCCAATCATTTTTTCCCAAATATCCAAATAAGAATACAAATCCGTTTTTTGAGTTTGGATTTTTTGAATTTCAATTTTTTTGAACATATCTACAAACTTGTAACATTTAACTAGGGGTGAGCATAATAACCATCACTGAAAAATAACCGATAACCTGCCGAACCATAACTGATTTTAACTATAACCGACCCATTCGGTTATGGTTGTGGCTAATCCAAACAATTAACCGACTTTAACTGAACAAAACCAATTATTGTATATTTTTGTGTGTGTGTCCAAAACCAACTTTAATTGATGGTTATGGTTAAGCTTATCCATTAACCGACCCACTCGGTTATGGTTATGATTAAGCCAAACCATTAAGCGACTATAACCGACCGAACCGATTATTGTATATATTTTTTTAATAGTTGTGTGTGTGTTTATAAAGTTACGATACAAGTCAAGTATATAATGAGATCATGATGAATACACGACGCAATGTGTGCGGGATAAATCTCACTCATATAAAATTATAATTAGAACAAAACTAGAAGTAACTAAATATAGGGATGTTCATCGAATCGAATTTCGAATAACTCGAATATTTCGAATCGAATGATTTTGAATTTCGAATTATTTTATGAGCATTCGAATTCGGAATTTATTCTAAAAATCCAATTCGAATTCGAAGTTCGAATTCGTTTTCCAATTCGAAATTCGATTCTATTCGAATTAGTTTGATTTGAATTTAATTAAAAAAATGTTTATACTTGCTATCTTTACATATTTAAAATATCAAATAATCAAACCCTTAAACATTCAAATATCAAATAACCAACATCTAAGTTATAATATGAGAGATATCATTTAAACTAATAAAATGATAAAAATTCAAAATATAATGCCAATAATAACATACAAAAAACATAAAGTGACAGGTAATCAAAATATTAATAATTTTTTTAAGCTTTTGTTGTGAATGTTTAGGTTTAGTGTATTTAAAAGTGTTAAAATTATGAGTATTTTATAATTAAATTTACATTTGTGTAATAGGCTTTCAGTTTTTATAAAGTCAATCACCTAACTAAAAAACCTAATTTTTAAAAATATAACTACTTGTATATATAAAATAAAAATATATAAATAATTTAAATTTGAATTTCGAATCGAATCGAATTAAAAGTATGAAATTCGAAATTCGATATTATACTATGAATTGAATCGAATTCGAATGTGAAAATTCGAATCGAATTTTGACTTGGTGTTTTTCGAATTGAAATCGAATTGAAATCAAATCGAATTTCGATTTTTTTGAGTTATATTCGAAAAACTGAACACCAATAACTAAATATGAAATTCTCATTAGAAATGTCACTATTGGCAGGGCAGATGTGTATTATCTACACCAGACAACACTGATTTTTCAGTCAACCTCTTCTACTTGATCGGAAAGTGAAACCATGATTTCATGTAAACCGGTGTTGTGTGAGCAGAGTGTTTCTAACAAGAGGCAAATGGTTTGTTACAACAAAAATATATTTAACTACAAACAATTAATAAATTCAAAATTAATGTTAATGTTAATTCAACTTCTCTTTGTATATAAGCTATTTGAATATTTGATATTTAGAGTTAGTTTTTTATATTAGTTTAACATAGGGTTTCGGATAGCAGACATTTCAACGTGCAACTTTAGTTTTTTTATACAAGTTTTTTGTATATAACTAGGAATGAACCCGCGCGTTGCGGCACAAATGTAAATTTCGTAATACGTGTAGCGCTGGTGGCACATATATGTACTAAGAAGAAGTGGTACAGGAAATCGTCAAGGATGGCGTATTTGTTATCGGTGATTTGGAAGTTATAATTGTAAACTATGATGGCTATCATATTTTTTCCTTTTATCATTTCGTGGAGTCGGATGTGGTGATGACAATGGGTGAAAGTGATCATAATTATAATAAGATATAAGATTCAGAATTTTTGATTAATTGCATTCTCCATGATAGTAAGATATACAATTACAAGAAAAACTTAATAACATAATGCTAGAAGGTAGGTGTTAATTGCACATAGTCTTGATATTTGTTTGGTCTGTTACTTTATGCTTCATCAGGTTTTGTGAAGTTGCAGCTGATGCTCAACCTGGTGCTTCTATTAGGCAAATATTTGTTGGTCTCCTTAGGGTAATATAGTCTTTGGTTTTATGGTTTAAAAAACATTCTCTAATTGCAGTATGACATGGCAACATAATCTTTTAGGTAGAGGTGGTAAAATGGTCGGATTGGGCAGGTATTTTTGCTGGTCAAAAGGGATTATGTTGAAAGGGGCAACCTTTAGTGTGAATTGAAACATGTGAGGTACCCAGGTTATGTTGGGTTTACTTTAAAAACATGTTTGTCGAATATGATTACAGACACAATATTATCGTAATAATAATTTTCTGTCTTTATAAGGTAACGTGGGAGATCATGTGCGTTAAAAATACATTTTGGGCGACTTTTAAACCTGTATGATCACTAGAAAAGATGCATACCAATAACAAAGGCAATGCCCCTATATATACATGAATACAACACGGAAGTAAATACAGGTAATCAATGAAGAACATTCTAGACAAAAGATTAAATACATGAAATAAGTAAGATAATAACAAGGTGCTAACATCCCCCGCAAGCGGAACGTTTGAGGACCGAGACCAAGTTGATGACGAAAGACTTCAAATTGAGAACGAGGAAGACTTTTTGTGAAGATATCCGCAACTTGAAGCTTCGTAGGCACAAATTTGGTGTAGAGCTTTCCTAATGCAATGAGTTCGTTAATAAAGTGATAGTCAACCTCAATGTGTTTGGATCGTTTGTGTGAGACTGGATTCTGAGAGAGAAAAAGAGCACCACGATTGTCACATAGGAGAGTAGGTTGATAGGCGGGCAATGCATATAGTTTTTGTAGAATATGAGTTATCAGACGATTTCCGCAGCAGTGTTTGCCATGGCACAATATTCAGATTCTGTACTTGAACGAGCAATTGTTGGTTGTTTCTTTGCACTCCAAGAGACTAAGTTTCCTCCAAGAAAAATTGAGTAGCCATAGGTGGACCTTCTAGTATCCAAGCAACGAGCCCAATCAGCATTAGAATATCCAATGACTGAGGTCTGAGAAGGCTTGCGAAATGTGAGACCAAAGGTTATAGTTCCTTTAATGTAGTGAAAAATTCTTTTGACCAGTTGAAAATGAAACACAATTGGAGCCTGCAAAAATTGACTTACTTGATTAACAACATATGAAATATCAGGATGTGTGATGGTGAGATACTCAAGCGCACCTACTAGAGATCTATAAAAACTAGGGTCAGAGTAAGATTCCTCGGCAGCAACTAGGGATTCATTAGCGGCTAAGGGTGTGTGGATAGTTTTGAAATCAAGGAGATCAGCACGTTCAAGAATATCGTGAGCGTATTTGGATTGACTTAGAAATAGACATTAAGAAGTATGATTTACTTCAAGACCTAGAAAGTAGTTTAATGAGCCTAAGTCCTTGATGGCGAACTCCGAATTGATACGTTTGATGAAGGAGGTGATGAGAGCATGTTTATTTCCCGTGAGGATCAGGTCATCCACATAGACCAATAGATATAAGATGCACAAGTCACGACGAAAGATGAACAATGAAGGATCAGCTTTACCGCATTCAAATCCGTGTTGTAGGAGGAAGGTGCTGAGACGATGGAACCAAACTCGTGGAGCTTGTTTAAGGCCATAAATGGCTTTGTTAAGACGACATACATGATTTGGAAACCGAGGGTCCTCAAAACCTAGAGGTTGCTCCATATACACGGTTTCATTGAGTTTGCCATGAAGAAAGGCGTTATTGACGTCCAGCTGATGAAGAGGCCATTCGTAAATAACAGAAAGTACTAGGACAATACGAATGGTAGTGGCTTTAACAACAAGGCTGAAGGTATACGAGTAGTTTAGACCAGGAACCTGACTGTAACCCTGAGCCACAAGACGAGCTTTGTATCTTTCGATGGAGCCATCAACTCGATATTTGGTTTGAAAAAGCCATTTGGAGCCAACAATATTTTGAGATGAAGGGAGTGGAACAAGAGTCCATGTTTGATTTTTACTTAAGGCATCAAGCTTGAGAGTCATAGCCAGAAGCCAATGTGGGTGTTTAGCTGCTGATTTAAATCCTTTAGGTTCGGTAGCGACAAACAAAGCACGATGAAGGTCATTTGTGAAGGATTTAGCAAGGTTTGTTTTGTGATTGGGTTTGAATATATCCGCCTTGGAACAAGTGACCATAGGGTGTGACGGTGTCACACCCCGAGCCGGCGGGCTGGATCGACTTTCCCGTCGGGCGGAAGGTTCTCGGGGCGCGATATCGTTTGATAATCGAAATGATCAGATTGTTTGCATAGCGCATCATATATAATTGAGAAATGCTAACATGACAATGATATATAATTACAAAGTTAAATTACAATGTATCGTTCATAATTTAACCAAGTAAATCTATCCAAAAGAATCAATGTGTTTCTATCTTGTAACTGTACAGGATCTACAAAAGATGATTCATATATTGTTTTGTCATTCTAAAAGTATGTTCAACACAAAATGTAGCTAGGTCTTCTAAAGTCCACTAGCTATGTTTTTGAAATCTGGTGACTAAACATGTTCGTCACCTGAGAAAACATGCATTTAAACAAAGTCAACACTTGGTTGGTGAGTTCATAAGTTTGATACTTGAAAACACTGATTTGTTCACATACACAGTCACAATGTCATACATGATACTTGTAAATGTTTGATTCATTCGTTCACACAATGGCCTCTCCATAGTTATATATACAAGTAGTACCTCATCCTATTAGCTATGCTTATATATAGGGCATATTTAGGGGAAAAAGCCCCAGCCAACATCCCACCACATACCTAATAGAACTCAACACCACTTGCAATACAACTATAGATACCCATTTTCATCTTACATGTTCATCCCGTTTGATATTCACCCATCCGTTGTGTTCATCACCCAGTGTTATATATAGAATAATATAATAAGAGGGGTTTAGTTATCAAACCAAAGTTTTGATAAACCCTCAATGTGTTAAGGAAATTAGATTAATTTAATCTGATCCTTGTTATTATTCTCTTGCTTGTGGGGTTAACTGTTAATCACTTTTACTAATAAGAGTGTTTGTTAACCAATTGATATCTGTTCTCAACTTGAAGTGCATAAAGCCTAAAAGGAATCCATTGCAATCCTCATGTAATCATATTACAATGCATCCGATTTACCTCTACCACTTTGTATTCCCATAGGCCTCATCGAAACTATTACTAGTAATATGACATGAGAGAAAATAAATTCTTCAGTCTACTAGTAACTTGGAGAATTTAGCATAGAGTTGCTCATTCTTCAGGAGTTCCAAGATTGTCTTGAGGTGTTGTTCATGTTCTTCTGTGCTTCTTGAGTAAATCAGTATATCATCAATAAAGACGATAACGAACTGATCTAGATACGGCTTGCACACCCGGTTCATAAGATCCATGAACACTGTCGGTGCGTTCGTCAGTCCGAATGGTATCACCATGAATTCGTAGTGACCATATCGGGTACGAAAGGCCGTCTTTCGTATGTCTTCCTCTTGAATCCGGAGCTGGTGAAAACCTGAACGCATGTCTATCTTCGAGAAGTATTGTGCTCCTTGTAACTGATCAAACAGATCATTAATCCTCAGTAACGGGTACCGATTCTTGATGGTGAGTTTGTTGAGCTCTCTGTAGTCGATACACATTCTGAAAGATTTATCCTTCTTCTTAACAAAGAGAACCGGAGCTCCCCACGGTGAGAAACTCGGTCGAATGAATCCCTTGTCGAGTAGCTCTAGTAATTGATTGGACAGTTCCTGCATTTCTGATGGTGCAAGTCTATAAGGAGACTTAGCCACAGGAACCGCTCCCGGAATCAAATCAATTCGAAACTGCACCGATCTCTTGGGTGGCAGTCCCGGTAAATCATTCGGAAACACGTCCGCATAGTCTTTCACAACTGGTACATCTTGAATCTTGATTGCTTTCTTGTCTTTCTCTACCACGTGAGCTAGAAATGCGATATATTGTTTTCGTAGGTACTTGCGAGCCTTCATACATGATATTATCTTGACACTGCGGTTTGATTGATCTCCGTGAACTTCCAAGACTTGATTGTTCTCTACTGGAATACGTAGTAGCTTTTCGGAACAGACGAACTCAACTCTGTTAAGAGATAGCCAATCCATTCCGACGATGATATCGAAACAGCCCAGTTCCATCGGTATCAAATCGATGGAGAATGTGTGATCGCCAAGTGTTAATGGGAAATTCCTAAGTACTGTGTCAACTGTTATCTGTTTGCCGTTTGCTATCTCAATAGTATAAGGGGAATCCAAAGACTCCACAACATGATTAAGATGGCATGCAAAGTCGGATGAGATAAAACTCTGATCCGCACCAGTGTCAAATAATATAGATGCATAAAAGTCAGATAGGAGAAATGTACCCATGACCACATTCGGGTCTTGCCGAGCAGCAGCAGCTTCGATCTGAAAGGCTCTACCTCTTGCTACTTGAGCCCTTGGTTGATTCTTCTTGGGACAATCCCGAGAAAAGTGTCCAGGCTTGCCACAGTTGTAGCAAGACCTGTGATCAGCAGCAGCAGCAGTAGCTGCGTTGTTGTTTCTGTTAGGAGTCCCCGTGCTCCTGCATTGGTTAGCCCAGTGTCCAAACTTCCCACAGTTAGTGCAATGTCTGCACTGGATGTTTGGTGGATGATGATATTGACAACTGTTGCACAAAGGTGCTGTGCCAGTGTAGGGCCTCTTGATCTGTAGTGGTGGTGGTTGGTTGATCATCGGTGTCTGAGTGGTAGCAGCAAAGTTCCTGACCACTTTCTGTTTCTTAGCCGGCCGTTTATCCGGCTTCCTTGAACTTCCAACCTTTGCTTCGGTTTCCTTCTTCAGTGCCCCGGAGGCAACCATCACATCTGTCAAAGTTGCTGACAGAGTAACAGCCATCTCCATGGTAGTAGGGTGAGCAGAAATCACATGCCCTTGGATACAAGACGGTAGTTCACCGACATACCGCTCTATCCTTTTCTCCAGTGTTGGCACCACGTCCGGTGCCAATGTAGCTAACTCATGAAATCTTGTGGAATAGGCCAGATGCCCAGCACCAATCATGACAAGGTTGAGTAGCTCAGTTTCAACCTTCTTTAGTTCGTTCCTTGGGCAAAACTCTGCCCTCAGCATAGCCTTGAAATCATCCCAAGGCATTGACAGAGCCTCATCTCTGCCTCGGGTTTGTACTTGTGCGTTCCACCATGTCAATGCTCGTTTGTTGAACGAGCGAGCAACATACCTCACTCTGTGCTGATCAGGATAACCACTGATGTCTAGGGTTGTCTCCATCTTCTCGATCAACTGGATCAATCTGACGGCACCCTCACTGCCACTGAAACTTGGTAGCTTGCATCCTACAAAATTCTTGTAGGAATAATCCTGATGGTGTTTGATGTTGCCACTGCCTTCCCCAGATGAGTTGGCAAGGTTGTTACTGTTGTTGCCGTTGATTCTATTCATCATGTCTGGGATCACATCCCGTAGTTGACTGGTGAGCAGTGTGGCCAGTGCAATGGTAGCAGGATCCAACTCATGGTTGGGTGGTGGTAGAGGAGGAGGTGGAGGAGGTAGATGAGGAGGAGAGTCAGGTGGTGTCGGTGTCGATGAGTGTGGAGTTGAATCTTGTGGTGGTGGTGGTGGCAGTAAAGCTGGTGGTGGTCTTCTTGGCGGCATTCTGATCATAACCGAAAGAAAATCGGTTAGTGCAGTGATCAGACGCAGAAGACACATGCAAATAGAATCCTATGTTATATGTTCTCTACATGAGGGTCCCTAGGTTATAGTCTAGGCCAAACCGTTTAAGTATTATGACCTATATTTCTCTATAACCATGGCTCTGATACCAATCTGTCACACCCCGAGCCGGCGGGCTGGATCGACTTTCCCGTCGGGCGGAAGGTTCTCGGGGCGCGATATTGTTTGATAATCGAAATGATCAGATTGTTTGCATAGCGTATGATATATAATTGAGAAATGCTAACATGACAATGATATATAATTACAAAGTTAAATTACAATGTATCGTTCATAATTTAACCAAGTAAATCTATCCAAAAGAATCAATGTGTTTCTATCTTGTAACTGTACAGGATCTACAAAAGATGATTCATATATTGTTTTGTCATTCTAAAAGTATGTTCAACACAAAATGTAGCTAGGTCTTCAAGAACTGGGATGTGCCCACAACACCGACATAGATCAGATCATTCTTGGGATTGACAGGTTATTACAGGAGATTCATCTTGAATTTCTCTAAGATAGCCTTGCCTCTCACCAAACTCACACATAAGAGTGAACCATTCGTGTGGACATCGAAACAAGAAGAGGCATTTCAAACATTGAAACAAAGATTGTGCAATGCTCCAATTTTAACACTTCCAGAAGGCAATGATGACTTTGTAGTATAATGTGATGCTTCTCATCAGGGACTCGGATGTGTGTTAATGCAATGAGACAAGGTCATTGCTTATGCCTCACGACAGTTGAAGATACACGAGAAGAGCTACACAACACACGACTTAGAACTGGGAGTTTTTGTCTTCGCTTTAAAGATTTGGAGACACTACCTGTACAGTACTAAGTGCACTATCATCACGGATCACAAGAGTTTACAGCATATATTTGATCAGAAGGAGCTTAACATGAGACAGAGACGTTGGGTTGAGCTCCTAAACGATTACGATTGTGTGATCAAATACCATCCGGGCAAAGCGAATGTTGTTGCAGACGCTTTGAGTCGGAAGGAAAGAGTCAGACCCTTGCGCGTTAAAGCAATGGGGATGACCGTGCAAACAAGTCTGAGAGATCAAATCATACAAGTACAACAAGAAGCAACGACAAGAGACAATTTAAAGAACGAGCTCGATTGTGGAGCCGAGAAACATTTTGAGAAAAAACAAGATGGAGTTATCTATTTTCAAGCTCGTGTTTGGATCCCGGCAGTAGATGAACTTCGAACACTCATTCTGGACGAGGCACACAAGACACGTTATTCAGTTCATCCCGGTGCCGATAAGATGTACCAAGACCATAGGTCGTTTTACTGGTGGCCGGGTATGAAGAAAGATGTTGCCCTTTATGTTGGAAAATGCATCACATGTGCCAAGGTCAAAGCTGAACACCAGAAACCGTCAGGTTTGCTGGAACAACCAGAGATACCGCAATGGAAGTGGGAACAAATAGCTATGGATTTTATTACCAAGCTACCCCGCACATCAAGCGGACACGATTCGATTTGGGTCATCGTTGATCGATTGACCAAGTCCGCTCACTTCTTACCGATCAGAGAAAACTACAAGATGGAAAAGCGACCAAGACTCTATGTCGATGAAATAGTAGTGCAGCACGGTGTGCCATTGTCTATTATTTCAGACCGGGACAGTCGATTTACATCGCGGTTCTGGCAATCATTGCAACAATCCTTAGGGACAAGTGTAAACTTGAGCATCGCTTATCATCCACAAACGGATGGACAAAGCGAGCGAAAAATTCAAACCCTAGAGGATATGTTGAGAACATGCATCCTAGACTTCGGTGGAAGTTGGGATAAACATTTACCACTCATCAAGTTCTCCTACAACAACTGTCACACCCCGAGCCGGCGGGGTTGGATCGGAGTCCCCGTCGGGCGGAAGGTTCCTGGGGCGCGATATCGTGAGTGATAATCGGAATGATCAGATTGTTACATTTCACATGATACATAAATGAGAAACTTGCTAAAATAAAATAGAATTACAAAGTTAAATTACATCAGTTAAGTTTATAATTTAACAATGTAAATCTACTATCACATCATGAATCTTCTATCTTATATCTGCACAAGATATACAAAATAAACTGTATAATGATGCTTCAAAATATGCAGGTCCAAAAAGCTAGGTCCTCTATCAGATAACCTAGTCCAAAGAAATAACTCTTCAGTTGACCTGTTTGTCACCTGAAAAGTCATGCAAAAATAAAGTCAACACATGGTTGGTGAGTTCATTATGTTTTAGAAAATGATTTTGAATAACCTTAATGACAACCTTAACCTCACCATTAACCACCTATACCATCCAGCTTAGTATGCTTATATATAGGGCATATGTAGGGTCAAACTTACCGCCCGCCCAGCCACCGTCCCACAACATACTAAACCACATGATATATTGTTCCTGGTGATAATTAAGCATTTCATTCCACTACTTTGATTCCATGACATATGATTCATAGCATTTGATTAACCTGAAAATGTTTACCTTGATCCCCCGAAGTGACAACCTTAACCTCATCAACAACCACCTATGCTATCCAATCAAGTATGCTTATATATAGGGCATATGTAGGGGACAAGCCCCAGCCACCGTCCCACCACATACCGGACTGCTTAACATATTGTTACTAACGATAATTAAGCGTTTCACTCCATTCACCTCTGATTTAGATTCTAATTTTCACAATTTGATTTACCTTTGATTCTCTTGAGTTCATCATGCTGGAACCCATATGAATTTCGATGATACTTAGGCCCAACACTTAAAGGCAGCGAACCTATTGGCATCAGCCAAAGGTTCGGCCAACACTGGAAAGAGGTTCGTTAGGCTATGGTTTCCAGCTAGGGTTTGCTCAAGGTTCGGTTGTCAACACCTGGGTTCGGTTTCCCCTACAGGGTTCGGCTGGTACCTTCACTCTCACGAACCTTTAAGGTTCGGCCATGGCGACTTAGGCTGGTTTCAGGTTCGTTGAAAGGAAGGGTTCGGCTAGAAGGATCGTACATCATCAGGTTCGGCTAGCAGTTTTATGGCAACAGGTTCGTTGCAGGAGGCCAACAGGTTCGGTACAAGTGGATGCAGGTTCGCCGCAGAGCACACCAGGGTTCGTGGCCTGTATAGGTTCGGCTCACTAGGAGAGAGGTTCGGCTAAAACTTTGTCCAGCTTTCTAGGGTTCAACCGGCTCCTATTCATCATCTTCCTTGTTCCCTTTGACTCCTAACCTGTTGTAAATCAGTTCTAACACCCCTAGTCGATTACAATTGTTTGTCCAAGAAATTATGGGTGTTTCCAACGGTTGAAACTACTATAAGTACAAGGATCGTGAAACATCTTAAGACCTAATATATGTATGATACCACAAATGTGTGGATAACCGGTTAATCCGGAAACTAAATTGTTGAAACCACATGTGTGTGGGTAATTGGTTGAGCTAATAAATATACATATATGGTGTTTTAAATTTAGCCAGAGGTGCTGGTGGTAGAGTTGGATTAGATAATATACTCATATTTTTGAAAATGTCCCATTAAGGGAAATAAATGCACCATGTGTGTTGGGTGCAAGTTGATGTTTGAATATGATATATTATCATCTAAACATGATTAACATCCATGTGATATGTATGTGTATGGGTTTAAATGAGTTTTTGGGAACTTTGGGAGGGGTTACTTACTTTGTTCATATGAACTAATTGTGACCTTATATGTGATGTTACAGGTCAAAGATAGCTATGCATTGGGCGATCAGATCGGGCTTGTTGTGAAGCATAACCAAACGTTATGTAAGATCCTTGGTGGTATTAAACTTAAACACAGTAGTTTTATTAAGCATAAATGTAAATATTATGAAATTAAGTGTGTTTAACTTATGAAATGGTATTTCACGCTTCCGAACATAATTTTACGATAAATTTTAATCTGGGACCTAAAATGGGACACGTGTAATCGTGTGAGAAGTTTGGGTGTTACAAATTTGGTATCAGAGCAATGGTTTGAGTGAATCAAGTGCGTCATGAACACTTGGTCTCAAACTCTTGTCTCTTGATATGAAAACATAACATTTGATTCGAAGACCCGATCATGATGCCAAATGTATGAGGTCAGCGTATCTATGTCCTGTATTATAATTGTTAAGTGTAATGTGAATCATTACATGTTAAATGTGATTTGATTGATTATGTGAAACCGAAATCGATGTCTTGAGTATGAAATGAAAGAAGTAAGGAAGTGGGCATATAATGAATGAACTAGTACGTCTGGCCAACTTACTTGTGCAAACATGATATGAACAAGTTCTTATGGGAATCATTTTATACTTAGGCTATTGAAATTAGGTATGGTGTTATGAGCTTAATGTGCCTATTACTTGTGCGTAATAGTGTTACCAATTCTAGAGAAATGAATTGGAATATTAATTTGGAAAGACCTATATGAGTGTAGGCAGTAACACTTGACGTGTTAGGAAAATTAATTCAATTGAGTATGGAAAAATGTTTTCATGTGTATACATGAATCAAAAATGTATAATTTGACCCGTTTAGGGTAAAATAGGAAAAAGACACATAATTGTGTTTATGTGTTTATACATGTTTAAGTTTGAAATATAATGATTTAAACATGTGAATAATTCATATAATGTGCATATAATCTACATGCGGGATATATAGAGTTGTAAGTATACGATTTGTATACGTATGGTGAATGTTATGATATAATTTCACAACTAGTGATAGTGTCATTATATGTCGATAGTAATTGACACATTGAATTGGAAACTATTTATAATAGTGTTAAAGAAAATTTAAGACCATAACGTATGGCATTTTGTGTGTATAAACACGTAAGACCATTGGTGAGTGGCATTGTATTTAACATGTAAGACCACTGGTGAGTGGCATTGGATTTAACATGTAAGACCACTGGTGAGTGGCATTGGGTTTAACATGTAAGACCATTGGTGAATGGCATTGGATTTATCATATAAGACCACTTGTATGTGGCGTTGAATTTATTTGTAAGACCACTTGTGAGTGGCGTTGTGTTTGATGTGTAAAACCATCTTGGAATGACATTGAGTTGTCATGTAACTCCTCCTTAGTGAGGAATTGGGAGAATCCACATATGTGTGGACTGGTCAATATGTGAGTACATGTCAAACGATGTTGACTTTAAAAAAAGAAGTCAAAGTTATGATTAATGTGAATAGGTGAGTTACCTACTCACTAATATGCAACCATAAGACATATTGGTGCTTATGTGTTATGTGGTTATGCTTGTTATAACTACTTGTAATTGACTTGTAGTAATTGTAATAAATTAAATGGTAAATTGACCATATGTGTCATGAAATATTGAAAATATGAATATGAAGCCACATGGGGTGGTATTTAGATTGTTGAATCAAATATTGGGTGTAATAATTTGAGTTTTGTTGGTTAATGTTATGATAAATTGCATAACTAATGAAAGTGTCATTATATGTTTAGAATAACTGACACAAATAATAAGAGACGATTCACATTCGTGTGAAATTAATGTAAGACCATGATAAATGGCGTTGGTATTTGTCATATAAGTCCATTAAGAAATGGTGTTGGTGTTTGCCAAGTAAGTTCACATTTTTATGACGTTGGGGGTAAATCATGTACATATACATGATAGTAAGTCACCCGTTACTGTTGAGTTTGTTTAATGTTTTAATAATGAATCACAAGTATTTTGATCATGTGAACAAAACTCAATTGGTAATCCACATGGATATAAACCATGTTTTAAATGTAATATGGTGAACATATGAACTGGGAGTGTATTGATGTAAACACAATTGAATGTGTTCAAATTGGGTGTAAGTACCCAGGTGACTGAACTTGTAGTTGTAGGATTAGGTCAGTCCCCACTACAAGTATTTGTGCATTTAGCATATATGTGATTTTTTGTTTTAATTGAATTTGATGTAAATGGTTATGGTTGGTGTGGTTATTGTAGTTGAATGATTCACAAGGTGTGTGAACATTCAACTAGTAATGATGATTGAGTTGATTTACAAGAGTGTTAACAACCATCATAAGGTGGATGTTATGGTCTACAAAAGTGTAGACATTAAATTGGCAATGTGCATGCTTTAATTCACAAGGTGTGTGAACATAAGACTTGCAAATCCAATGTAATAGATTCACAAGGTGTGTGAACAAAAGATGATCTACAAGAGTGTAGACATCAAATTTCAAGAGTCAAATTGCTTAAGTTGACTTTTGGGAATTATGATGCACAATTGGAGTTTTGTGTGCACATATGTATTGCGTTAAATGATAATGGTTGAGTATGAATGGTAGATAAGAATGTCTATCTATGCAAATGTGTGAGATTGTATGAAAATGGTAATTATGTAAATGAATTTAGTAATTATCATTATGTGTGATTAACAACTCTTATGAGATAATGGATAACACGAATGTGAAGTCATTCGGTTGTTGTTGTATGTCAAATACATTATACATGATATTTGACTTTAAAAAGTCGAAATTAAACCTATTTGTGAAGAAATAGGATATTTATAATATGTATAAATTGTATTCATACATATGATGAGATGAATATTTATGTGATTATTCAAAAGAGAGATAAGATGTATGTAGAAATACACTTGAGCGTATGATTTGGTTTGGAGGAAGAAAGTCAAACCAAATAATCAATTGTAGATTGATTATGTAGAATCATGCATAATGATTATGTTTATTAAGGATAAATGTTCAACTATGCTTGAAATATATATTAGAGAAGTGGTGTCTAGGCATGGTGTGCCAGTGACGATTATTTCTGATCGAGACACTTGATTTACTTTTCATTTTTGGAGAAATTTCCAGGAAGAATTAGGATGTTGATAAGCACGGCGTATTATCCTCAGATTGATGGTCAAAGTGAAAGGATCATTCAAATATTGGAGGATATGTTACGAGTGTGCATAATTAATTTTGGGAGGTAGTTGGGATGATTATCTACATTTAGCTGAATTCTCATATAATAACAGTTATCATTCCAGTATTGGGATGCCTCCATATGAAATGTTGTATGGGAGGAAATGTCGTACTCATGTGTGTTGAGAAGAAAGTGGGCAACGAGAATTAGCAAATAAAAAAAGGTAATTGAAGTAACAAATTGTAACATCAGTGCCGGAATCGTACCGGAACAGTGATCGTAACAGTGTCATGAACAGTAAACAGGTACAAACTCTATGCATTTCAGTGTATTTCAGATTCGTAGCATACATCATTATCAGTTCATGTACCAAACAGTGAATTCAAAATCATTTCAGAGAAACTAAACTCAGAAAACACGGTTCATCAGTCAGATAATTATCTGGCAACTCAGGACCATCATGTGATTACTTGTTAGGATTTTATTATGTATAAACGTATGTGAGGCCTTACGGAACAAAACAACACGAATATCGTTACGCGAATGCTAAATTGACGGATTATTCGTATAGGTGACGATCTGTACGTATAAATCTAAAAGTTTAACGTTCTGAATGATATCCGATAATTAGAAAACAATATTGAAAAGTATAGTTATCGTCTTGTTCGTGCGGGTGACGATTCGAACGAATACGCGCGACGACCGTACGATTCAATTTTAAACAGTAACTTTAATATTTTTTTTAATTTTAAATATGAACGAAAGATATTTAGATAATTTATTAGGAATCACAACTTAAAATAAATTTTATAAACCTTATTTTATAAACTGTGTCGTTTCGAGACGAAAACCTCTAGAAACTGATATTTTACGCGAAACCGAGCGGAACCGAACTACCGGGTGTTTTGAATCATTTAATGATTCATTTGTTTTCACCACCAACCTCCACCAATCCCATTTCTCCCTCCATTTTTGTTTTTACCTCTCTCTCTCTAGAAAGGAGTTTCTCCTCCTTCTCTCTACAAATTCTTGGTGATTTCTCCACCATTCTAAGCGATTCTTGGCTCAAAACGACCACCACGTCACGTAGATCAAGAAAGTACAAGGAGTTCAAGCTTACAACTATTAGTTTTGAGGTAAATCTCAATTTTAATTCTGTTTTTGGGGTAAATCTCGACCTTTATAACCTATAGATGTTTAACCGAAACTAACACTCACAAACACTTAGATACACAATTGTAATCAACTAGGAAGTGTTAGGAACTAACTTGCAACAGGTTAGGCTGAATGATGAAGGAGTTGGATCAGGGTTTGTGGGTGTATACTTACGGCCGAACCTTCTTCACAAAGAGATCCAGATGCGCGAACCTAGGGCCACACTGGGCGAACCCTGAGCCACGAACCTACACATCTGACCCACGAACCTGTAACCAACGAACCCTGTACATGGCAGCGAACCCACTTGAATACAACGAACCTTGCATGTCACGCAACCTAAGCCGAACCTACGGGCGAACCATGTGCCAGCAAACCCTCCATGACCAGCCGAACCTTTGGCAGCCAATGAACCCAGGGCTTTTGATGATGTAGCTGAACCTTGACCTATTTAAAAAGCCTAGAAGTCACAAACTTTGAATGAAACAACCTCTGGTCAGCAAACCCTACACAAACCAAGCAAAGAACAGCCGAACCTTAAGGTGATGAACTCCTAGCCAACGAACCATCAGGGCCGAACCCCACAGGTTCGTCTAGCATTGGTCACTACCGAACCCTAGGTCGAAGCTAAAAGGTTCGCTGCTTTGGGGGGGGGATGCCAAACTTAAATGATCTCAAAATCCTTAGTTTTTCATGGTGCATAGGAGCTTGTGTGCATGGGAATGATATAGAGTATTCAATTTCATGCAAACTTACTTTTAGTATAAATTAAGGTATATTTTCTTTGATTGATAATAAGGATGTCAGTTGAAACATTCTAACAATTCAGTAGGAGTTTTTAATATCTATTGAGTTAAATTGGGACCTTAGAAGTTACTATTAAATCATGTAGATCTAAATACAAGATTAATAGGTTGGAGTGTGATTAATTACTAACACTTAAACCTTAGGAGGGATCATAACATGTATAACTTAATTAAATGGTTTGAGTTGATTAACCATGTTGGGTTATTCAGAATTGGTGATAAATAATAACTTGAAAAAAATCAAAGATCAGCAATGGGCCTGAGTGGGCCCAATGGGCTTAATTAAGCCCATCACATGTTAACTGTTAATTTAAGCTAAGTTAAGGATATTTCGATAAAAGAAAAGGATTTATGAACTTTGTTAAATTAAATTAAATAATTTTCTAAATGTATGTTTAACTCAAAATGAAATTAATTAAAAACATATTAATCAAGACTTGTGGTGACTAATTAGGGATATGAGTTATAAATGGGTATCTAAGTTAGACTAGAAGATTAAGTCTTAGAAGCACACTAGTACTTAGGACACTTAGTTGCACACCGAGACCAAATCCTAGATGCGACGATTAATACTTATACTTATCGTATTCGAATCCTTTTAAAACAACTCAGGAACTGAAGAAACCTAAGCTACAACAACGAGCGCGCATTTTGTGATATATCATTTGCACAGCAACACATGTGAGTTCATTGCCCCTTTTCTAAACATTTTTGTTTTAAAATGCGGGGTTGAGAAGCATGAGTAAACTGTTTTATTTAAATTGTTTACTTAAATGCTTTTATTTATTATATGTTTTACATATATATGCTTGTTTATACTCCTATACTCCTGTATAGGAAATTGCTATGTAGAATTAACTAACAGGTTAATTAAATTACTCCTACGAGTAATACTTTAATTCTAAAACTCTAAACAAACCCTTAGTCCATAAAGTTCAAATTCAAGAATCTAAACTCAAAGTGAAATCAAAAGAACTAAAGTTAAGGATCAAATGCAATGGAAACTAATCCAGTGTGGAGATCAATAAATCAAAGGATCCTATTCATAAATCTATAATCATTGTGAAATCATGGAATTCTAAAGATTAAAATCAAGAGACTCAAGGAAATCAAGGAAATCAGAATTGTGTGTGAATCATTGAAATAGTGAAATCATTAAAATCTAATGAAATCATTAATGCTTGAGTCAAGGTGGAAGTCAGTTGTATAGAAATCAAGACCACGTGTAACACACATAAAGTCCCGGCATAAATAGTAGACTCTTGTAGTCAAGCTATATGGGCAATAACGTGAACTATCAAACATAATCAAGAGAATCAAAGAAGATCAAGAATCAAAGGATATCCGTAAAGTCCCGGCATGTACAGTAGACCATTGGGTCAAACTGATATGGGCATCATTAAAATCCCGGCACACACATGTATACTCCTTGTGAGTCATGCCTGATATGGGTCACGTGTGAGTGGGTACAACTTGGACAACCACCAACAACTAAGTCTAATTGATTGAGTCAAATAAGGCCCAATCATCATGTCTTAGTTGTATTTAAATGCTTAGTTATTAGTTTAATTAAACATTTAATGTTATATTTCTACAATTGCTTTTGGGAAATCATGAATGCATGGTGAACTCAAGAGATCAAAGGTAAGTCTATTTGTGGAAATCAGAATCTAAATTGAAGGTGCATGGAGTGAAACGCTTAATTATCATGAATAACAATATGCTAAGCAGTCCGGTATGTGGTGGGACGGTGGCTGGGGCTTGTCCCCTACATATGCCCTGTATATAAGCATACTTGATTGGATAGCATAGGTGGTTGTTGATGGGGTTAAGGTTGTCACTTAGGGGGATCAAGGTAAACATTTTCAGGGTAATCAAATGCTATGAATCATATGTTATGAAATCAAAGTAGTGGAATGAAATGCTTAATTATCACCAGGAACAATATATCATGTGGTTTAGTATGTGGTGGGACGGTGGCTGGGCGGGCGGTAAGTTTGACCCTACATATGCCCTATATATAAGCATACTGAACTGGATGGTATAGGTGGTTAATGGTGAGGTTAAGGTTGTCATTCGGGTTATTCAAACTCATTTTTATAAAATTACATGAACTCACCAACCATGTGTTGACTTTATTTTTGCATGACTTCTCAGGTGACGAACAGGTCAACTGAAGAGTTATTTCTTTTTGGACTAGGTTACCAGATAGAGGACCTAGCTTTTTGGACCTGCATATTTTGAAGCATCATTTTACAGATTTTTTTGTATATCTTGTGCAGATACAAGATAGAAGATTTATGATGTGATAGTAGATTTACATTGTTAAATTATAAACTTAACTGATGTAATTTAACTTTGTAATTCTATTTTATATTAGCAGTTTCTCATTTATATATCATGTGCATCGTAAACAATCTGATCATTCCAATTATCACTCACGATATCGCGCCCTAGGAACCTTCCGCCCGACGGGGAATCCGATCCAACCCCGCCAGCTCGGGGTGTGACACAAATGAATGTATAGATCAGATTGTGGTTCATTTGAAGGCGGCACAAGACCGTCAGAAATCTTATGCTGATAAGCGTAGGAGGCATATCGAATTTCAAGAGGGAGACTTTGTGTTGTTAAAAGTTTCACCTTGGAAAGGTGTTATACGTTTCAGGAAGCGATATAAGTTAAGTCCACGTTTTATCAGACCATTCAGAATTATAGCTCGGATAGGTAGTGTTGCTTATCGTCTTGAGCTACCGGAGGAATTGAATGACATACATGACACTTTTCATGTGTCATATCTGAGAAAATATTTGACAAATGAATCGGCTTATGTGCCACTAGAAGACTTGGAAATTGATAACAGGTTGAACTATGTGGAAAGGCCGGTAGTTATATTAGACAGAAATGTCAAACATTTGAGAAAACAAATCCTTGAACCAGGTGAAGGTTCAGTGGAAAGATAGAACCGGTTCTGAAGCCACGTGGGAGTCATAAAATGAAATGAGAAAGTATTATCCTTTCCTTTTTGAGATTTAATCGGTTTTGGGGACGAAACCTTTGTAAGGAGGGGAGATTTGTAACAACCGGTTTTTAATAATGAATGTATTGTAAATAATCGTTAATTGAACGATTGTGATTGTTGTAATTTGAAAATATGTGAGAATTAAGTCAACAATGGCAAGAGCACATGTGATCGTTCTAGAAATCCATGTTGATTTGATGATTGTAATTATTATAGGTTGATAGTATGCGAAAAATGGTGAACGTGGGCGAAAACCATGAGCGAAACAGAGTTACAGATCGTCCGAAATCGCGAAACGAAGATAAAAATCAAAAATTTGGCAAAAATGATGTGGGGCGATACGCCCAGCGGCCTATGTCGGCAAAAATGGGTTAAATGGATCAGATTGCATCCAGAACGCATTTCTTTTCTTCTTTTTGACTGCTCTTCATTTCCAAACGTACCCACATATAAAATTAGCATCTAAACTCCATTTCAAAGGGTTTTAAACATCCGGATCACACCCAGGAACGTTTCTGCAAGCCCTGATCGTTGTTCTACGTGCAGAAATCCGTCAGATTTGGTAACTGTTCGTTTTATCCTACTAGTTTAATATTGTGTGGATTAAATTTAGTTTTGAATGTATTACTATGATTACGGGTATTGATTATTGCCTAGTTGATGACTAGGGATTGTTAGAAACGAAGAACTTGATATTTTGACGGTGAAATCTTCATTTTGAAGCCGGGATAATGTCCGGTTATTATGAAACCCATATCATAGTATAATAATTAGTAGGATGGGTAAATTATGATTTTAAATGAAATATGGATTATGATCCATGGATTAAATGATGGTTGTGATGAATTGATTTTAAAATTATTAATAGTTATGATCATAAATAAATCTTAATAAAAGAGGTTATTAAAGATCGTAACTAATATAATGAACATCAATTATTTGATGAAATGACTAAGGGAGGCATGAGATAGGATTAATTGCCATAATTGACTAAAACTTACTAAATATAGTAAGATAGAGTCAATTATGTGATAAATTGTCTTTGAGAAAGTCAAACAAGTCAAGTGCGTTGGACTTGATTGTATGTGCTATATGTATTGAATATAGTTGTATATATGTGAATTACAACTAGGTATTGACGGTGAAAGTCAAGGGATAAGCCACAGAAGTGGAAAAGAGGTTGTATGAAGTGAACAACCGTATAAATCAGGTAAGTTACCCAACTGACTGTAACATTACATATAAGTAGTAGAAAGAGTCTACTTGATTGTGATGTATATACATTGATTGGTTTGAATGAATGTGCATAATTAAATTGGAACAAATTGAGTTAATAGACTCTAATGTATATATGTTAAGTTCCAATGTGTTTATGTCACGATTGAATTGACTATGCAACATAGATTGCATAAGAATAGCCGGATGAGCCGGTGTTTGAATAAGTAATCCCACAACTACGAAATTACATAATGAGCATTGAATGTGTTGTCGAATGAATTGTATGATAAATATGACATTGGTGATAGGGGAAAGTTGAATGGTAAAAGTCCAACAACCTATGATAAATCCAATACCTTGGTGAATGAAAGTGTGGGAACTCTATGATGGAAGTACCGGTGGGTGAACATCATAGTAATTTGATTGAAATAATTATGACTCCACAATGGTGGATAGCTAGAGGTGCTAGCAATTGTCTTAGATGGAAGTACCGGTGGGTGAACATCTTAAGACTTGAATTATTTATGACTCCACAATGGTGGATAGCCAGAGGTGATAACAATTGTCTTAGATGGAAGTACCGGTGGGTGAACATTTTAAGACTTAATATTTATGACTCCACAATGGTGGATAGCCAGAAGTGCTGGCAATTGTCTTAGATGGAAGTACCGGTGGGTGAACATCTTAAGACTTGAACTATTTATGATTCCACAAATGTGTGGATAGCTAGAGATGCTAGCAATTGTCTTAGATGGAAGGACCGGTGGGTGAACATCTTAAGACCTAATATATGTATGATACCACAAATGTGTGGATAACCGGTTAATCCGTAAACTAAATTGTTGAAACCACATGTGTGTGGGTAATTGGTTGAGCTAATAAATATACATATATGGTGTTTTAAATTTAGCCAGAGGTGCTGGTGGTAGAGTTGGATTAGATAATATACTCATATTTTTGAAAATGTCCCATTAAGGGAAATAAATGCATCATGTGTGTTGGGTGCAAGTTGATGTTCGAATATGATATATTATCATCTAAACATGATTAACATCCATGTGATATGTATGTGGATGGGTTTAAATGAGTTTTTGGGAACTTTGGTAGGGGTTACTTACTTAGTTCATATGAACTAATTGTGACCTTATATGTGATGTTACAGGTCAAAGATAGCTATGCATTGGGCGATCAGATCGGGCACGTTGTGAAGCAGAACGAAACGTTATGTAAAATCCTTGGTGGTATTAAACTTAAACACACTAGTCTTATTAAGCATAAATATAAATATTATGAAATTAAGTGTGTTTAACTTATGAAATGGTATTTCACGCTTCCGAACATAATTTTACGATAAATTTTAATCTGGGACCTAAAATGGGACATGTGTAATTGTGTGAGAAGTTTGGGTGTTACAATTTCATGTATCAAATCTCAAGAGATGTCTCGCTGATGAATCGTTGATCATATCGTTGGAAGAGATACAAGTTGATGAACAATTACATTTCATTGAAGAACCTGTAGAGATTATGGATCGTGAAGTCAAGAGACTGAAGCGGAACCGTATCCCTATTGTAAAGGTTCGTTGGAACTCCAAGCGCGGACCAGAGTTTACCTAGGAGCGTGAGGATCACATGAAGACAAAGTATCCCCACCTGTTCGAGAAGTAGAGCCCGACAATGATGTTTAAATTTCGGGACGAAATTTATTTAACAAGGGGAGACTGTGACATCCAGTACCTGATCGTCCGGCAAGTCCGTACGGTATGTGTACTTTCACCATTTACAGTGTGTAAATACAATGTATAAACAGTGTGTGTGAAAACATAACTCAGAAAACAAGAAACAGTTGTACGTATTTAAGTGAAAACTTAAATGCCGTAAGTACAACAACTCACGATAAACAATAGTTGTATGTATTTAGGTGAAAACCTAAGTACAGTTAATACAACGAATCAAGAGAAACAACAGCATACAAGTAGATAACAATAACATGTCGGTTGCGATCTGATATCCATAGATGACAGGAATCAGATGGCCGATAATTCATTTTGAAAACAATGTGAATTCAAGGAAAACAATGTGAAAACAGGAAGTTTAGTTGAGTCTGTACGTGAGGAAACACAATTCAGAACCCAAGTGCAGTGTTGTTTCAGAATAACGAACTGACAGTGTGTTTGCGTGGGTGACGATTCACACAAACATATATGTGAGTTTGTAGTTATGAAATGATGACTGGAAAGTAGAAAACAAAAGTCAGAAAGTAAAGCCATCGTCGTGTTCGTTTGGGTGACGATTCGAACGAATACGCGCGAAGGTGACGCGATCTGACGAAACGAAATCGAATAACGAATTTGATGAAATAATTTAAGAAAAACAAATTTAGAAGATTTACTAGGAATAACCATCTTTTAAATTTAAAAATAAAGTCTTTTTATTTAAAATCCGTAAATGTGCGCGTAATGTTCCGGAAACACAACGAAAACGCGAACCGAGCAAACGAAACGAACCTGGATACCTTCGGGGTATAAATACCCTAAATTAGGGCAACTACCTCATTTATTTCATCCTACTCTCTCTCTAAAACCCTCAAATCGGAACTTTCTCTCTCTAGGAAGTTTTGAACTTCAAATCCAAATATCTCATCCATTTCTTGATGAAATCGAACCATTCTTGAGCCAAATCGAAGCTACAAGCATCCTCTACACAAAAGTACAACCGATCTAACCTTTGGGCTAACCGATTAGAACCACTTCAAAACCACTAGCCTCACACGAAAAACACCTCAAGAGAGTGAGACTAAGTGCTTCTTTTCGTTGTCCAGGAGATTTGCCAAGATGATGAGGGTGGTGCCCGATTTGGGTTGACCGGCCGAATGACCTCCACACAGGCCGGCGAATGGCTTAGAGCCGAAAGGCCAAAGGGGCCGATTGAGCCATTCGTTCTCCATCTTCATTCGACCAGAATCCATTCCCATTCGCCTGAACTCATTCGATCGGCCAATATAGCCATTCGCCCAAGCCATTCTCAAGACATTCGACCTCTTGATTCGGCTAACACTTATTCGGCCGAATCAGGCTATGCTGGCCCAACTCCATTCGATCCACACAACCCCTACGGTCCACTTTCCAATTGATCTAGCCCATGCAATTAGCCGGCCCATGAGAATGTTTCAGGCCCAACATCAGTCATCCAGCCCATATGCCCACATTCAGGCCCAACTAAACCAATTAGGCCCGATTGACTTAGTTGGCCCATGGTGGTTAAAACAACCCACAAATTCAATTGGCCCACTTGAATGATCGGCCCGTTATGACTATTTCGGCCCAAGACTAGTTCCACATTCGGCCCACATGGTTGTTTTGTAAACAAACACATAAAATTTCTAGTTTACTACAAGACTTGTGCCAAGATCCTTTAAAGATCAATTAATACCTAGAATTCTTTCAAAGTGTGTTAAAATGTTAAGTTGTCATTAGTTAAGTACATCAACACACTAAAAAGAATGACAACTCTTTCGAGTAAACTATAGTTGGGGTTTAAAACAAATTAAACTTTTAAGTATTATACTTAGAAACTCTTATGGGTTAAAATTCCTCACAACTTATTATGGTAATGAATCAAGCAAGACACACGACATAAAGACATATAATAATAATGAACTATAACAATATAACCGGGGCCGAATGAAGACCAAGATCGAGGAGTGTTAGCCAATTTTAGGGCTAACACTTACACGCACACAAATTCCTACAACTTATACTTACAAGTTACAACAACGTGAAACCAATACAGGATTGTGAATACAACATCAAGTACAACAACGAGCGCGTGCATTCTTGTTTAGACTTAGTCAACTACAACAACTACAAGGTGAGTTCATACGCCCCTTTTCTAATCATTAACTGATTTTAAACTCTCGGGGCTGAGAAACATGCTAAATCTTTTATTTATTTAAAAGTTTTAGTTTAACATATTACTTATACTTTGATTTAGATAATATTGCTTGACTTATTATCGCTTATCATTGTATGCATGCTTGTATGATCATGATATGACAGAGACAACTAAGATGAATATGATAATATAACTTCATAAATCATCAACACAATAGAATAACATAGTTGTAAGATTTTATCTTACAACACTTAATTATTCTTACAAAAACAGACATTGAGTTTATCACAGGTGAACATGACAACAACAACATTAATGATAAGAAAATAATATATCCTCATAATATTAGTCAACATCGGAGTTAGTTAAGTGTAATATGACTAGTTCTATAACACTTAATTTACAACTCGATGCAAATTACAAGATAACATGAAACAAGTATCATCCACCACCTGAGTCGACTAAGTGTAGTAAGACTAGCTCTTACAACACTGTAGTGGCAACAGGGTGACTATATGGAACAACAAGAATGATAATCAAAATAATGTACCTTCATGATAACAACATCATTCACACAGTAACTAACATTGTATAATAAGACAAGATCTTATACAACTTTGTTAACAACAACGAGAACACACAACATTGAGAACAAACAACATTGGTGAACACAATACAATTGATTACTATTGAACTGTCTGTATTATATCATTTCAATCATGTGCCATGTATTCAAGTTGATCATTGTAAGTCCCTTCACAAATCGGTGACCAGTTAGTTTGACGTGACTAAACCAACGATAGCATAGCGGTACCATAGGTTTGACAAACCTCCAGCTTGTAGGGCTGGTATGTTGATCGTATTATCATTTGGCAGGAAATGTATGACCGGTGATAGGGCGACGAACAGTCAGGGTCTGGTAAGCGACACATGGTGATATTAATATGAAGTTATAATAATAATTAATCCATCGTTTCCTGTTGACTAGTAGACTGAGGAAATTGATTTCCTTCATGTCATATTACTAGTAATAGATTTGATGAGGCCTATGGGAACACAAAGTGGTAGATGTCACACCCCGGGCCGGCGGGAACGGATCAGGTTTTCCCGTCGGGCGGAAGGTTCCCGGGGCGCGATATTTTTGAGTGATAATCAAATGATCAGATTGTTTACATAGCACATGAGATATAAATGAGAAATGCTAATCATGACATGAAATAGAATTACAAAGTTAAATTACATTGTACATCATAATTTAACTAAGTAAATCTAATCAAAAAGAATCAATGAGTTTATATCTTGAACTGTACAAGATATACAAAAGTGATTCACTGTTTTGTCATATCAAAAGTATGCAATCAAAAGTAAGCTAGGTCTTCTATAAGTCCACTAGCTTATCACTTGCACATATGTATCTACACCTGTCCGTCACCTGAGAAAACATGCATTTAAACAAAGTCAACACTAGGTTGGTGAGTTCATAAATAAGTAAATTGAAAACCATTGAATTGATCATGCACACATCCACACTGTCATACTTGTTACTTGTAATACTTGTTTCATCTGTACCACCCAATGGCCTCTCCTTAGTTATATGTACAAGTAGTGTATCACCTGATCAAGTATGCTTATATATAGGGAATCACGCAAGGGTCAAGCCCAAACGCTATCCCACCACATACTCAGTCAAGTTCTACCCCACTTGCGATACAACTAAAGATATCCATTACCCGTTTGTTCATCGCATTTGATATGTATTTAGTTGTTGTATTGATTATAGAATAATATACTGTATGGGTTTTAATTATCAAACCGAAGTGTTGATAACCCTCGATGTATTAAGGAATTTTAGATTAATATAATCTTGTCCTTGTATTATTCTATACTTGTGGTGGGTTAACTGTTGATACTCTATTAAATATTAAGAGTGTGAGTTAACCCTTTGCAACTTGTCCTTGAACCATAATGCATAGAGCCTAAAAGGAATCCATTGAAATCCTCACGTAATCAGATTTCAATTCATCCGATTTATCTCTACCACTTTGTATGTCTATTGTCCTCAACGAAATCTATTACTAGTAGTATAACATGAGAGCAGATCACCTTCTCAACCTACTAGTCAATAGGGTTTTCGCTGGATTAATTACTTATCACTGTAGATTAATATCACCATGTGTCGCTTACCAGAACCTGACTTGAGGTCGCCCTGTCACCGGTCATACGTTACCGGCCAATGAATCAATACGATCAACATACTAGCCCTACAAGCTAGAGGTTTGTCAAACCTATGGTACCACTATGCTATCGTCGGTTTAGTCACGTCAAACTAACTGGTCAGCGAATTAAAGGGGCTTACATGATCACTTGAACAATTTGGCACATGATTGAAGTGATATAATGCAAACAGGTCAAATGTAATTAATTGAAATTGTATTCACTTGTACACTTGTTCTCATTGTCATATGTTCTTCGTGATATTAACAAAGTTAAATAAGAACCAGTCTTATTAGGTTATGTTAATTAATTGAGTGAATGATGTTGTTATCATGAAATTATGTTATCATGATTATCATTCCATGCTACTTGTTCTTCTTGTAATATGTGTTGAGTTATAAGGCTAAGTATTATAAGATCTAGTCTTATTACACTTATTTAACTCTTGTATTGAATGATGTAGTAAAGATAGATTATCTTTATATCATTCTTGTGTTTTGCTCTTGTAATCATGTCATCATGTTTCCTTGTAATTGTTATAATGTCATTTCTTGTAAGAATAACTAAGTGTTGTAAGAGTTAACTTACTACTAAGTTATTCTATTGTATCGACGAGTTATGATATTAAAAATATCATCATCATCTTATCTTCCTTGTATTCTTGAATTCAAACAAGCATGGATACAATGATTTATGATAATAAGCAATTTAATATCAAATAATCAAAGTATTAGCAATATGTAAGCAAAACTTTTAAATAAATAAAAGTAGAGCATGTTTCTCAGCCCCGAGAGTTTAAAATCAATAAAGATTAAAGAAAAGGGGCATATGAACTCACCTTGTAGTTGTTAGGTTGACTTAACTTAAAAAGAAAGGAGACACGCGCTCTTGATTGTTCTCTGATGTTGATTTCACGATCCTGTATTGTGTTCACGATGAATGTACTTTATAAGTATGAGTAGTATTGACTTGTGTGTGTATGTGTGTTTGTGTTAGCCCTCAAACTGGCTAACCCCTGTAGGTCCCGATCTTTGTTGTCATTCGGCCTCGGTTTAATAATTGATACTTTTCACTATTGTTAGTTCAATTTAGATAGAACTTAGTGTAGACCATTACGTGGTTTTATGATCCATTTTGTTTTAACCCTGTCATGTTGTAACATCATAAAGTTGATCATTGTTATAAATACTCATTTCATTCAATTCCACCAACTTAATCACAAGCTATTTCAATTGTATACAATTTGTCTATTATTATTCCTTTTTAAATCGTTTGCCCTTGTTCTTAGTATTTTGGGCCGAATGACACGCATATGGACCTACTAAGTCGGATGAGTCTTATAGGCTTTGTGGGCCTAACCAATTGTGATTGGGCCTTGGTTACTTTGCTATTGGGCCGAAACAAATAGGTGGGCCAAGACATTCCATGGCTGAATACTATGCAAGTGGGCCGACTGAGTTACAATGGGCCGATACTACGGTTTTGGGCCTGAGATTTATGTGGGCCTTTAGTTGGGCCGATCCAGTAGTGTGTTGGTCAAATGATAGTCTCGGCGATTGACCCTTGGCCGAATGAAACGTGACCCGCGAATGGAGGTGGTCGAATGTTGATGGTCGAATGGTCCATGGCCGACCGAATGAGTCTGATCGAATGAGTGTCGAGCGAATGACCCTCGCCGATTGAGTGCCGATCGAATGAAGATGACTGTGGTCGAATGTTGGCTGGCGAAAGGGGTCATTCGGCGTATGAGTTGGCTACTTCGGCGAGTTGGATGACGTCATTCGGCCGTTCGAAGAAAACCAGGCGCAGCCATGGTTTTTGGAGAAATCGACCAGGGTTTGAACTGAAACTTGTTCCTAACTTGTTCTAAGGGTTTAGGGAGTGATTCCCCTAAGGTTTTAAGGCTTGAAACCGGGAAAAGGATGGGTTTCGAACTTAGGGTTAGAAAACCCTAAAATCGCTACTTTGAGCTCAGATTTACCTCGTTTTCAGCGGTTTAAAGCTCCGATTCTTGGTACTTTCATGTAGGGAATGATGAGGGCTTCGCGTAGGTTCGAAAATGGCTCGATTTCGTTGAGAGATGAAAGAGATATGGAGGAGAGAAGGTGGCTTTTGGTGGTGGTGTGGTGGTGGCCGGATTTAGGGTTTAGTGGGAGGAAGAAGATGTGTTAAATGTGTAAAAATGAACTCATGGTGGGTATTTATACCCCGAGTGAGTTCGGGTTCGTTTTTGTTGCTCGGTTCGTAATTCGGTCGCGTATCCGGAAAAAGACGCGTAATTTAAATAGTTTTAAATAAAAGGATTTAATTTAATTATTTTGATGAGTTTCAAAATTGTAAAATCTTATTTATTTGATTTTATTAAATGATTTTCGTTCATGACGTGTTTTCATTTTCGTTTCGTCAGATCGCGTAACTTTCGCGCGTAATTCGTTCGAATCGTCACCCGAACGAATACGACGATGGTTTTGCTTTCTGACTTTTGTTTTCTACTTTTCAGTCATTATTTCAGAACTCTAAACTCACAGATATGTTTGTGTGAATCGTCACTCACGCAAACACACTGTCAGTTCGTTATTCTGAAATAACACTGCATTTATGTTTTAATTGTGTTTCCTCACTGTCGGACTCAACTATACTTTCTGTTTTCACATTGTTCTTGCATTGACTTGTCGGTCATCTGATTCCTGTCATCTGTGGACCTCAGATCGCAACCAATATGTTTCTGAATATTGTTTGAATACCGTTGTTTCTCATGATTTGTTGTGTTAACTGTAATTAAGTTTCACTTAATAAACACAACTAATGTTTCAAATGTACGTTGTATTTAATGTATTTAAGTTTATACGAAAATACGTACAACGATTTCTTGTATTTAGGATTCTGTTAACACAATTACTGTTTAAACTTACGTATGTACACATAGTATAATGTGAAAGTACACATACCGTACGAACTTGCCGGACGATCTGGCACTTGCTGTTACAGTCTCCCCTTGTTAAAGAAATTTTGTCCCGAAATTTAAGCATCGAAGTCGGGTTTCAATTCTCGAACAGATGGGGATACTTTGCTTTCATGTTGTCCTCGCGCTCCCAGGTAAACTCTGGTCCACGCTTGGAGTTCCATCGAACCTTTACAATAGGGATACGGCTTCGTTTCAGTCTCTTGACTTCACGTTCCATAATCTCTACAGGTTCTTCAATGAAATGTAATTGTTCGTCAATTTGTATTTCTTCCAAAGGTATGATCAATGATTCGTCTGCTAAGCACCTCTTGAGATTTGATACATGAAACACATTGTGTACCCCACTGAGTTCATCAGGGAGTCTGAGTCTGTATGCCACAGGACCTATGCGTTGAGTAATCTCAAACGGTCCGACATACCTAGGTGCTAGCTTGCCTTTAGCCCCAAAACGAACTACGCCTTTCCATGGGGACACTTTCAACATGACTCGGTCACCCACATCGAATTCTAAAGGCTTGCGCCGTTTTTCGGCGTAACTCTTTTGGAGGCTACGTGTTGCTTGTAATCGTTGTTGTATCTGAGCAATCTTATCAGTAGTTTCCTGAATAAGTTCAGGCCCAGTTATTCTGTTGTCTCCCACTTCGTTCCAACAAATTGGAGACCGACATTTTCTACCATAGAGTGCTTCAAACGGAGCACATCCAATGCTGCTGTGGTGGCTATTGTTGTAGGAGAACTCAATGAGTGGTAAATGTGTATCCCAACTTCCACCGAAGTCTAGGACGCATGTCCTCAACATATCCTCTAGGGTTTGAATAGTGCGCTCGCTTTGTCCATCCGTTTGTGGATGATAAGCAGTGCTCAAGTTAACACTTGTCCCTAAGGATTGTTGTAATGATTGCCAGAACCGCGAAGTGAATCGACTGTCCCGGTCTGAGATAATAGACAACGGCACACCGTGTCTTACTACTATCTCATCAATGTATAGTCTTGCAAGTTTCTCCATCTTGTATGTTTCTCTGATCGGCAAGAAATGTGCGGACTTGGTCAATCTATCAATGATGACCCAAATCGAATCATGTCCGCTGGAAGTGCGGGGTAGCTTGGTAATGAAATCCATAGCTATTTGTTCCCACTTCCATTGTGGTATTTCTGGTTGTTCCAGCAAACCCGAAGGTTTCTGGCGTTCAGCTTTGACTTTGGCACATGTGAGACATTTGCCAACATAAATGGCAATGTCTTTCTTCATGCCCGGCCACCAATAAAATGACCTAAGATCTTGGTACATCTTATCGGCACCGGGATGAACTGAATAACGTGTCTTGTGTGCCTCGTCAAGTATGAGTGTTCGAAGTTCATCTACTGCCGGAATCCAAACACGATTCAGATAGTAGATAACTCCATCTTGTCTGGTCTCAAAATGTTTCTCGGCTCCACAGTCGAGCTCGCGTTTCAGATTGTCTCTTGCCACTGCTTCTTGTTGTGCTCGTAAAATGTGATCTCTCAAACTTGTTTGCACTGTCATTCCCATGGCGCGAACGCGTAAGGGCTTGACTCTTTCCTTCCGACTCAAAGCATCTGCAACAACATTTGCTTTGCCCGGATGGTATTTGATCACACAATCGTAATCATTCAGGAGCTCAACCCAACGTCTATGTCTCATGTTAAGCTCCTTCTGATCAAATATGTGTTGTAGGCTCTTGTGATCTGTGAAGATAGTGCATTTGGTACCGTAAAGGTAATGTCTCCAAATCTTTAGAGCAAAGACAACAGCTCCCAGTTCGAGATCGTGTGTCGTGTAATTCTTCTCATGTATCTTCAGTTGTCGTGAGGCATAAGCAATGACTTTGTCTCGTTGCATCAAAACACATCCGAGTCCCTGATGGGAAGCATCACAGTAAACTACAAAGTCATCACTGCCCTCTGGGAGTGTTAGGATTGGAGCATCGCACAATCTTTGTTTCAATGTCTGGAATGCCTCTTCTTGTTTATGAGTCCACACAAAAGGTTCAGACTTTTGTGTGAGTTTGGTGAGAGGCAAGGCTATCTTGGAGAAATTCGAAATGAATCTCCGGTAATAACCTGCCAATCCCAAAAATGATCGGATCTCTGTCGGTGTCGTAGGCACATCCCAGTTCTTGATCGCTTCTATTTTGGCAGGATCCACGTGAATACCATTACTGTTAATCACGTGACCCAAGAATTGAACTTCTCTTAACGAAAATTCACACTTTGAGAATTTGGCATAGAGTCGTTCTTCTTTCAGAAGCTCCAAAACTGTCTTGAGGTGTTGTTCATGTTCCTTCTCGTTCTTTGAGTAAATCAGTATATCGTCGATGAAGACGATCACAAACTGATCTAGATACGGCTTGCACACCCGGTTCATCAAGTCCATGAACACAGCCGGTGCGTTCGTTAATCCAAATGGCATCACCATGAATTCGTAATGTCCATATCGGGTACCAAAAGCCGTCTTGGGTATGTCTTCTTCTTGTATCCGGAGCTGATGATAACCTGATCTCAGGTCTATCTTTGAAAAGTACTGTGCTCCCTGTAATTGATCAAATAAATCATCAATCCTCGCTAACGGGTACCGATTCTTGATGGTGAGTTTGTTGAGCTCTCGATAATCAATGCACATCCTGAAAGTTCCATCCTTCTTTTTGACAAAAAGAACCGGAGCTCCCCACGGGGAAAAGCTCGGTCGGATGAACCCTTTATCGAGAAGTTCTTGTAACTGGTTGGACAACTCTTGCATCTCCGATGGTGCGAGTCTGTAGGGAGACTTAGCTACAGGAGTTGCTCCCGGAATCAAATCGATGCGGAACTGCATCGCTCTCTCGGGTGGCAGTCCCGGTAAGTCATCCGGAAACACTTCTGTAAAATCTCTCACAATCGGTACATCTTGAATCTTGATTTCTTTCTTGTCTTTCTGAATCACGTGAGCTAGGAATGCAACACATTGTTTCCGTAAGCACTTGCGAGCTTTCATGCACGAGATTATCTTGACACTGCGTTTCGCTTGGTCTCCACGAATCTCCAAGACCTCATTGTTCTCCATAGGAATACGTAGTAGTTTATCGGAACAGATGAATTCAACTCGGTTAAGAGATAGCCAATCCATTCCGATGATGATGTCGAAACTGCCCAGCTCCATCGGTATCAAGTCGATGGAAAATGTATGATCACCAAGTGTTAGTGGGCAATTCCTAAGTACTGTGTCAACTGAAATCTGTTTGCCATTAGCTATCTCAATAGTGTAAGGGGAGTCTAATGATTCCTCAACATGATTAAGATGGCTAGCAAAATCGGATGAGATAAAACTCTGATCCGCACCAGTATCAAATATATAGAGGCATAGAAATCAGATAGGAGAAATGTACCCGTAATGACGTTCGGGTCTTGTCTAGCTGCAGAAGCTCCTATCTGAAAGGCTCGTCCTCTTGGTGCTTGAGCCCTTTGTTGGTTTCTCTTGGGGCAATCCCTAGAGAAGTGACCAGGTTCACCACAGTTGTAGCAAGACCTGCGGTCAGTGGCAGTAGTAGTAGTAGCTGCATTGTTGTTTCTGTTTGGAGCTCCCGTGCTCCTGCAGCGGTTTGCCCAGTGGCCAAACTTTCCACAGTTTGTGCATTGCATACACTGAGAGTTTGGCGCATGATGATACTGACAAGTATTGCACAAAGGTGCAGTGCCAGTGTAGGGCTTCCTGACTTGTAGTGGTGGTGGCTGATTAAGCATTGGGGCCTGAGTAGTGGCAGCAAAATTCCTTGCCACTTTTTGTTTCTTAGCCGGACGTTTATCCGAATTTTTGGAAGTTCCAGCTTTGGCTGTTTCAGCCTCATCCTTCAAAACTCCAGACTTTACCATCACCTTGGTAAGTTTAGCTGAGAGGGAGATAGCAGCCTCCAAAGTAGCAGGATATGCAGCCAACACGATGCTTTGGATGCAAGAAGGCAATCCCGCCACATAACGGTCAATCAGCTTTTCCAATGTTGGTACCATTTCTGGCACCAAAGCCACCAACTCATGATACCGAGTGGTGAAGGTCATATGATCAGCCCCCTTCATCACATGGTTCGAGAGTTCCGTTTCCAGCAGTTGCAGTTCGTGTTTCAGACAGAACTCGTTCCTCAGAAGAAGCTTAAATTCTGCCCATGGCATCGCCATTGCTTCATCTCTTCCCTTTGCTCGAATCTGAGCATTCCACCATGTAAGTGCTCGCTTGCTGAATGAACCAGCTGCATAGCGAACTTTATGGTGTTCTGGACAGTTGCTAATGTCCAGAGTATTCTCCATCTTTTCTAGCCATTGGATCAGTCCAACAGCTCCTTCAACTCCGGTGAAACTTGGAGGTTTGCATCCTACAAAAGACTTGTAGGAGTAGTCCGAAGTATGACTAGTGTTTCCACTAGCCTCTCCTGTAGTATGGCCAGAATTGTTGCCGTGGCCTTGAATTCGGTTTATCATCTCTGGGATGACATCTTTCAGCTGACTTGTCAGTTGAGTACTCAGCAGGGTTGCCAAAGCGATAGTAGCAGGATCTATCATCTGAACATTGCTTGAGCCTGGTGGTGGAGAGTGTGGAGGAGGAGGAGGAGGTGGAGGTGCTTGTGTAGGAGAGTCTGGCGGTGTAGGTGTCGAAGAGTGCGGAGCTGAATCTTGAGTCAGCGGTAATAGAGGTGGTTGTCTTCGTGGCGGCATTCTGATCATAACCGAAAGAAAATCGGTTAGTGCAGTGATCAGAAGCAGAAGACATATGCAAATAAAATCCTATATCACATAATCTCTACATGAGGTCCCTAGGTTATAGTCTAGGTCAAACCGTTCAAATAATATGACCTATATTTCTCTATAACCATGGCTCTGATACCAATCTGTCACACCCCGGGCCGGCGGGAACGGATCGGGTTTTCCCGTCGGGCGGAAGGTTCCCGGGGCGCGATATCTTTGAGTGATAATCAAATGATCAGATTGTTTACATAGCACATGAGATATAAATGAGAAATGCTAATCATGACATGAAATAGAATTACAAAGTTAAATTACATTGTACATCATAATTTAACTAAGTAAATCTAATCAAAAAGAATCAATGAGTTTATATCTTGAACTGTACAAGATATACAAAAGTGATTCACTGTTTTGTCATATCAAAAGTATGCAATCAAAAGTAAGCTAGGTCTTCTATAAGTCCACTAGCTTATCACTTGCACATATGTATCTACACATGTCCGTCACCTGAGAAAACATGCATTTAAACAAAGTCAACACTAGGTTGGTGAGTTCATAAATAAGTAAATTGAAAACCATTGAATTGATCATGCACACATCCACACTGTCATACTTGTTACTTGTAATACTTGTTTCATCTGTACCACCCAATGGCCTCTCCTTAGTTATATGTACAAGTAGTGTATCACCTGATCAAGTATGCTTATATATAGGGAATCACGCAAGGGTCAAGCCCAAACGCTATCCCACCACATACTCAGTCAAGTTCTACCCCACTTGCGATACAACTAAAGATATCCATTACCCGTTTGTTCATCGCATTTGATATGTATTTAGTTGTTGTATTGATTATAGAATAATATACTGTATGGGTTTTAATTATCAAACCGAAGTGTTGATAACCCTCGATGTATTAAGGAATTTTAGATTAATATAATCTTGTCCTTGTATTATTCTATACTTGAGGTGGGTTAACTGTTGATACTCTATTAAATATTAAGAGTGTGAGTTAACCCCTTGCAACTTGTCCTTGAACCATAATGCATAGAGCCTAAAAGGAATCTATTGAAATCCTCACGTAATCAGATTTCAATGCATCCGATTTATCTCTACCACTTTGTATGTCTATTGTCCTCAACGAAATCTATTACTAGTAGTATAACATGAGAGCAGATCACCTTCTCAACCTACTAGTCAATAGGGTTTTCGCTGGATTAATTACTTATCACTGTAGATTAATATCACCATGTGTCGCTTACCAGAACCTGACTTGAGGTCGCCCTGTCACCGGTCATACGTTACCGGCCAATGAATCAATACGATCAACATACTAGCCCTACAAGCTAGAGGTTTGTCAAACCTATGGTACCACTATGCTATCGTTGGTTTAGTCACGTCAAACTAACTGGTCAGCGAATTAAAGGGGCTTACATGATCACTTGAACAATTTGGCACATGATTGAAGTGATATAATGCAAACAGGTCAAATGTAATTAATTGAAATTGTATTCACTTGTACACTTGTTCTCATTGTCATATGTTCTTCGTGATATTAACAAAGTTAAATAAGAACCAGTCTTATTAGGTTATGTTAATTAATTGAGTGAATGATGTTGTTATCATGAAATTATGTTATCATGATTATCATTCCATGCTACTTGTTCTTCTTGTAATATGTGTTGAGTTATAAGGCTAAGTATTATAAGATCTAGTCTTATTACACTTATTTAACTCTTGTATTGAATGATGTAGTAAAGATAGATTATCTTTATATCATTCTTGTGTTTTGCTCTTGTAATCATGTCATCATGTTTCCTTGTAATTGTTATAATGTCATTTCTTGTAAGAATAACTAAGTGTTGTAAGAGTTAACTTACTACTAAGTTATTCTATTGTATCGACGAGTTATGATATTAAAAATATCATCATCATCTTATCTTCCTTGTATTCTTGAATTCAAACAAGCATGCATACAATGATTTATGATAATAAGCAATTTAACATCAAATAATCAAAGTATTAGCAATATGTAAGCAAAACTTTTAAATAAATAAAAGTAGAGCATGTTTCTCAGCCCCGAGAGTTTAAAATCAATAAAGATTAAAGAAAAGGGGCATATGAACTCACCTTGTAGTTGTTAGGTTGACTTAGCTTAAAAAGAAAGGAGACACGCGCTCTTGATTGTTCTCTGATGTTGATTTCACGATCCTGTATTGTGTTCACGATGAATGTACTTTATAAGTATGAGTAGTATTGACTTGTGTGTGTATGTGTGTTTGTGTTAGCCCTCAAACTGGCTAACCCCTGTAGGTCCCGATCTTTGTTGTCATTCGGCCTCGGTTTAATAATTGATACTTTTCACTATTGTTAGTTCAATTTAGATAGAACTTAGTGTAGACCATTACGTGGTTTTATGATCCATTTTGTTTTAACCCTGTCATGTTGTAACATCATAAAGTTGATCATTGTTATAAATACTCATTTCATTCAATTCCACCAACTTAATCACAAGCTATTTCAATTGTATACAATTTGTCTATTATTATTCCTTTTTAAATCGTTTGCCCTTGTTCTTAGTATTTTGGGCCGAATGACACGCATATGGACCTACTAAGTCGGATGAGTCTTATAGGCTTTGTGGGCCTAACCGATTATGATTGGGCCTTGGTTACTTTGCTATTGGGCCGAAACAAATAGGTGGGCCAAGACATTCCATGGCTGAATACTATGCAAGTGGGCCGACTGAGTTACAATGGGCCGATACTACGGTTTTGGGCCTGAGATTTATGTGGGCCTTTAGTTGGGCCGATCCAGTAGTGTGTTGGTCAAATGATAGTCTCGACGATTGACCCTTGGCCGAATGAAACGTGACCCACGAATGGAGGTGGTCGAATGTTGATGGTCGAATGGTCCATGGCCGACCGAATGAGTCTAATCGAATGAGTGTCGAGCGAATGACCCTCGCCGATTGAGTGCCGATCGAATGAAGGTGACTGTGGTCGAATGTTGGCTGGCGAAAGGGGTCATTCGGCGTATGAGTTGGCTCCTTCGGCGAGTTGGATGACGTCATTCGGCCGTTCGAAGAAAACCAGGCGCAGCCATGGTTTTTGGAGAAATCGACCAGGGTTTGAACTGAAACTTGTTCCTAACTTGTTCTAAGGGTTTAGGGAGTGATTCCCCTAAGGTTTTAAGGCTTGAAACCGGGAAAAGGATGGGTTTCGAACTTAGGGTTAGGAAACCCTAAAATCGCTACTTTGAGCTCAGATTTACCTCGTTTTCAGCGGTTTAAAGCTCCGATTCTTGGTACTTTCGTGTAGGGAATGATGAGGGCTTCGCGTAGGTTCGAAAATGGCTCGATTTCGTTGAGTGATGAAAGAGGTATGGAGGAGAGAAGGTGGCTTTTGGTGGTGGTGTGGTGGTGGCCGGATTTAGGGTTTAGTGGGAGGAAGAAGATGTGTTAAATGTGTAAAAATGAACTCATGGTGGGTATTTATACCCCGAGTGAGTTCGGGTTCGTTTTTGTTGCTCGGTTCGTAATTCGGTCGCGTATCCGGAAAAAGACGCGTAATTTAAATAGTTTTAAATAAAAGGATTTAATTTAATTATTTTGATGAGTTTCAAAATTGTAAAATGTTATTTATTTGATTTTATTAAATTATTTTCGTTCATGACGTGTTTTCGTTTCGTCAGATCGCGTAACTTTCGCGCGTAATTCGTTCGAATCGTCACCCGAACGAATACGACGATGGTTTTGCTTTCTGACTTTTGTTTTCTACTTTTCAGTCATTATTTCAGAACTCTAAACTCACAGATATGTTTGTGTGAATCGTCACTCACGCAAACACACTGTCAGTTCGTTATTCTAAAAATAACACTGCATTTATGTCTTAATTGTGTTTCCTCACTGTCGGACTCAACTATACTTTCTGTTTTCACATTGTTCTTGCATTGACTTGTCGGTCATCTGATTCCTGTCATCTGTGGACCTCAGATCGCAACCAATATGTTTCTGAATATTGTTTGAATACCGTTGTTTCTCATGATTTGTTGTGTTAACTGTAATTAAGTTTTCACTTAATAAACACAACTAATGTTTCAAATGTACGTTGTACTTAATGTATTTAAGTTTATACGAAAATACGTACAACGATTTCTTGTATTTAGGATTCTGTTAACACAATTACTGTTTAAACTTACGTATGTACACATAGTATAATGTGAAAGTACACATACCGTACGGACTTGCCGGACGATCTGGCACTTGCTGTTACAGTAGAGGTAAATCGGATGCATTGTAATCTGATTACGTGAGGATTACAATGGATTCCTTTTAGGCTCTATGCACTTCAAGTTGAGAACAAATATCAATTGGTTAACTAACACTCTTATTATTAAAAGTGATTAATAGTTAACCTCACAAGAAATAGAATAATAGCAAGGATTAGATTAAATTAATCTAACTTCCTTAAAACATTGAGGGTTTATCAATACTTCGGTTTGATAACTAATCCCCTCGTACTGTATTATTCTACATACAAAACAAATGGGTAAACATCAAACGGATTGAACATGTGGAATGAAAATGAGTATCTATAGTTGTATTGCAAGTAGTGTGGAGTTCTATTAGTTATGTGGTGGGATGTTGGCTGGGGCTTGTTCCCCTACATATGCCCTATATATAAGCATAGATAATAGGATGAAGTACTATTTGTAAATATAACTATGGAGAGGCCATTGTGTTAACGGGTGAATCAAACAACTTACAAGTAACATGTATGACATTGTGACTGTGAACAAATCATTGCTTTCAAGTATCAAACTTATGAACTCACCAACCTAGTGTTGACTTTGTTTAAATGCATGTTTTCTCAGGTGACGAACATGTTTAGTCACCAGACATTCAGGGACATAGCTAGTGGACTTTTAGAAGACCTAGCTATATTTTGTGTCGTGCATATTTTGGAATGAAAAAAAAATGAATCATCTTCTGTAGATCTTGTACAGTTACAAGATAGAAACTCTTTGATTCTTTTGAATAGATTTACTTAGTTAAATTATGAGGAAACAATGTAATTTAACTTTGTAATTCTATATCATTGTCATGTTAGCATTTCTCATTTATATATCATGTGCTATGCAAACAATCTGATCATTTCGATTATCAAACGATATCGCCCCCCGAGAACCTTCCGCCTGACGGGAAAGTCGATTCAGCCCGCCGGCTCGAGGTGTGACAAATACATGGCACATGATTGAAATGATATAATACAGACAGTTCAATAGTAATCAATTGTATTGTGTGTTCACCAATGTTGTATGTTCTCAATGTTGTGTGTTCTCGTTGTTGTTAACAAAGTGATATAAGAAACTTGTCTTATTATACCATGTTAGTTGTCGTGTGAATGATGTTGTTATCATGAGGATACATTATCATGATTATCATTCTTGTTATTCCATATTGTCACCCTGTTGCCACTACAGTGTTGTAAGAACTAGTCTTACTACACTTAGTCGGCTCAGGTGGTGGATGATCTTTGTTTCGTGTTATCTTGTAGTCTACACCGAGTTGTAAGCTGAGTGTTATAAGAACTTGTCCTATTACACTTAGCTAACTCCGGTGTTGAATGATATTATGAAGATATGTTATCTTCATATCATTCATGTTTGTTGTTGTTGTCATCTTGTTCACCTGTGATAATCTCATTGTTTGTTCTTGCAAGAATAATTAAATGTTATAAGATAAAATCTTACAACTGCATTATTCTAATGTGTTGAGGATTCATGAAGTTACATTATCATGTTTCATCTTAGTTGTCTCTGTCATGTTATGATCATACAAACATGCATACAATGATAAGCGATAATAAGTCAAACAATATTATCTAAATCAGAGTATAAACAATATGTTGTACTAAAGCTTTTAAGTAAATAAAATATTTAGCATGTTTCTCAGCCCCGAGAGTTTAAAATCAATTAAGATTAGAAAAGGGGCGTATGAACTCACCTTGTAACTGTTGTGGTTGACTTAGCCTAAACAAGAATGCACACGCTCTTTGTTGATGTGAGAATTGAGAGAGCCTTGCTAGATTCGGGTGTTAGTGTAAACATTCTTCCGGGAAGTTTGTATGACCAACATGACTTCGGTTCCCTAAAGCCACCGACACAACAGTTGTGATGGCTGACTTGTCTATTAAACTTATCAGAGGAATGTTACTTGATGTCATTGTGAAGGTAGAAGAGTTTTACTATCCTGTTGATTTCCTTGTGTTGGATTCTGAGACACATTGTCAAGGAAAACAACCCAATATTATCCTAGGAAGACCAATTCTAGCAACAACAAATGCACAAATTGGATGTAGAGATGGTTTAGTAGGTATCACTTTTGGGAATAGGAAAATGCGTTTAAATGTTTTTGCTAATGCTTCTAATTCCTTGATCGAGGGTGATTGTTTTGTAGCAGATTTGGTGGATAGATGTGTGCAAACATACACATCATGTGAGAGTGAGAATCCAATTTTGGAAATGTTTGAACTTGATGACAGGTTTGATGAGTTCAAGAGAGTTGAAAATGAGGAGGTTGAAGTGATGGATGCTAGTGTGCCATCGTGGACACATAAAGTAGAAAACTTATCAACTCACATTGATTCGAAGTTAAAACCATCTTTAGAGGAGGCTCCTAAAGTGGAGCTGAAGGAACTACCAAAGCATTTGAAATATGCTTTCTTGGGAGAGGGAAGTACTTTACCTGTCATTATTTCTTCTAATTTAACTTCTAATCAAGAGGAAGATTTATTGCAGGTATTAAAGAAGTACAAGGCCGCCATTGGATGGACCATTGCAAATTTGAAAGGGATAAGTCCTTCTATAGTGATGCACAAGATCATTACTGACTCAAGCACCAAACCAAGTCGCGATGCATAACGACGGTTAAACCCAAAAATGCGAGAAGTGGTGAAGAAGGAAGTACTTAAATGGTTGGATGCGGGAATCATCTATCCTATTTCTGATAGCACATGGGTGAGCCCTACCCAAACCGTCCCTAAGAAAGCCGGGTTGCAGGTAGTACATGGAGAAAATGGTGAGCAAGTGGCAACTGCCCCGTCACAGGTTGGAGGGTGTGCATTGATTATAGGAAACTCAATAATGCTACATCCAAAGATCATTATCCCCTTCCTTTCATTGATCAAATCATTGAGAAGCTTTCAGGTCAAAAGTTCTATTGTTTTTTGGATGGGTGCTCGGGATACAACCAGATTTCCATTCATCATGAGGACCAACAAAAGACAACATTCACTTGTCCAGATGGCATGTTTGCTTTTCGACGGATGCCATTTGGATTGTGTAATGCCCCTGTCACTTTTCAAAGATTTATGATAAGTATTTTTTTTATATGGTGGGGGATTCTCTTGAGGTTTGCATGGATGATTTTTCTATCTTTGGTACTACTTATGATTCATGTTTGAATCAACTTGAACAGGTCCTTAAGCGATGCACAGAAACTAGTTTGGTGTTGAGTTGGGAGAAAAGTCATTTCATGGTGAATGAAGGGGTGATTCTTGGACACGTCATCTAGGAAAGAGGAATTGAAATTGATTTGGCAAAAGTGCAAATCATTTCTACATTGCCACCACCCACCAATGTGAAAGGCGTTCGTTCATTTCTGGGTCATGCAGGTTTTTATAGACTCTTCATCAAGGATTTTAGCGCTATTTCGAAACCTTTGTGCAACTTACTTGCTAAAGAGGCACCATTTGTTTTTGATGAAGATTGTATGCGGGCTTTCCATACCTTGAAGGAAAAGCTTGTTTCATCACCCATACTTCAATTGCCCGATTGGTCCTTACCATTCGAAATAATGTGTGATGCAAGCGATAATTCCGTGGGAGCCGTGTTGGGACAACGAGTTAACAAAAAGCATGTTGCAATTTACTACGCTAGTAAAACTCTTTTTTAGAAGCTCAACTTAATTACACCATAACCGAAAAAGAGTTACTAACTGTAGTATATGCTTTGGATAAGTTTAGGTCCTATATATGGGGTGGAAAAGTCATTATCTATTCCGATCATGGTGCCATAAGGTACCTAATGGAAAAGAAAGATGCAAAACCTAGACTAATTCGATGGATTTTGTTATTGCAGGAATTTAACTTTGAAATCAAGGACAAGAAAGGATGTGATAATGTTGTTGCTGATTATTTATCAAGGATCCCGGACTCAATGAAGGAAGAAACCAAAGAGATTGATGATTCCTTTCCAGATGAGCAATTATTCGTTGTTTCTAAAGTCCATGGTTTCCTCATTTTGTGAATTATCTTGCTGCAGGTTCTCTTCCAAGTTTTTGGACATCTCGAAAGAAGTCACAGTTCTTAGCCCAAGTAAAACAATACATTTGGGATGAACCTAATATTTTCAAGGTGGGGGTGGATCAAATTATTTGTCGTTGTGTTCCGGATGAGGAAATTCAAGAAGTTCTTGTGCATGCACATTCATATGCATGTGGAGGTCATTTTGGTGCAACGAAAACGGGTCATCGAGTTCTATCCTGTGGTTTTTATTGGCCTACCATTTTTAAGGATGCTTTTCAATTCAACAAGCAATGTGTTAGATGCCAACAACTTGGCAATATCTCCAAGAGAGATGAAATGCCCACAACCCCTACTTTAGTTGTAGAAATTTATGATGTTTGGGGCATAGATTTTATGGGACCTTTCCCTAATTCTTTTGGTAAATACTTTGTTTTAGTGGCAGTTGATTATGTATCTAAATGGATCGAAGTAGTAGCCACTAGAACAAATGACCATTCGGTGGTATGCGAGTTTGTTCAAGCTAACATTTTTAGTAGATTTGGCATTCCTCGTGCTATCATTAGTGATGGGGGATCTCATTTTAAAAATTTTAAGTTTGGCAAACGTTTAAAACGTTATGGGGTTCATCATCGCTTAGCCACCCCTTATCATCCACAAACAAGTGGAAAATTTGAAGTCTCTAACCGACAAATCAATGAGATTTTGCAAAAGACGGTGAGGCCCGGTCGTAAGGATTGGTCTTTGCGATTAAATGATGCTTTATGGGCTTACCGGACAACTTTTAAAACGCCCATTGGGACTACACCATATTGACTTGTTTATGGAAAAGGGTGCCATTTACCAATTGAATTAGCTCACCGTGCATTATGGGCAGTCAAAGCCATTAATCTTGATTATGATACTTCAGGAAAGGAAAGAAAATTACAACTAAACGAGCTAGAGGAGTTAAGAAACGAAGCATATGAATGCTCATCAGCATACAAAGCTAGAATGAAGGAACTCCATGATGCCAAACTGAAGAAGAAGGAATTTCAAGTTGGACAAAAAGTATGGCTATACAATTCAAAATTGATGTTATTTCCCAGGAAGCTAAAGAGCAAATGGCTTGGTCTGTTTATTGTGAATTGAGTTGGGAAGTTCGGTGAAGTGGAGATAGGCAACTCCCAAGGCATGTTAAAGTAAGTAGTCAATGGGCATCGATTGAAGCCTTACATTGCGATGGAGGACGCCCAAGCACAACATGTGGATGTGGTGAATTTTCTTGTTGATTCACCAACTTATGAAGCCAACTAAGGGCAAGTAATGTCGGGCTGAGGACACTAAACTTAGCACTACACGGGAGGCAACCCGTTGTTTGGTTGTTTGTTATTTGATTTTGTGTGTTTAGTCTTAGTTTCTTTGTGTAATTATGTTTGAGTACCCATTTTTCTATCTTTCACGGACGAAATTTCTTAACGGATAGGGCAATCCCATTAAGTTGGGGAGGAGATGCTTTTGGGTTTATGGCACATATCATCTTGGTATGCATTGGGGCAATGCATGATTAAGTTGGGGAGGGGTTTGTTTTTAGTTCTTAATTTTATTTAATCTTTGTGTAAGTTGGTTTTGTTAAAACTAAGTGTTTTTAAAAAGTGTTGCAACAAAAATTAAAAAAAATTTCGCCCCAGGAGCCTAGTGCGCCCAAAACTGATCAGTGCGCCCCTTGTACACCCATCTAGTGCGCCCAAACCGGCGCCTAGCGTGCCCAAGTGCAGACCCGGTCCGATTTTTGACCCATTTTGACGATTTTGACCCGTGTTTGACCGAAATTCTCACCCAAATTAACCCTCTTTCATAAATTTCGGATCTTTCCTTCATTTTTCACCTACCACATTCATTTTCAAACTTCATCTTCTTCAAAACTATCCCAAGAAACCGAAAACCCCAAATTTTCAACTTCTTCAATTCTTCACTAAATCTTGCGAACTTATACTCTAAATGCTCGTGGGAACAAGAGGAATACATTGTGTTCATCATTTCTTCCTGAAAATTTGCGGTTTGCACAATCTTGGAAGCCAAAGTTTCACCATTGTTGACTCTTTTGTTGATTTACACTAAATCTACAAGTACTTTGATTCCATTGAAACAAGGTAAGAATTTTATGTCATTTTGCACATAACTGAAGGTATTTAAACTTGTTGCATTATGATGTTTGATTTTAGACTTGGATATAAGTACCTTGTTCAACAAAGTGTATTTTAAGTTCATTAAAGTGTTGACATTGTCATTAGAATGAATTATGAGATTGAAATTGCGAAGAAATTGAGGTTGTTTGTGATATTAGTTACAACTTTTCATGGAGCGTAATTGTACTAAAACAAGTATATCGGAGTTGTTTATCTAATGAAATTAGCTAAATTTTGTTTGCTAAATTATAATATGATGATTAAAATTTATAATATGTGAAGTTTACTTGTGAGTTGCAAGCAAACAAAACTTATGAATTAATGTCACAAGTACTCACATTGTTGAACAAGTTTGGGAAAGAAGAGTTGGTTTTAAGTGACAATATTGTTTTGAACTGATAAATGAAATGGTGAATTGTAGGAAATGACAAGAATGGGTAAAGAAAAGGCCTCCTCATCCAAGAGGCCCAGAAATGAAGAAGGAACATCCCAATCCCTTTCCTATCAAGATGAACATCATGAAGAGAAGCCGGACGGGAGAAAGAATGAAAGGTTGTCACAGTTCCCGGAAAAATGGCGAACTCAATTATACCATGAGAAGTTGTCAAAAGTGGAAAATCCTCATAATTTGATCATCAGGGAGACAATCATTGAGGATTTTCAACCATATGGGCTAGTTGAATGTTTTGATCGATTGGGGTGGAGGAATGCACTAAAGAGCCACGATTTAACTCAAGGAAAGATCTACATAAATGAGTTAATTGAGTGAATGTCCACTCTAAAAAGGAGGAATGGTTCAAATCCACCCCACACTATCAAACTTGTGGGAAACTGTTGGAAGAAAGGAGGCAGTGTTATCTTTTGCTACTTTGGACAAGATAGTCTCTTTTGACACTAGGGCAGTAAATCCAGTCAGAGACTATACATACCCTTATGATGCTAATTACTTTAGTAATAAACATGACTCCAATTGGGCAGCAATGATTGAAGAGTTGTGTATAGATCCAACACTTGCAGACGAAGACATATATAGGAGGGACTTGAAGCCATTACCCAAGATGCTGATGAATATCTTGTGTTGGAACATAATGTCTTGGACCAGTGATAAACAAAAATTAAGCATTATGAGATTAAAGTATTGTATTCTTTAATCATAGGGACACCCACCCTGTCCTTTAAACACTTGATCTTGATGAACATCTGGGAATCACATGAGGACAGCGAAAGGCGAGTCATTCCTTATTGTTGATTGTTATCAAAGATGTTATCCAATGCCAAGGTGATTCCATCAGTTGCAGTTCCCCATACTGTTTGTGTGACAACTTTTTGTCAAAGAAAATTTCATTATACAGATTGGTCATTTACAAAAACAAGATATACTTATGTGTTGACCGATGTAAGAAATCGTCTCACTCATGAAGTTGCAAGAGACGGGCTTTCTGATAGGGAGGAGGAAGATGAGATGGAATTGGGTGAGGGTGATAGGGATGAGGTACAAGTTTTAAGAAATCAAGTTGAGAATCCGATAACAGACACCACAGTTGAATCTCACCAAGGTGTGCATCGACCATCAGGATTCTCAAGGTGGTTGTGAAGTGAAAGGGAAACGTATGAACTAATGAGGAAGGGGATTGAGCAGCAGAGGGCTCGAGATGAGAGATATTACCAACGGATGGAAAAGTTTAATATCTCCAATATTTATGCTAGAGAGTTGCATCAGAATCAACAGTATTTGATTGATGAAAGAAGGAGAGCCTTTTTTGATCATTACAGAAGATTGTCTCCTACTGATCACTATGAGCACGTTGATTTATCTAGCGTACCCCCATGGACGGAAGGAATGCCTCATCAAAGATATCCACAAAGTATGCCTTCACAATGGTTACCATTGGATTTTCATGATAATCCACCACCAAGAGTTCCGGAGCGAGGGGAAAGCTCAAATCAAGCAAATCAATACGATCCCTATGAAGCAAGGACGATGTACATGGGCTTAATGGTATCAATCTTTGGCCCGCATATGGATCCAATTGATGAGGTACTCTTTTATTCTCAACTGATAGATGTGTGTTTATTTGTTTTTAGTGTGTTGGTGTGTTCTTTTTTTTTGTGATATATGTGTAATTATTTTGGGTTGATTTAGGTTGGGAGGTGAGATCAAATGGTGGGATAACATGTCATGTGAAAAATGTTAAAAAAAGGAGTTCACTTATTGAGTAAATTGCAATATGCATGAAACAAAATTTCACAATAAAACCATTACACACTACTTTTTGTGATATTTGGGAATTGGGCATCATAGGTAACTTTTTAAGTTGCAAGATAAAGTTGTCTTAGCATGTTGGTTGTGTCGGACAAATATTTAAATGTTCACATTTTTTCCCATTCAACCGTTTCCATGAGAGATTTTGGGCCTATTTGAGCATACCTTATAAGTTACATAATTGCTCATATTTTCTTGTTGAGTGTTTGCCATGATGTTGTGATAATTGTAAAATTTGTGTTTAGGATGCATGTCAATGCTATGAATTAGAACTTTACAATTATGATAGAAGCATTTAGGATTACCTTTTGTTGAAGCCTTTTTCATGTGATCTCCAAACCTTTAATTAATCCCTTGGTTGCCAACTTTAAGCCTTCACTTTCATTTGTTGCCCTTATGTTTTCACCAATTATCCTTTGTTTAGGCTTTTTCATTTCAAACCCAAAATGGTAGATTCTAGTTAAGTAGGCGAGTAGTTAGTGTTCTTGTGCAAAAGAAAATAAAAAAAACAAAAGAAAATAAAATAAAAGGAAAAAGAAAAAAAAAACATATGAAAGGAGTTACTAAATGGACTCATGATGATTCAAGTTGTGGTTGGAAAAAGATTTTATGTGTTGAGATATAGTAGTGTAACTTAGAATCTACCATTTTCGTCACCTTCAAACTCTTATTTCCTATCCTTAACCCCAAACCTTTATTATCACCCGAAAAGTCCTCTTGAATTGTGTGGTGCTATGTTATTTGGTATAGATATGATTCTTATACAAATTTATGATAAAGGTACATCATTGTGGTATGGAGTGATCATATACAACTAGCATCATTTTTGCTAGCCTTTAGACATAACACCAAGTGGAGTGGTCATTTGTAAGTGATGTGAATATTTGTTGTTTGAAACTTGAGGTTCGTTGGATTTGTTTAGTTGTTTCAAGTCTTGATTGATTATTAACCGATTGCTAAGATGTAATTCTATTGATTGTTGTAAGTCTTGGAACTTTAATATGATGCCAAGTGAACACGTACATGGTAGATGGGGAGGTGATTTTATTGTTAAGTTTTGAGGTAATGTGTAAAGATTTTACTTGATGAGTTCAACACCGTGTTCTTTAAAGTTTAATGTTTAGAATCACATTTAAAAACCATTTTTGGGACGAAAAAGAATAAGTTGGGGAGGTTTGATGTGTACTAAATTAACATGTTTAATCATGCAATAATTGTATGGATTTAACATTGTTTCTTTGGAGAAAGTGGATGTTTTGTATGTTTTTGTAGTGTGGCAATGGGTGTGGGAGACTGATATACGTCAAATTATACATATTATTCGACTCAAATTCCCCCGGTTTTAACGTTAACAACATCCAAATTCATTCGCAAATAGTCCTAATTATTGTTTTTGTGAATTTGTAGGATAAACGGCCTTGCTCGGAAGTAAATCAAGCTTTGTATGGAATTTCAGCATTTTTTTGAGCAAATCCCCAGATGCGCACTGTCATGCTAAATCTTGCACTGGCAGTGCCGGCCCATGCACGACTGTGCACAACTTTGCTGGGCCATGCATGGTAGTGCTGGCCTATGCACGATCGTGCACCTTCTTGCATGACCGTGCAAATAGGTAGTGCTAGGCCATGCATGGTAGTGCTGGCCTATGCACGACCGTGCATAAGCCAAGCACGACCGTGCAATCTAGCCAGTGCCGGGCCAAAGCAAGGCAGTGCCGGGCCAAATGGAGGTAGTGCCGGCCATGACGACTTGTGCACGACGTGCAACTTTTGGCACGACCGTGCCTGACACCTCGAGTCAATTTTCGAGACTTAGCTGAAAATGGCAATTTCGACAACCGTCCCAAACCAAAAGTAGAGTACTGTAGCACCTTGCACGACCGTGCACCTATGGTGCACGATCGTGCCAAGTTCCAGAATTTCTATAAATTCAGCTTTTCACCTCATTTGAATGGGTTGGACTTCCTGGAGCTGAAAAACCTTCTGTTCAGATTTCTTAAGGCCATCCAAGGGAGATTGTGAAGGTCTTGAAGATTCAAGGAGCATCCAACACCATCTTGTTTCAATCCTTGCTTGCTAGTGGTTTGCATTTTGTTAATTTAATCATGTCTCTTGTTATTTTCAGCCACTTTGTTATTGTTCTTGTAAGCCTTATGGGCTAAACACTTCATTGTCTAGATTATGGTGAAACTTTTGTTGATGTGATGATGATTTTATGAATGGTCAAATGGGTTTATGTCAAGATTCAAGATGAAGTTATGATTGTATTCCAATGATGTTGTAAATTTGTGTAGGTTGATTAGTGTTCAAGAATGACGAATGTTTAGTCATACTATGTTGGAAAACCATGATCAAACATTTGTTTATAATCTTACAACTTGTTTTTAAGATTATGCCATGAGATTAGGAATGATAATTGGTTTCTTGAATGTTATAAAACTTGCATAAGTATACTTTCTTTCACTAAAGTTTGGAAAAACCATGGTGATATTATAATTTGTTGAATATGATTAACATGTGAATTAGGAAATTATGGCCAAATGACCTCATTTGCATGATTGTGTTCATATATTGTAAGTTGGAAGAAATTGTGACCTTGTTGAATTTATGCAACTTAGGGTGATTAGTGTGTATAAGTCATATTAGTTTTCCTTAAGTTGTAGAATTAAGATTCTTGACGGATGACTAATTCTTGATTAAGTCTTGACATAGACCTTGACATTAGGCTTCATAGAATAATCCTAGGTGATTAGAATGTGTTTATCATTTTAATTTTCCAAAAGATTATATGATTAGATATCTTTGACCGAAATCTAGTCAACATTTAGTTTACCAATTCATAATAATCACATCACTAGACTAAGTGGATTCATGATCTAGTCAATTTTCTTAGACTTTAGATTATTTAAAAATCCTTCTTTTAAATATTATTTTAAAAATTCACAAAACCCGACATTTTCATGTTGTTGCGAAACATTGACCGAGGTCTAGTATTGTGAGATATCGTGTCCACGGATTGATATCCGGTTCTTACCATAAGCTATATTATTATACGATAGGTACACTTGCCTATTGTGTGTGATTTAGTTTCTAGTAAAAACCATTTTTAAAACTAAAATCTGTGTGAAAAATCCATAATTAAAAATATATAGTTTCACGCACATCAGAGACTTTGCAAGAGTATAGAGATGCATGGTAATCAAAAGCTCAAGTGGAAGGCTTGCCAAAGGACCAAAAGGTGAAAAATCAGAGTGGGCGCACCAAATAGGCGTATGACCGGCTCACTACAGAGTGTTCTGGGCGCACCAAATCAGATCCAGGAGCCCAGTGCGCCCAGCCCAGCGCTTGGTGCGCCCAGATGCGGTTATTTGGCGGTTTTGCATAGTTTTGACGAGTTTTAATGATTCCACTTTGGTTTTCATCACATTTTTCGACCCAAATTAGTCAAGGAACGAAGGGGGAAGCTATTTCAAGTTTCAAGGAAGATCAAATCCATCTTGTTTCATCAATTCAAGTTCCAAAAACATCAATTTGTGTATTGTAATCATGAACATGCTTGGCTAGTTTATTTGAGATCATCACCAACGGTTGGAATGTGGTTAGTAGACAGTTGTAGTTTGGTTTTGGTTTCTAACATGATAGAATGTTAGATTGTTGACTTTGATAACATTTGATGTTCGGTTTGTGTGTTTAACATTTGTTGACGTGGGAATGGCACGTGTTTCTATTTTGCTACGATTTTAGTCCATTATCGGTTCTTAATCATTAATTAGCTAATGTTGTGACATAATATATTCATGTGTTGATTATTGTTAGGATAACATTTAACATATGTCCATTATCGGTTTTGAATCGTTAACTATCTTTGTGTTAAATTACTTAGTCTTACAATTGTTATTTTTTCAAAATGTTAAACAAAGCTATGTCTATGTAGTTGATAGCAACCTAATCAAATCCAAATTACATGTCTTATATCCTTGTTTCAAACCTAGGTGGTGATTACTCTTGTTTTGTTATTGTTAATTAATTAATTGCTTAAACCTCAATAAATCAATCAAACAAATCAATTATTATTTTAAATTGCAATGAACTTATCAACTCAAGTTGCAACTTACCAGTGACTCCTCATGGTTCGACACCTTACTTCCCTAACTAGTTAAGGTGGTAAGGAATTTAAATTAACTGATATTTGGTTGGTACAACGACAACCAATCAGTAGGATTCTTGGGGACAATTTGTGTGAAGCATAGTCACGCAAGTATGGATAAACAAGGCATCCAAATGGTCGAAAATTGTTGGTACACCGGCTGATGGTGATACACAAGTTCATAGGGAGAACGATCACCAAGTACTTTTGTTGGTAGGCGATTAATGGTGTATATGGCAGTAACCAACGCATCACTCCAATAAGTTGGTGGAATTTTGCTATGAAACATCATGGCAGGACCCGTCTCAGTAATGTGCCAATGTTTCCGTTCGGCACGTCCGTTTTGTTGTGGTGTATATGGGCACGAAAAACGATGTAGAGTTCCATTTTCTTGAAATATGTGTCTGACTTTATTATTAGTGAACTCTGTTCGGCCGTCACTTTGAAAGATTTTCAGTTTTGTTGAAAATTGATTTTGTACGAAAGTGAGAAAAGTCGCTAAAATTTCAATAAAATCATATTTTAATTTAAGTGGATATTACCACGTGAAGCGAGAATAATCATCAATGAATATAACATAATATTTGAAGTTCATATTTCTTGTGACGGGGGATGGACCCCAAAGATCATAATGGACCAAATCAAGTGGTTGTGATGAACGTTTGTCATGTCACACCCCGACCGACAGCGGAATACGTCGAGGCGCGATTTCTAATTGTTCAAAAGCTCATGGTGCTATGATTAAGTTTAAGTAATTACACAATCCATTTTAAATAAATGCAAACATCCATTCATTCCATCAACAAAGATTCAATACAAATGTTCAAAATTTAAATACAAAGAAACAAATAACATTGTTTAAATTAAAATAGGTCCATAACTAAGTCTTCTTTCTTGATCTTCATCTTATCCTGTTACATATGTAAAATAAAGGTCGACTATTTGCATAGTTTGTGAGCAATTCTATAGTTTAATACAATAGTTAAAAAGGATGCAAAACTATTAAACTAAATAGACTAGATCTAAAGCATATGTAAATTGCAAGTAGCACAAAGCAAGAATCCAAACAAGTGATCTTACAAAGTTTAAATCAAGACTAGCTAGGTCTTTAACTTAAACAATGTAAATCATAATGTTTATGTATGTATATCATTCACCTTTTTAGCACAAGACATAAATCATTGCGAAGAACATATCTACATTCTTAGGCTACTAGATACTGTTTATGTTTGATGTATGAAACGTCTTCTAACCTAAATCCCACATAGCAATTAGCACATAAGTTCACATGGCATCTAAATCATGTCTGCTAAGCTTAAAAGTTTGCATCATGTATATATTTTGCCTCTAAGAATATGTTTGTGTATGTAGCATATGAAACATCCTAAAAGTTTACAAAAGTAAAAAGTGAGTAAGAATTAACTCACTTGTTTTACGTCTAATTCTTGATAATTGTTTCTTGAGCTATCAACCTTTCCCTAATGTTTATGAATAGAACATGTCTTAGTCTATGTTCAAGAGTTTTTCCTAAAGTTCAAATGTTTGCCTAAAGATCTATGGCTTCTATGGAATTCCTAATATTCTAACATTGATAATGTGTACTTAGAATGATAGTTTTAGGAATATTTAATTAACTATTATAATTAAATATTCTTCATTGTATAAATAAATTAAAATACTTTTATTATTCCATTTATTTATAATATAAGTCTAGTAATAATTTTTTTGAGAATATTTAATTATTAATTAAATATTCTTATTTGTATATAATAATTATATTGGAATATTCTAATACTCCATTTATTATTATGTAGGTCAGAAAATATAGATTGGCGCTCCAATGGTAATGGTTTAGTTTGTTATAAGTTATTTATATAAAATAATTTCATGATTCTACATAATGCTTATTATTTAAAAGGGTTTTTGATTTTCTAAGAATAATCTATTGAATAAAAGTTTTTAAACAAAATGATATTCTTTGTTTTAATTTTTATTTTACAATAAGTTTTATAAAGTCATAAACTTAATTTAAGTTTTTAAAAAATGTTTACAATTTTTGTTTTAAAGTTTTATAATTCATTTGTAAAGTTTAAATATTTATTCAAAAGTTTGTGATATATATACATACATACATATATATATATATATATATATATATATTGGAAATCCAGAATGTTTCTTTATAGTTTAAAATATAAAGTGCTTTTATTAAAGTTTGTAAAAATAAATCTTATATTGGTTTAAAAGCATTTTTTTTATTATTAAAAATTTATGTCTAATGATTAAAATCTTAGTTTAAACACTTTGTTTATTAAAACAGCTTTTTTTTTAAAAAAAAATTAATTAAACTGTTAAGAAATAACTTTTAAGGTTTAATAGAATTTTTACAGAATATTATATAAAAAATAATCAAAACTATTAAAAATATCAAAAAAACCAGTTTTGGGGTCACGGGTGGGGTTTGAACCCGCACCCCATGGGCTGTGGTTCAACGTATCTACCATTGGGCTGCATCAGAATTTTCTGAATGAAATTGTTTGCTTTAGATGATATTCTCAGTTTCAAATTGTCACCCAATTTGGATGAACCCTAGCTCGAATCAAACCCCAATTCGTTTGATTTACCATCTGTGAGAGATCAAACGCATAGGGCTTTTGATCCCTATGATTCTACGGTTCTAAGGATGTATTTATTACATGGATTGACGTTCGTTGATAGAGGTTCGAGTTACACAACAGGTTTGGCCGTTTTTTTGATCCAAATCGCGTTCGAATCTTGTTGTGTGCTCTTGTTTTTATACCAGACGAGTTCGTGAGATGTAAAGGGTCCGAATGGTACCCTTTGATTTGGGTTTTATACTAGTTTCTTATGAATTTGAAATCAAGGCCGCTCGTGGTATTTTTGGAAGGTCATTAACACGTTTTAAGTCGAATCATTCTAATAATCGTAGATTGACATCTGTTAATGCATGATTATCCTTTCCTAATCGATGCAATATGAGTTGGATTGAGGCTGGATCGAGCTGGGTTGAACACGGGTTGGGATCGGGTTGGTTTGGTCCGGTTATGTGATACGGGTGAAAGGGGAGGGGGTTTAGGATATTTGTTGTTTTGGTCCTCCACTTTCATCCATGTTTTCCTATTTGTTTTAAAACTTTTATAACTTATAATTTGGTTTTCTAAATTAGCCTTTCTAGTCCCCCTTGTTTTAGAATTATTATTCTTTGTCAAAAACTCAAAATTTTATAAATCCTTTATCAATTTTTATGTTGTATAAACTTAGTATTTTGTAATTTACTATTAATAATAAATTTCTTAAATATTGTAAAAACTTTAAATCATGCTTTGTTGTTGTTGCTGTTGTTGTTGCTGCTGCTTGTGCTGCTGCTGCTGTTGTTGTTTTTGTTGTTGTTGATGCTGTTGTTGTTGTTGTTGATGTTGTTGCTGCTGTTGTTGTTGTTGTTGTTGTTGTTGTTGTTGTTGCTGTTGGTGGTGCTGTTGTTGCTGCTGCTGTTGATGTTGCTGCTGCTCACTACATTATCATACAATTAGATTATAACTAATATATTTAGGTATATATTAGTTTTTATAATGTATTTATGATTAACATGTAATTTTATATATCCATAAATGTCTATTAATTTTATTTTATATATGTATATTTAAATATACATAAATATTTATTTTAAAAAATCACTACCACACTTTAGGTTTTATTTTATATGTATATATTACATACAATCATTTCAATGTACATACCTCAACTTTGCATTATTAGAATTCAAAGACGATTACATTTATTCGAGTTTTGAAACGATCCTAGCGATTACAGTCTCTCCTACTTTAGGGAATTTCGTCCTGAAATTAAATTAATAGAGACTTTTGTGGAAAGGGTTGGTTGATCATTTTCTTACTTTACGTCGTTTTGTTCTCTTCTAAAAGTTTTACTATCAGTTTAATTTATTACTTTTGTATTTATTTTATTAGTGTCATATAGTAGTGTCTCAATTTAAATGATTATGGATGTTTGTAATTACTTTTGTTTTAGACTTGATGTGTAATGAACTTGAATTAAAACATTTATAGGTATGTACTCTTGTTTAAAATTTTTATTCGCTTATGTATTTTGCTAATAGGGTTTTATATTAATGTTAGCTTACTTAGCTGATGATAGGAAGAATTCACAATATCCTTGATTAAACTTAGCTTAAGAATACACACTCGATATTGATGTATGAATATAAAATTGATTTGCCTAATATTCTAGCCTAGAGAGCAATTCACTCGAAGTTGTTGATTGACGAATCTAAACCTTGGTCAAGCTTTTGGTCTACTAACAATGTATTATTGGAACTTATATATAGGGTATACCGCAGCCAACCCCCCACACTTCAAATACCTTGATAGCATCCCAAATACCTACCAAGACTATCCTAACCTTAGCTACCTTTGAATAGATGTTTGTCAACTTGACTATTTGTATGAATCGTATGAGTTGGAGATTTTAACAATGGCAGTCTTGCAGAAAATCTCATGGTTGTAATGCATAAATTGGTTGATAGTTGATTTTTGAATATAATGATGATATAAGATACATTAGAATGTGATATTACATGGTTGTGATAACTAATTATCATTAACCTTACTATAATATCATTGACCTTTAGACATTTCACATGATGCACATAAACCGGGTTTAGGTAAAATAGAAGAAACTGATAAATGTCCAAGTTTATTCATAGATAAAAATGTGTCAAAAGACACGTGGCCTAAACACTTATGCCACAATTCAAATAAAGTTGTTGAGGAGTGAGAAAACGTTGCGACCAATGCTTTTGGATTGGTGTGAAGGACGTAGAGTCCGTCTTTACACCGACCTTGAGCGAGAACTAGCTTCATGTTCCGATCCTGAATATAAAACATGGGAAAAGAATAAACAACATCTAAGTTATTGTCTTGTGTTAAACGACTAACACATAAAAGATTGTTAGTAATATTATGGATTACAAGGACATTATTTAAGCGAATCTTATCACAGAGTCATGTTACCAATATGGGTAATGGGTAAAGTACTACCGTTACCGAAGACAACATGCGAATCCCCTGGATTAGATGTCGAGCTGTGAAGATGAGATGAAGAGGTACTCATATGGTCCGACGGGCCGGAGTCGACAAACTAGTTGGGTCCACTGGAGTTAACATGGCAGGCTTCATGAAAGGCACGAACCAAGTCGGTGTTGACGCTGGCATTGGTCGACTTGTGTGTTGGTTGTGAGCGAGCAGAGAACGTGAACGCCGAGCAGGAGGAGGCATAGTGGCCGGTCTCACGGCAGAATTGATAGTGAGGGGATCGGCAACCCCTACCACGTCCCCAAAAATTACCCCGGTTTTGTGAGACATGACCACTGAACTAGAAGTACGAGAAGGATGTGGTCCAGCAGATTGTTGTTGCACGTTAAAGGCCACCGATGGTGTGGAGGTCCCATGAATAGATTGCAAATACAATTCATGGGATTCTGGCATAATTGTGAGATCACGAAACACAGGAGGGGGACGCATGGTACGTACCACAGTGGTGAACCCTTCAAAGGTGGGTCCAAGACCATGAACAAAAGCATGTGATTTTTCTGTTTCATCAACCGGGTGTGCCACGACAGCAAGTTGGTCGCAAATGGCTTTAAATTTTTGACCATAATCGACGACCGAGAGGGAGCCATGAGAGATGGAGCGGAGTTGATCCTTCAGATGGTGAATTCTCTCAACGAAGGTGTTGTAATAAATTGACTCGAGTGTCGTCCAAATAAGATGCGAGGAAGAAAGACCAAGTACCTCAGCAGCCACTTCTTCGGATAAAGAAGCATGAAGTATAAGAATGGCGTTTTGATCATCAAGATGCCATTGAGAGTATAGTGGATTTGAGATCAACTTTTCACCTAGCAGAACTTCGGCAGGTGGTTCACGGGAAGACCCATCAACATGGGACAAGAGTTTATGGAAAGTAAGTATGGGTGTCATTTCATCATGGTTTCTCATATTGTCAGGATTGGGCACGCAGCCACAGTAGTGTTCCTGAAATAAAGGCTGCTCTAAAAAGAGAAGTCATGGGCTTGGCTTTAGTTATCCTCATAACCTGTTACATCTAGTTGATCTAGTTTCTTAAAGGTTATCTAACATGTGATATAATTTACAAATGTGGCATAATCCAGAAGTACAACATCACAATGTACACAAAAAAATGTTGTATTCTGGTTTAGCCTTCGCAAAAAGGTGTAGTGTTCACAAAAAAGGTCTTGTGTTTTCCAAGTGTTTATTTCCTAAGGCGTTGAGTTGCTAGATGTGGATCACCAGTGTATTTAAATGTTATGGGGTGAAATTCAAAAGTTTTAATATTGAGCAATAATAAGAACATAACATTTTTAGTTAAACATGATAAGTAAATAAAGTTTGTGGCATTGCAAGTAATCAAATACTACTGTGTTCTTACAATTATAAATAAGAATAAACTGTAATGATGCAAGAATAAGTGCATATTGTTGATGATTTGGATGTTATTTTATTTTCTTATTGAATTGAGTTTCGAATGTTTGATTTTTAATCAAAGAAAATACCTTATGGTTCATGCAGAGGTCTTTTGGTTGTTAGCATCTTTGGGTCAAGTGTTGTTGGAAACATACATTGGGTAGATATGGATGGAAGTGTGGGTGAATCCTCAGCTCTGTTTACGGCAATCGTTCTATTGTTTTTCATATTAATGTGCAGTAGTTTTGAAGGTTTTTTTTTGGTAGAACAAATTATGCCCGGTAAAAATTTTGGGTTTTTGTTTCCATATAGTATGACCATATCACGACAGCTGGTGTGTATGATGTTGGTTACTGCTTCGTTGAAGAAGACATCCTCTATAGATGAAGAGCCATCACTAATTATGGTGTTTACAATGTACCTGCAGTTTAATAAAAAGATAGTTATGTTCTTCAGGATAGATTTATTTTGTGTAATTTTTAGGCTTACATGAAAAGTGGTTCGCCAATAATTTCATGGTCCACTCAGGTAAACTTGTTTCCCTGTGGATAAGCCTTATTTTTGCTTTCTTGACAGCACATAGTACAAACCACGATATTCATGTTTATCTTCGACGGTGGCAATGCATGTATAACATCCCTGTTCATATATGTCATGTGTTAATACGATGCTGTTATTTTTGATGTTATTATTATTAACTACATTGTACCTCGGCTGTTTCCTCGCTTAATAAGGTTGCGATCGTTGCATGCTTTTCTGATGTCTGGATGTTTAATGGTTGGTCGAGCTCGTTGAATCTGCATAAAAATATGCATATATTGGTGCTATTTTTTGAGAATGGTAATTAAATCATGAAACAATTTAATAGTGGGCTTTATCTAGTTAGATATGTTTTCAGATTTGGTATTTCTAGGTTGATGGTGGTGGTTTTTGCAGATGTAGATTCCAGTTGTAGCCACCCTATGTCACAAAAGGGCTCTGTTAGCTTATGTTGTTGTTGTTGTTGTTATAATCATAATGCAACTATTTAGCTTGCCTTTGAATTTTGTGATAATAGTTTAAGAAATCGCTAGTGCCTTGCTGATTGTGCCCTCTTTTTCAATTTGGGTAGCCTTCTCCTCTCATAAAGTTATCTCGATAATGTGATACCTGTTGGTTAAGAAAATGTATTCATAAAAAAACATAAAAGGATATTAGAACTAATGTATTTTAACTTCTAAATTTTAATAAATGCAAATGCCTTTTTTTTTATTTTTTAACCTATTTTATTATCTACATTATACATATAAGAGAATACTAATACTTCAAATGTGTTTGATTTGTTGTTCTTTCCAGGGTGAATGTTTTTTAGCCTATGAGTAATGAGTCAGCAAATCGTTTCATGTGTAGGCCTAAAAAAGTTATTGGCCTTATCAAGATACTAAACACAATAGTAAAAAGAATCCGGATATTACCTTTCATCTTGAATTGTGATTTTATGTAATGTTTTTCCTTCTCTAATTATAACTGATGAAACATCTTCAACACATCCTATGTAATCTGCATATTTTGAAAGGTGGTTATTTTTGTATTGCACCTAAAATATTAAATCGAGATTAGTAGGTAATATCTTACCTGTTAACAACTTCGGTAGTCTTCGTCTTGCAGCAAGGTCATCATAGGTTGCGAATTTGTAATATGAGGGTATGGTTGTGTTATGCAAAGGTGCAAAAGTTGCACGCTTTCCTATTTTCAATGACGCTTGATGTGGGACAGCAGGCATGTACGTTCAGGCTGAGACGAACACATACTTGTCTACAATATGAGACTGTTGTATTTCGATAATAGAGTGAAGATAACCTTCGATTGATATGTCAGTTGTTGCCTCTATGGCAGGGGACTGTGTTAAAGCTTTATAGATGTTACTATAGTTAATAGGGAAAAAAATATGACAAATTAAAATTGCCAACTAACCTCGGCATCAACAAAGAGGTAGCATATCTCAGCCACTTTTCATCTCGTTTGACAAAAGGTTTCCACTTTTTTATTACCCTTATATCAATTGGTTGTGGTGCATCTGCATGTTTAATTTCAAAAACACGTCTGCCAGACATTTTTGAACCTGAGAAAAAAAGATAATAACAACTATAATAATAAATTTGTTAAAATGTATATTATATGTATATTAATAAGTACCATTAATGTACGTACAATGTTTGATTAAACTAACTATGAGATAAGTTGCTCGTTATTTCATTCAAAAAGTCAGAGTACACAATGTTTTTTATAAGATTGGATTTTTCATCATTTTTTGGGATATCTAGAATTCTTAATGAATGAGGAGACTTGGCTCATGACAGAGCCACTTAGAGTTGCCCATGTCTGAATACTGGATTAGGTAGATAAATTCCAATCTTGTTTAATGATTGTCCTTGACTTTTGTTAATAGTCATTGCGTAATATACTTTTAAAGGGAATTCTTCTCTTTTGAAAACGAAAGGCGACTCTTTATCCGTATGTGTAAAATATATTCTTGGAATGTACACACGCTGGCTTATTGCTGGTCCCGTCATTATTTGTGCCTTGATGACTCGTAGCACAAGTTGAGTGATTATTAAGCATGTGCCTTTACAAAGTCCAGATGTCTGGTTAATATTATGCATTAATATGACTGGAGCGTTTACTTTTAAGTTCAATCGATGTGATGGAACTATAGAATCAACGCTTACGTAGGTTGTGCTGCTACCACTGGTCATACCCAAAATAAGTGTATTTATCTCATGAGCAGTTTCATTTTTTGGGCATACAATTGCCCTTGTAGAGAGGATCCGTGCACACGGATTTTGCAATGCATAATCATCATAGATAAAGCGGATTAGCTTAATAAGGGCGTCTTCTTGTGTTGGTATTATATACTAAATTGGTATCTCAATTTGTTTTGCTTTTTTTATATCGTCAGCACCAGGTATGCAAACAAACCATTACCAACAGCAAGCAACCATGATGAGAATGCTACAACTTCGGTTTAGTCTGATGCACTCATATTAGGCCTATGTAACCTCATGTTTTTAGATAACATGTAAATCTTAAAATATTTCCAAAGATATGATCTAGGAAGTGATGCTGCAAGGACAGTTGCCTTTAGGGTTTGGGTAAAAGTAGTGTGTGACGGAAATCTCCTTCAAGTAATACTGACATTCCACCAAATACTGTATGTCACACCCCGAGCTGGCGGGCTGGATCGACTTTCCCGCCGGGCGGAAGGTTCCCGGGGCGCGATATCGTTGTGATAATCGAAATGATCAGATTGTTTACATAGCACATGATAAATAAATGAGAAATGCTAACATGACAATGAAATAGAATTACAAAGTTAAATTACATTGTTTCCTCATAATTTAACTAAGTAAATCTAATCAAAAGAATCAATGAGTTTATATCTTGTATCTGTACAAGATATACAAAAGATGATTCACTGTTTTGTCATTCCAAAAGTATGATCACACAAAATGTAGCTAGGTCTTCTAAAAGTCCACTAGCTATGTTCTTGATATCTGATGACTAAACATGTTCGTCACCTGAGATAACATGCATTTAAACAAAGTCGACACTAGGTTGGTGAGTTCATAAGTTTGATAATTGAAAACCTTGAATGTCCACATACACAATCACAATGTCATTTATGTTACTTGTATGTTGTTTGATTCACCCGTTCACACAATGGCCTTTCCATAGTTATATTTACAAGTAGTATTTCATCCCATCAGTTATGCTTATATATATGGCATACGAAAGGGTCGAGTCTACAACCCGCCCAGACGCCATCCCACCACAGAACTTAACAGAATTCAACACCACTTGCATTACAACTATTGATAACCATTTTCATCCCACCTATTCATTCTGTCTGATATTTACCCGTTGTGTCATATGTAGAATAATATAATAATAGGGGTTTAGTTATCAACCCGAAGTATTGATAAACCCTTTGTGTATTAAGGATATAAGATTAATTTAATCTGATCCTTGTATTATTCTATTACTTGTGAGGTTAACTGTTAATCACTTTTAATAATATAAGAGTGTTAGTTAACCAATTGATATCTTGTTCTCAACTTGAAGTGCATAGAGCCTAAAAGGAATCCATTGCAATCCTCACGTAATCAGATTACAATGCATCCGATTTACCTCTACCACTTTGTATTACTGTAGACCTCATCGAAACGGTTACTAGTAATATGACATGAGAGAAAATAAATTCGTCAGTCTACTAGTCAACAAGAAACGATGGATTAATTACAATTTCACTGTAGATTAATATCACCATGTGTCGCTTTCCAGACCCTGACTTGAAGTCGCCTTGTCACCGGTCATACGTTACCGGCCAATGAATCAATACGATCAACATACTAGCCCTACAAGCTAGAGGTTTGTCAAACCTATGGTACCACTATGTTATCGTTGGTTTAGTCACGTCAAACTAACTGGTCAGCGAATTGTGGAGGGACTTACAATGATCAAATTTAAGTACATGGCACATGATTAAAATGATATAATGCAGACAGTTCAATAGTAATCAATTGTATTGTGTTCGTCAATGTTGTTTGTTCTCAATGTTGTATGTTCTCGTTGTTGTTAACAAAGTTAAATAAGAACTTGTCTTATTTCATTATGTTAATTGTTGTGTGAATGATGTTGTTATCATGAAGTTACATTATCATGATTATCATTCCTTGTTGTTCCATATAGTCACCATGTTGTCACTAAGATGTGGTAAGAACTAGTCTTACTACACTTAGTCGACTCAGGTGGTTGATGATACTTGTTTCATGTTATCTCGTAATATGTGTCGAGTTGTAAGCTAAGTGTTATAAGAGTTGTCTTATTACACTTACTTAACTCTTGTGTTGAATGTTATTATGAGAATATATTATCTTCATATCATTCATGTGTTTTGTTATTGTCATCATGTTCACCTGTGATTATCTCAATGTTCGTTCTTGTAAGAATAACTAAGTATTGTAAGATATAATCTCACAACTATGTTATTCTATTTTGTTGATGAGTTATGAAGTTATATTATCATATTCATCTTAGTTGTTCCTGTCATATCATGATCATACAAGCATGCATACAATGATAAATGATAATAAGTCAAGCAATATTATCTAATCAAAGTATAAGCAATATGATAAACTAAAACTTTTAAATAAATAAAAGTTAAGCATGTTTCTCAGCCCCGAAAGTTTAAAATCAGTTAAGATTAGAAAAGGGGCATATGAACTCACCTTGCTATTGAAGTGGTTGACTTAGCTTAAACAAGAAGTGTACGCGCTCTTGATTGTACTTGTTGTGTATTCACGATCCTGTATTGATTTCACGTTGTGGTAGTTTTATGAGTATAAGTCTTTGAGTATGTGTTTGTGAGCGTGTTCGTGTTAGCCCTAGTGTTGGCTAGCACTTATGAGTCGCGGTCTCCATTCGGCCCTTAATGTGTTGAGTTTGTGAAATGTATTGGGCCCACAAGTCCTAATTCCCATGCACTAATATTCTTTGACCTTCATTTTGACTTTTTCATGTTGTGTGATATTGGGATCTATCATTGTGTTCTAATCTTAAGCTTAGATTATAATTTAAGCTTTTCATCTTGCTCTTGTAAAACTTAAATTGGGGTCACATGATTATTAGATATCCATGAACCATTCTTGTAAAGATTTAATGCCTTAATTGTTAATAGTTGTTTTAACCCAATACCCACCACTTTTGTAATAAAAATCCATGATTGCTAATTCAATTCCCATAACCTATGTTTCCATATGTTGATTTTTATATCTCATGTAGGTCAAATTTTAGGACATGTGCCAACTAGATATTGTTGGGCCTAACCACAAATTCTTGGGCCAAATGGTTTATATGGGCCAAATGTGTGAGTTTTGGGCCGCATGATTTTAGGTCAACCTAATAGGTATCCATGATATGTGGGCCGATTTGTTGGGCTAAATAGAGGGGTTTGGGCCGGAGTGCCTATGCTGGGCCGAACCAAGAACATGCATGAGTCGACCAAGGGAAAAGGGCTGCGTGTTGTTTCCAGCGAAACCTTGGGTTCGTTTGAGCCAAGGTTCGGCTAAAGGGGAAGTTAACTGTGAAGGTTCGTGGCCAGGGACAACAGGTTCGCAAGAAGGCTGGTTCATGGCTCCCTTGGTAGGTTCGGTGCTAGTGGTTGTCAGTTCAAGGGTTTGGCTATCCACTGGCTTGGGTTCGCTCCACCAAAGATTCGCCTGCCTGAATTGTACTCCATAGGTTCGGTACCCACTAATGGTTTGGCTAGGGTCTGTATGAAGGTTATGTTCTCATGCAAGGTTTGTAAGCAGCAAAAGGTTCGGTTGATATTGAAGGGTTCGGCTAGGATTGCTACGCCCGGGTTCGCCACAACAGGTTCGGTGATGGTGATGATCAGTTGCACAGTTTCGTGACTCATGAAGGAGCACCAGCTTCGGCTATCACCGCACCCCACAAACCCTGTGTATCCATCATCATCATCAAGCTCGAACTCATCATATGGCTATTCCCATGGTGTAGGCATGCGAAGGTGGTGTTTCCAGACGCGTAGGATTTAATGGACATAGCCTTGAACCGGTTTTGAAATGGTGGGTCGAACATGGGTGACAAAACCCTATTTTTCGTAGTTTTATAGCCTCATTACCTCGAATTCGGCTGAGTAAAACTCCAGATCAGTTGTACTTCCTTGTAGAGGAGGTCGAGAGCTTCGTTTGGACACCAAGAACGCTCGATTTTGTTGAGAAACGAGAGAGATATCGCGATTTGAAGTTGGAATCTAGAGAGAGAGACAAAGGTTCGGGAATAGTGGCTTTAGTGAGAGAGGATGATGAGAAAAATGAATGAATTTGCCTCATTTAGGGTTTAAATACCCCCGGTGTGTTCGGGTTCGTTTCGGTTGCTCGGTTCGTTTTTTCGTTGCATTTTCGGAACGTAACGCATATTTTTACGCGTCTTAATTAATGGAGTTTCTTTTAATTTATTTCTGATGAGTTTCAAAACTGTAAAACAAAAAAAATTATATTTTCTTAAATTTATTATCGTTCGTGTCGTTTTCGTTTCGTCAGAACGCGTCACCATCGCGTGTATTTGTTCTAATCGTCACCCGAACGAACACGACGATGGTTTTGCTTTCTGATTCTTGTTTCCTACTTTCCAGTCATCATTTCAGAACGTTAAACTCACAGATATGTTTGTGTGAATCGTCACCCACGCAAACACACTGTCAGTTCGTTATTCTGAAATACACTGCAATTGTGTTTCCTCTCTGACGGACTCAACTAACTTCCTATTTTCACATTGTTTTCGTATTGATTTGTCGGCCATCAGATTCTTGTCATCTATGGATATCAGATCGCAACCAACATGTTCTTGTTATTTACTTGAACACTGTTGTCATTCTTGATTCGTTGTATTAATTGTACTTAGGTTTTCACCTAGATACATACAACTATTGTTTATCGTGAGTTGTTGTACTTGCGGTATTTAAGTTTTCACATAAATACTATAACTGTTTCTTGTATTTTGAATTCTGTTATCACAAACACTGTTCATATACATGTATTTACACACAGTAAATATTGAAAGTACACATACCGTACGGACTTGCCGGACGATCAGGTATTGGATGTCACACTGTATCAAGTCTGTTAAAAAGGTCCCAAAGGTTTTTGTCCACTAATTCAAAGCATCTACGGTCATTCATTGGCACTTCATCCCAAGTTATGAGTTTAGCATCTATTAATAATTGTGCAAGTTGTGTGTTTTTCTTTATATGACAAGTGGATTCATCAGTTAAATCTAACGGAATTTTGAAACGGGAATGAGCAATTATGTCATATGGACGCAGAAGTGATGCAATACCAAAAGCAGCAACCACTAAAACGACTTTGACTTCTGAGCGTAATGTAGACACGATTGCATTCCATAAAAATGTTTTTCCCGTTGCCCTGTTACAATAGACAAAGGTCATAACTTGTTTATCTAATGCTAGAGCCTATAAAACCTCATTGTATATATAATTTTGTTTCGGATGAAGTGACGTACGTAATAACTCTTTTTCAAGCTTAAGCTTTTGTCTGTCGTAGGTTTTCTCTTCCATAAGAAGTTTGTTTGTTAGGGTTGCTAATGCATTTGGATTTGGAAGTGGTAAACCAAAGTCCGTTAATGATGAAGATGACGTCCCTGAACGTAGTATTAGCTCGATCTCATATATTGCATAGCCCAACATGTCATCATCATTTGTAAGGTTTAGCCTTTATGCTGCGTCATTTGCCATTTTATGCCAATGTGTATCAAAAAGTTGTTTAGGGTTTGATATTTCACAAAATAGAAGCATGTGAGTGAATAAGTAACGGTACTCATAAGATGTAGCCCATGTAGAAGGCTCTTCGAATTTTCCAACCATTTATTGTCATTTCCTAATAATCCATTTTTTCCCATGCACTACGATATGCTAGAAATACTTGATTAGAGACAGTTCGTATGGCCTTGAAAGATTGACAACCTCGTTGTCATGATAATAACAATCGAAGGTAAAAAGTTTCACCAGCAGCTGGAAGTATGTATGCAAGCCTTCCGATTGCAGGTGTTTTGTTTGTAAAACGAACGCAACCAACATTTACTTGTTTGGTCCCACCTATACTCTGAAAGATATTTGGTATAAAGAAGATGGCGACCACACTCATCTTGTGCATTTCTTCGAAGCCATTCTGATAAAGTAGTTCGTTTTGTATATGGGTTGGCCAAAATATTATGAAGTTGTGTGTTGTCCCTAAATGTGATGTTTTTCATATATTCAAAATGGATAGCTAATAGTTGAACAGGAGGATTCCTATCATGAATCAACTAATTGAAAATTCTCCAAGCAGACTCATGTGATCGTCCATCAACAAAGCTTTTAATTTCGTTTATTTCAAATGTCGAGCTAGGTTGTGTAGTGTGTGAAATAGATGGAATATATATTTGTTATAGCATATCAAATACGATCTATTCCCTTTAATATGTACTTGAAAAGATATTTTATCCACATGCTCCAGCCACAGTACTCAACATTTATGTGGGCATGGTAGTGCAGCAATAAAAGTCGGTTGTATCGTACAACATATCTATTATCCAGTGTAACACCATTCTTATCAACAGAATGACCATCTAACATTCTTTTGTAATGGCATAACCGTTTTTATCAAACTTCGTGATCAATTCGTAGTTTTTGGGGAATTTTTTTGAACATGAGCAAGTTGACATGCAAGATGCATTAGGTCTGGCAATCCCGCAAGGGCCATGCATCATAGATTTAGTGACAATCCTATATGGATGTGAATGTGTGACTGGATCTGAAAATCTTTAGATATATATCTATCCAATTCTTCTACGACTCTTATCTTGTTGGATAGATGAATCCTTAACAGCAAATGACAATGAGGCAAACCCCTTTTATGAAACTTAATAGTGTATAGGTCTATATCTAAAGGAAATAATAGTTCAAATAAGTGTTGTATGTCGTTAAAGTAAGTTAGAAAAAAATATTGGAAAACATATCAGCAACAACTTTTCCAAACGGTCGTTTGGTTCGTAGAAAATTGAGTAATGAAATGACCTTAATATGGAACACTCTTTCTATAATATCTAATTGATCGTCAGCCCTTAATGTAGGAAACTGCAACATACAGCGATGAATTTCTGGCCATTTGACATTACACGTGAACGTCACAAAATACTGAGGATTTCCATGAACACGACAGAGAGCCAATGCATCCTGATAATGTTTATACATATATCTAGGACCATCGGTAAATGATGACGGTAATATGATGTGTTTTCCTATATCCTTTCTCTCAGTGTTACTATGCATAAACACGTCATGTATGCCCTGTAGAAATTCGACTCTTAAAGTGCTTTGATTTTGTCTTATGTATTCCAATCTATTTTGTTCTATAAAAATATAGGCATCCACAAGATACTGTTGAAAAAGTCAGCCTCCTCTTAACAAAAACGAATAAACATTAAGTCGATCATAAAGCTGATAGCTATAGAGCATATTCATTGTAAATGTATGTCTGTAGAACTATTGCTACCACGTAGCCGTAGAGCGCGAGACTAACCGTTATCTCTGTAGACAAACAATAGAGGATATTGCAATGACATGTATAAAGGATGTAGAGTACTAATTCTTTGAGGGCGAATGTCCTTGTGCCGTATGATAATGTCAAAGTCAGTTGACTCAGGATTAGGGTCGGGAACAATTGCACCTAAAAAACCTGGAATAGGATTATGGTAGCATAAAGAGTTGTAATAGCTGTATAAACGAATAGAGAAGTTAGGAATAATAGAAGAATAACATAGATCCCTTGCATTCCTAAAAAGTTTTACTAACTCATTAGACTCGTCGAGTATTTGAGAAAGAAGAGTCACAACGTCAGCATGCAAATGTTGTCCTATATGTAAATCTGTAGGAAACATGGGCGTTCATTAGAGGGTGGACACATAGTTACTAACCAGTAGAAGATCTGACCTTGAATCCGAAAAACATATGGACCAGTGCCTTTGTTGATGGAGTCATCAATCTTACCACCAATAGATGTCATTGAGAACATATGATTATAAGCACGTATGTTAGTAAGGAATCTAGGATTGTTGAACAGCTCTATGAACGAAGGATGTGGAGTCTTGGGATATGGAAGAACAATGCAGCCACCTTTGCAACAATGATTATATCAAAGACGTTGGTTAGAGGAACCAGCAACGATATTTTCATCATACCAAAAAAGTGCAGCACAATATTCGCAAACTCTATTACAGTCACCGTTGTCTATATAATATGATTGATCAATATTGTTGCTAGATGATGATGCTATCGGATCACGTTTTCATTTATGTGTACTTTCCATTTAGATTATAGTTTGGGAAATCAAATGAAGACAAAAAAAATAAAACTTAATGCATATAACAGAAAATAATAATAAGTTATAAAAAGAAAATCATTTATTATCTATAACATGCATACATATACTTTATCAAACTTATTTATATGCGATAAACAACGATACGACATAGTAAAAAAACATCAGCAATCCATTAGAAAGGATATATAATTTTAGTTAAAAACAACGAAAAAAGATAGAAAAAAAAAAAGTTAAGTAAGATACGAACCAAGCAAATATATATTCAATGTACGTGTGAGACACAAAGAAAACTAACATATAGTCGATGTATTTGTAACAAAAGCCTGAAAATGATGAAACAAAAAAACGGGTTAAGACGCTACAAGAGTTCATATTTAACTGGTTTTTGTAAACTCAGTTTTCATCAATAGACGAAAAGGTAATAAGAGAAATTGCTATTTGATTGTACATATCTATAAGTGTCAAACCTGTTTGCACACGTTTTTGGAATGGAGTTGATTTTTGTACATGTTGACATAAACAAAAAATGGCAAAATTAGTGAATACAAACAAATACATTATTAGAAACAACAAAAGCCGTTATAACATAGTATGATGGACATCAGCAGTGACATACATGACAAGTTATCGCTGGTCAGCAGAACACTAATCTTAACAATAGATATCTAATTAAAATATTTTCGTATTAAGAAAAAATGGGCCAGCAACTAATATTCAATTTGATACCCACCTAATTGAATTAGAGATAGTTGTTGTACTGGCTACGAGAAGGTTTATACACATAGACAAAAGTAGTCTCATAGAACATTAATCAGATTGAAATCAGAGCCGAAGTTTAAAAGTATAAAGTAAATACTAAATAAAGGTGTATATGCAGGAAGGGGCCTTCTTACTTCCTCATCTTGATTCTCATAAGACTTTCAAAATTAATCCCCTACATCTACTATGTTGATTATGAAATTTGGGTTACTTTGTCAATGTTTTTGGAAGACGTGGGTGAATCTCCAGCCACAACAGGTCTTAAGAAAATAACTTTTCAGAATGCCATCAAAGGTAAGAAAAAAACTGAACCCTCAATTATCGTGCTTGACCATAAATTGTCAAACCATTTACTTTCTTTCTCAAAATTTGAACGCAAAAATCACTAACCACCTTGATCAAATTGTAACACCCCCAACCGATGGCGGAAACTTTGGGGCGCCACAGAGTGTAGGTTGCTCATAGTACAGGGTATAAAGTTGTAATTACTTGAAAGAAATTTCATTAATTTCAAACATTCAATTCAAACCTTAAATTCCAGTTCAATACATCATCAAAAGATTCAAACTTAACTATTACATCAATTCAAAATTTCAATACATTAAACATAGATTAAAGCTAAAACTAAGTTTAAGATCAATGCTTATGCTAAATTGCATTCCCACCTGAAACATGTTTAAAATCAAGTGTCAATTACGAATAGTTGGTGAGTTTCGTAGGTTTGAACACTCACACCAAAATGTTTATAAAAACGTTATAAATAATGTCTTATGTGAACTCATAGTACAATGAACATAGTTAAAATGAACTAGCAAGTAAAGCAGATCAACTGGTGTTAACAAATGATGTTCTGACCACGTTTTAGCATTCCTAACAATGCTGAAGTAGTAAACTATCACCGAGGGCCTTCCCCGTAGGGTCAATCAAACATCGGTGGGATGGTCGGTTCAATAGATCTATCATAGTTACTAAATGAGGGTGATCAATGCATATTCTTAGCTAAAGTTCAATAACTATAAGATCATTACACTAAGTTCACATGGAAAATGATAATAGATAAGTTGCATGGTTCACCCCAAAAGTAAAATAGTAAAAGAGGGGCTATAAAGACTCACCTTGATAGATGAGATAGATGTGCACAATAGTTGTCAAATGGTTGTTCACAAATATGTGTAACAAGTTCAATGTTCACCTATATAGTTCATTTGGCATAATGTTAACATAACTATATCTTTTTATGGATTTTCCTAAGTTCTCAATGGATCAGCGGGTTCTCTTTGAATGTTTCAACATTGAAAGTTCACTTTGGTCTACTAATTCAATGTTTTCATAAAATCATAGTGATGTTTGTTTAGTTGTTTTTTTGATAAAGTTTGAAGTTGTATTTAAGAGATATCTTGTTACATTAACATTAAATAAATTTCATAGTTTAACTATTTATATTTAAAAGAAATGTTTACTTTTCTTTAAACAAAATATTTACCATTTATGTTGATAAAAAACTAAGATAATTAAAATAATGTTTTAATATAATCTAAACTTTATGTGTTCATCAAATTTCTAAAAGAAAGTTCATACAATAAAAAAACATGTGTGCGTGATTTACATAAATTATAAAAAGTTAACCATATATTATGATTAAAAACATTTCTATAGAAAATTATAAATATTTATGTTTATAAAATGCAATAATTTTATATAAATCTATTAAGTTATTTTAATATTATTATTATATATAAATATATATGCATATATCTATATACATATATATATATATAGGGCATGGAATTTTTGATAACCCTTAAATAATGTTACAACCCATTAACCATCATCCAATGGTTACTTGAAAAAGAAAAGTGTATAGGATCGTGACACGTGTCAGATTCTTTTTTTTTCTTTTTTTTAATATAAAGGGTATTTAAGACATTTGTTATTTAAGTAAGTTTACCCCCCTTTTTTTAAACATTCATAACTTTTTAATACTATATTATTTAAAAAAAAAATTGCACCATTATACTAGTCTCATTTTTCTCTTTAATTTCGTTATAGTCTCGACTAGTTTTTTTTTTATTTTTTTTATGTCATGTATTTACATCATTGTAAAGAGCTTAAATATAGCAAATTAATTAAAAAAAATTATAGCAATGGTATATTACAGTAATGTAACAAAAAATGAAGTAATGTAACACAAAATGAAGTAATTTACAATGACATAATTAACGGTGACGTAACACATTATTTTATTTTTCTCTAACAATGATAATTACAATGATAAATTACAGTGATGTAATTAAACACATTATTTCGATTTTTTTCTCTCACAATGATAATTATAGTGATGTAATTTTTCATTGTTCGAAAAAAATTTAAACTAATTTGTTGTCAATGTAAATTACATCACTGTAATTTAAACCAAATTCACCGAAAAAAACCGAAACCGAATTTTACGTCAATGTAAATTAGATCACGATAAATTACAACAATGTAACTTACAACACTGTAATTTATCATTTTTAAAAAAAATTCAAATAAATTTGTTATATTTAAGCTCGTTACAATGATGTAAATATAGGGCATTTAAAAAAAGAAGAAAAAATTAGTCGAGACTATAACGGAATTAAAGAGAAAAATGAGACGAATATAATGGTGTAATTTTTTTTTAAAAATAATATATCAAAAAAAAGTTATTAATGTTTAAAAAAGAGAGGGGGGAAAGCTTATAAGGGGTAAAATGACTATGATGCCCTTTTTAATATTTTAATGAAATGTATATGTGTAAGCTTATGATTGGCTAAAATGGGTTATGTAGTTGTAACAAAAAAAGAGGGTTATTTTTATACCCTTCCCTATATATATATATATATATATATATATATATATATATATATATATATATATATTAAATAAAAAATGATATAATAAGTTATAACTATTTATCATATAAAATATATATTTATATAAGATTTTATTTAACTATGTATAATTATATTATTATTATTTTTTTACAAAATAATAGTATTTTTATTTATAAATATTTTATGTGAAAATAGAATAAAAGAATAAGTGTTAAATAAAAAGTTATGTTGAAAGTTTAAAAAAAAAAATTGATGAACACATAAAGTTTAGATTATATTAAAAACATTTATTTATGTAAATCACACAAATATTTATGTTCGCAGGAGTAGAAACTGCGGCAGTTAAGAAATTGCAGCCTTCCAAATAAAAACTGGTCAATCTATGGGTATACCATGAAGTTACAAAGGTTGTACCCGTGAACCAACCCTCTACGGCGAAATAGACACAAGGAAAGAGCAATAGGCCGGACCAGACTACTCTTTAGGAAAGCAAGTCCCATCGAGTTAGCTCTTGGAGTCAAGGTTAAAGATTAGATGAGTAGAGACTTTGCAAGACATGGTTGTTTACTAAACCGAAAATAATTCGAAACACTGCATTTAATTCTTCAAAAACACATCAGAGTTGTTTGGTTTTACTAATGAACCCTATAGGAAGAGAAGTGCTGGCGAGGAGCACTCAAAAACCATGTCGACCGATGCAGCTCCTCGTCTGGGTTGGGTGAGAGCAGATTAATGCTATTAGTTTATTGAATCTACATTTATTTATCCGTAGATAATGCTGAGTTATATTGCAAAAATGGAGTGCCTTTTGTAATGAGAACTACTGGTGGAGATAAATATCTTTTGTTTCAAGAGAGAAATGTTGGAAATAAATAATTAAATATATTTATGGTCCTCATGATTATTTATCTAATTGATCAATTATTTAAATACCTATTTAGATAGGTGATTACTTGATGGACGTAATTACCCTTAATGTCCTAATTAGGGTTTCTTCTTGGGTGCACATATAAATAAGAGATAATTAGCTCATAATAAGGTTGCTTAACATCACATCTTCTCCTCACAAGAGAGAATTCGTGACCTCTCACCGAGCTCTCCTAATCCATCCTAATCGTGCACCCTAAACGGGAACCCGGTCAAGATCGTCTCAGGAATCATGTCTGGAATCAACAACGCGTTCACTGGATTCACAGGTTTCATCTAATCTCTATTTCATTCATGTTTTCGTGTTCATGTTTAAATCTGAATTAAAGGAATCGATCCAACAGGAAAACTTTGTGTTGTAATCTTTCCTCAAATGGGGAAACATGTGAACAATGTTTATGGTATTGTTTGTTGAATTTATTAACGGATTTATTTTATGATATACTTAACATGGTTGTTTGTTTTCTTAAGGTTGTGGCATTTATGGTTGCCATGGAAAATATGGCCAACCTTACTGGATCATTCTGTGGGCATAAAGTACACGTGCCTCTCTCTTTTAAGTTATAACTGATACAGCATAGACAGTTGATGACGGGGGTAGGACCGTTATGGACGGGATAATGTGTCATGTCCATAATAGAACCAACAAACGCGTCACGAACAGGATAACATATCCTGCCCACATAGGACCTGGAAATACATAATGGACAGGATGACTTGGCCGATCCACTTAAACTCCTCCAACTTCTTCTCCAAGGAAAACATCGAGCATCGAGCTCGGATTTGACGGCAGAAAGGTAAGATCTGCGTGTCAAATCGCAAACAGGTGATAGAGGTCATCTCTGACAAACAGTAACAGTGGTCATTTCCAAGGAACTAAAAGCATAGTGAAAGATGGACCAGAGGATAATCAGAAAATCGCCCTCCAGATAAAGGAGTTACACAACGGACCAAGTCAGACACTCTTGATCTCCTCAAGGCTATAAATACCGGCTCACTTTCAGGTAGTTGACACACATTAATCCATACTCCACTCTTCAACTCTCTCTCTAATACTTCTCTCTAGAATTATCGTATGCTCCGATACTTATTCTCACGCCGGAGGCTGATCGTAGGGGACCCTCCCCTGCGGTGAGGCTAACGGTGTTTTGTTCTTAGCAGGTTCGCAACATCATGGACAGGACATCGTATCCTCCCCATAACGCTCTGATGTATCGACAATTGGATCTCCTCATTTGGCTGGCTCAGATATGCTGTAGTAGCGGGTTTTGTTGTTTTAACAAGTGGCTTCATCCGTGGGACCGGCTTCATTTCAAAGTTTTCTGAAGTTGGTCTTCTACACCTATTTCTAGTTTGCTACTGCTATCTATGGCCAGTTAAACACCATTCCAAGATGATTTTATTCCTCGATCCTCGTCACCAATGTTAGCTCTTATTAACTTTGGAAGGAGTTCTCAAAAAAGTTCCATGCTTGCTTGTACACATGAAAAACTATGCTCAAGAAGTGTGTCTCCAAAGATTAAGGGTCCGTCTCAGCTATGAGAAAGAATCAAATGCTCCTCCTGTTACAGACCTTCCAAATAACTAAGGAGACATTTATCCTTTAGTGATGCCACCTGGTAAGCTGGTATCATGGAAGTCAAGACCCTTTTCGGAAGGCTACCTACTTTCACTAAAAAGGAAAGTATTGATAGATACAAGAAAGAAGCCATCCACTAACGCCTGAACCTCCCAGAGTATTATTAGCTGTTGAAAGATCTTGTTATTATTCCTAAGTCTGGTTAATTCAGCCCCTTATTTTTCATAAGTCTGGTCCGACCAGCATTTTCGCTTTGATAAGTCTGGACCTTCCAGACAATCCTTTCCAAGGATCTAGTTACTTTTAAGTATGATCCATCCAGCACCTTATTTTTCACAAGTCTGGTTCGACCAGCATTTCCACTTTGATAAGTCTGGACCTTCCAGAAAATCCTTTCTAAGGATCTAGTTACTTTTAAGTCTGGTCCATCCAGCACCTTTTTTTCATAAGTCTGGTCCGACCAGCATCTTCACTTTGATAAGTCTGGTCCTTCCAGACAATCCTTTTCAAACATCTAGTAATTTTTAAGTCTGGTTCGTCCAGCACCTTATTTTTCATAAGTCTGGTCCCTCCAGACAATCCTTTCCAACGATCTCATTTTCATAAGTCTGGCATGACCTGCATCTTCACTTTTATAAGTCTGGTCCCTCCAGACAATCCTTTCCAAGGACCTCGTTATTCATAATTATGTACCATTGAGCACTTTATTTTTCAAAAGTTTATTTCAACCAATATCTTTACTTTAAGAAACATGGTCATTACAGAGAATCATTTATATGTATTATTCATAAGTATAATACTTTACATAATTCTTTTCCAACCATTATATTGATATTGAAAAGTTTGGGCCTTCCAAACAATTTTTTCAAAGAATCACTAGATTCATAAGTCTACTCTGAAAAGAACCTTGTTTTTCATAAATTGGACCGCAACATTTCCATCTTTATTAGTTTGGTCCTTCCAACACCTTAATATTAATAAGTTTGTTCCACGAAACATCTTTATCTTGACAAATTAAGGTGCTTCTAGAAGATCATTTCCTTAATATTATAAGAAAATGTATCAAAATATTCATGTATATCTTTCTCGGACAAATTTTCGACTTAAAAGTATGTCAACGGGCTAAGGTACCCAAACTCTCTAACGCATATTTCATTTAGCCTTCATATGACATGACAGGAATATCATTATACATGGTGGAAGATGCCCACAATGTTGTTCAATTCGGACGAGCCAAAGTATCACTCATATTTCTCAACTCTTCATGTAAAGAAGATCTTGAGGATATCACCATGATTTTCGTGAACCTTTTGAACAAATACCTCACCATCGCGTATCACACTATGGAGATAACCATATACTTGTTTAGTTTACAACTTTATCCATAACTATGCAAGAAATATTTGCTGCTAAATACACTTTTCAACCTTGACCAATGAGTCAAATGGATGACAGAAATCCTCAAGTACTGTAAATTTCATGAAGATAGGATCTATCATACTAATGATTATACTTTGTTGAAGAAAAGAATCAAGATGGCTATGCAAAGCAAAGCAATACACAATCCATAAGGGTGTGCTGTAATTAAAGGGGTTCCTATCCCATTTGCTTCGGTCTGTTGGTCCGGAGCAAAGTAATTATCTTATTCGAGAAATCCATATGGGAATTTGCGGAACACATGCGGATTCACGATCTGTGGTATCAAGCATAATGAACTTGGGATACTACTAGCCTTCCATGCAAGGAGACACAGTTGAAGAACTTCGTAAATGTGAGTCATGCCAGTTACATGCACCAATAAAGCGCCATCCCAAGTACGACCTTTTACCCATTATTGCAACATGGCCCTTCCACAAATCAGGGATGGACATTGTCGGGCCATTCCTAATGGGCAGCAACAAAGCAAAGATCTTACTCGTGGCAATAGATTATTTCACAAAGTGGCCTGAGGTCAAACCATTGTCCACCATCATTGGAAAACAAGTCATACGTTTTTTGTAGTAAATGATCATATGTCTATTTGGGCTTCTAGGAGAGATAGTTATAGACAATGACCGTCAATTTGCTGAAGAGCCCTTCAAAAGCTAGTACGCAGAGTTGCACATAAAACAAACATTCACATCCGTAGCACATCCTCAGGCAAATGGCCAAGTCGAACGAATAAACAGGAATATCGTAGACGTGTTAAAGACCTCATTGGGAAAACATGGAGGAGCATGGGTGGAAGAGTTGCCCAGTGTGTCGTGGGCCCTCCGTGCAACTGAAAAAACTAGCAATGGTCATTCCTCGTATAATTTAATGTACGGATCAGAGACCGTCATTCATGCTAAAATTGGAGTGAAAACGGCGTGAAACAAGTCCAACATCACAAGTGATAACAATGAGCAACTCCTCGTCAATTTGGAACATTTAACAGAATCACGGGAACAAGCTAGCAGACGGGAAAGAGAATACAAACGGAAGTTGGAACGATACTATAATGCACGAGTTAAACCAACCAAATTCAAACCAGGCGATCTGGTGTTGAGAACGAACGAAGCAAGTAGGCAACAGCCCGAAGGAAAACTAAGGGTCAAATGGGAAGGCCATACTAGGTCAGGGAGGCCCACAAAAAAAAAAGGCTCTCATAAGCTGGAAACAATAGAATGCATTCCCATTCCCAAACATTGGAATGCTGCTAATCTTCGTCGTTTTTATGTTCGAATAACTATGTTTTTTTTCTCCTTTTTAAGTATTATTATGAAACAGTGGAGACACACATCCACCTTCTGTATGCCAACAGTTAATCATATTAAGGAAGAGGAAGATGTTGGTACATGATGATGTATAATTCTCAAAGTAAATCTACAAAGGGGTTCCGGCCTTGTCCTGCCCAACAATAACAAGTACATTCCTAAAGTATTGGTATTATCCTGCCCAGGAATTACTCAAATCTACAAAAGGGTTCCGGCCTTGTCCTGCCCACCAATTACAAGTACATTCCAAGAGTATCGGTATTATCCTGCCCAGGAATTTCTCAAATCTACAAATGGGTTCCGGCCTTGTCCTGCCCAACAATAGAAAGTACATTCCAAGGGTATCGGTATTATCCTGCCCAAGAATTTCTCAAATCTACAAATGGGTTCCGGCCTTGTCCTGCCCAACAATAGAAAGTACATTCCAATGGTATCGGTATTATCCTGCCCAGGAATTTCTCAAATCTACAAATGGGTTCCGGCCTTGTCCTGCCCAACAATAGAAAGTACATTCCAAGGGTATCGGTATTATCCTGCCCAGAATTTCTCAAATCTACAAATGGGTTCCGGCCTTGTCCTGCCCAACAATAGAAAGTACATTCCAAGGATATCGGTATTATCCTGCCCAGAATTTCTCAAATCTACAAATGGGTTCCGGCCTTGTCCTGCCCAACAATATAAAGTACATTCCAAGGGTATCGGTATTATCCTGCCCAGGAATTTCTCAAATCTACAAATGGGTTCCGGCCTTGTACTGCCCAACAATAGAAAGTACATTCCAAGGGTATCGGTATTATCCTACCCAGGAATTACTCAAATCTACAAACGGGTTCCGGCCTTGTCCTGCCCAACAATACTAAATACATTACATGGGTATCGGTGTCATCCAACCCAGGAATTTTTTAACTACAAAAACGGGTTTTGGCCTTGTCCTGCCCAACAAAAGCATATACATTTCATGGGTATCGGTGTCATCCTACCCACGAATTTCTTAACTCCAAAAACGGGTTCCGGCCTTGTCCTACCCAACAAAAGCATATACATTTCATGGGTATCGGTGTCATCCTACCCACGAATTTCTTAAATCCAAAAACATGTTCCGGCCTTGTCCTACCCAACAAAAGCATATACATTTCATGGGTATCGGTGTCATCCCACCTATGAATTTCTTAACTCCAAAAACGGGTTCCTACTTTGTCTTGCCCAACAAAATCATATACATTCCATGGGTATCGGTATCATCATACTCAGGAATTTCTTAACCCCAAAAACGGGTTCCGGCATTATCCTGCCCAACAAATACACATTAGGTACACAGATAAAAGTGTCACATTGCCCAATAATTTCACAAAGAATGGATTCATTCCAGCCTTGAGAGGTGCAACAAAGGAGTAAGAATGATAGGGAAATGGTGTAATCCTGCCCAGCAATGACCAAAATAAAAGAAAATTTCTTTTTCAACATTATTTTAACGACAAGAAAGAAAAGCATTTCATGCATAATGATCTTCCCATATCCGGAAACCTATAAAGTCTCCAAGGCAAATCTTCTTATAAGCTAAAAACACTTAAAATTCTTGATTATAGAAATCAAGTAATGACCATCATAACACATAAAGTTGTCTTCAACAAACAAACTAGAAACCATCAACTGCAGCCGCTCTAACTGCATCTGTTTCACCATCAGCAACTTGAGAGGCATCCCCTAATGAGCCCACGGTGGCCTCACAACCAGAAGGTCCACTATTGTCATTCTTGGACCCAATATTAGCATCTTCAATCAATGGAAGGTCAAAGTTAAGCTCATCTTGACCCTTGGCTCCCAGTATAGCATCTTGGGTACCGACATCCTTACTTTTTGATCACGTCTTCCCCTTGGGATGAAGCATGGACTTTAAATGCGAACTTGAGCTAAGATGGGTACCTTTGAAAACACTCCCAAAATCTAACCCGCCAGTAGCCTTCCCAGCATAACTAATGGTAGTCTGACCACCAAGTTATTTTCCTCCAATAATGGGAAGGTCATAATTGACTCCTACATGCTTAAGTGCCTTAAGGACATCCAAGCTTTCTCCAGACAAGAAGCTAACTCCTGCAAGTAAGAAAAATTCAGGGAATCAAAGTTAAAAGCAGCCTCCTGCATTAATTTCTTCGCATCCGGCCTAAACTAGTTAACTCATTCACCGCCTTATTCTTCAAACAGTTGCGGTACCCCGACTGCATACCGACATGCAACCCATGGCGAAATATGGCCTTCTACAACGCCCCAAAGCCTGAGCGAAATTCATCGCTTCCAACTACCCGTTTAATTACATGACTAAAACCTGTGATTGTTGAAGCTTCAAACGAAGAAAACTACAACGATGAATGAAATCGAGGGAAAAATCAGAGAAAATTGGGAAGAAGATGAAGAAATGATGAAAAAGAGAACGCATTGCCCAATGTATGCCTGATTGACGATTACAGTCATGACATGCTACAGTTGAGGGCACAGACGACATTTCAAATATCAAGTCAGTGTCATTTACGTAAAAGGTCACGTTAATAACTCTGACTGGGGGGCTGATGACGGGGGTAGGACCGTTATGGACGGGATAATGTGTCCTGTCCATAATAGAACCAACAAACGCATCACGAACAGGATAACATATCCTGCCCACATAGGACCTGGAAATACATAATGGACAGGATGACTTGGCCGATCCACTTAAACTCCTCCAACTTCTTCTCCAAGGAAAACATCGAGCATCGAGCTCGGATTTGACGGCAGAAAGGTAAGATCTGCGTGTCAAATCGCAAACAGGTGATAGAGGTCATCTCTGACAAACAGTAACAGTGGTCATTTCCAAGGAACTAAAAGCATAGTGAAAGATGGACCAGAGGATAATCAGAAAATCGCCCTCCAGATAAAGGAGTTACACAACGGACCAAGTCAGACACTCTTGATCTCCTCAAGGCTATAAATACCGGCTCACTTTCAGGTAGTTGACACACATTAATCCATACTCCACTCTTCAACTCTCTCTCTAATACTTCTCTCTAGAATTATCGTATGCTCCGATACTTATTATCACGCCGGAGGCTGATCGCAGGGGACCCTCCCCTGCGGTGAGGCTAACGGTGTTTTGTTCTTAGCAGGTTCGCAACATCATGGACAGGACATCGTATCCTCCCCATAAAGCTATGATGTATCGACAATTGGATCTCCTCATTTGGCTGGCTCAGATATGCTGTAGTAGCGGGTTTTGTTGTTTTAACAACAGTAAATTTTGATATAGTGGTCGGATGTAGATTTTGACGGGGCATAGTTATTTACAAATATGCGCTTAAGTTTCTTGAATCATGGCTCCTTACTTTGTTAGTGACAGAAGAGTAGTTCAATGTTATAATATCTGAATGACCTCTATATATCGGTGTAGACACTAAGAATTTGAAAGTTATGTTCTATTTATAGCTTCATAGGATGATTTTGACCTATGACTGTGCCTCTTAAAGTCTTGACAAAAAGCAGAGAAAAAACATTTACAAGGGAACCCAAATTCTATAATCAACATTGTAGAAGTTGGGGATTATTTAGAAAGTCTTATGAAAATGAAAAAAGAGAAACCATGAAAAAGAAGGAGGAGAAGCTTACCTTGGAGATGCAGTCCAAAGGGATAAACATTTAACATTTGTATAAGTATATTAAAGAAAATATATACATAGGGTTGATTGGAGTAACATACTAATATTTATCATAACTCCAAGACCTGATTTGATTAGGGCCGGACCCAATAATTAAGTAATTTTTTTAGCAACATGTAAATAATATTACAATAAACTCTAAAAATGTATTTTCTTTTTCTTTTTCTGAATGGCTTGGAACGACGATACATGAGACGGGATTTCAACGTCCTTTCGGATTTTTAACACTCTGGGGCATATGCTTGAGCCTACGAATAACCCCACAGCTAGATACACCTCCTGAAATTTGTCTAAGAAAATATGTCTTAGCTCGGATTCGAACTCATGACCGTATATAATGAAATGAAGAAAGTAACCATTAAACTATAAATTGTTTGGTTCTGAAAATATATTTTCTGATACTATGGATACCCACAAACTAATGGATAACGGCTACCCAACAATAATTAATAAAACTAGGACTAACATGTATATACATATGGGGCCATTAATTGTGATTCTACTTCAAAGACATACAAAGTTACAAACTATTATTCTGTCTTCAACTTCAGACACTAGTGTTGGAATTACATAGAATAGGTTGTTATGGTCACATAGCTTTCGTATCAAATTAGCAAATCTAGTCCTTGAATAATTATAGACTTTGAATTTATTAAACATTAAATTTATATAAATTGATTGAATACATAAGCTTACAAAACCTGATTCCAGTCTTTCAAGAACCTTTTTGACAAATTGCTAAGCTGTCTGGAATTAATTAATTAAGATGAAAGCTTTGAAACCCTTTGATTGATTAATTAATAATTTAGCTGCCAAAGACACTACAGTCCAACGATACCCTGGTGTGTGATAAGGCTTAGGAAGGTGATTTTTTCAAAGTATTGAGTTTCTTCCTGAACTGATGACTTGATGGTGGTTATAATCGGATGGTATCACTGGTGGTATGATAATACTCCAGTGATCCGTTGGTTATTCAAATTAGCCATTAAAATTTAATCTGAATATATTTAATGGGACAAATTCTCTTTAGAATCATCCACAATTGACAGTTTTATCCTTTAACCCCTTCGTATTTATTATTAATTTCCAATTCCATTACATTAGATGATGTTATCATCTAGATTGTGAATTGCTTTAGTGTTAGCTGGCTTAAAATTTCATTAGTTATACAGGATTAGTTATAATTTACTTGTACATTTTTTATTTACTAAAATAGAAAGTTTGGGTAAAGAAAAAAGAGTAATTAGAGAAAAAAAAATCAGATATAGTTATATAAATTAGAAACATATTAATGAGATGCTATTATGAAAATAAAAAACATATCAAGAAGTTAAGAAAACAAAAAAACAGAAATTTAAATGTATGATATGATGACACTATCTTATAACATTTTTATTTATTATAATTAAAGTTTTTACAAAAAGAAGGTCTTGGTATCAAAGCAACAACTTTCAACTCATCTTTCATTTAATAATGAATAGTTTAGTAAAGGAAAAACTTCTCTTTTGCTCTATGTGACCATTTTGCTCCGAACTTTTCAAAATGATCATTATGCTTCTTGTGGTTTGACAGTTTAACCATTTTGTTTCATGTGGTTTGACAATTATAACACTTTTGCTCCCCGTAGTTTCGAAAAAATGGAGTGTAATGGAGACATATTGGAAAATTTTGAAGAAAAATGGTTAAACTGTCAAACCATATGAAACATAATAATCATTTTAAAAAGTTTGGACAGGAAGCAAAACAGAAGTTTTTCCTTTAGTAAAATAAATAGGATAATGTGAAAAGCTGGAGAACAATAAATGAATTATTGTTATATATATAGGTTTAAGGTTGCACATTTTTTAAACTACACCAAATTAACTACACTTTTGTATGAGATTGAACGTATGACCTTTTATTCTAAAAGGCAAAGTTTCTATCAAGCGGGTTAGTTTCACATTTGCTTTTCTTTTTGTAAATTAAAAATAAATGATATTTAAATAGTTGGCATATCAAGATGTGACAACTTTAAGGATAAAAGTAAAAATCATATATTGAAAACGTACGTTGTTACTAGTAACCCGTGAATCCTCATACCTCTAGACCAACCCTATGACTTGTGAATTGTTTCATATCCAAACAAAACTTTGTCTTTCACCCTTCATCCTTACAAAATCAAATTATTGTTATTGTTATCATCATTATCAAAAATGTTACTACTAATGTATGATAAAAGTATCAAATGTAAGACACTATACCAAAACTACACTTACTAAACAAATAAACCTAAATAAAACCTTACTCCAAAACTTTGACATGTGACTAATTCTGTTTTATGTTAGCAGGATTGATTAAGTACCACATTTACCCATTAATCATTGTTTGTTCACACCTATTTTCACATAAATGTACCTGTCAAAACAACCTTCACCTTGAACCATCTCGACGTACCCTTCTCAGTCACTCATGCTTTCATCTGAATCACGTCTCGGTCACATTCAAAGTCTTCTCCCAACTCAACCGAGACTCTATTGGATTTGTCAATGTCCAAAGTTGTCACCCGAACTTGTTGCACCAATCAAAGAAAACAAAGTCACTAGCTTGCCTCTTTCGTTTTCCCTCATTGGCGTACCTACATTGAAGCTTGGGGGGGGCAGTCGCCCCCCTTGAATTTTTTTTTTCAGTAGTATATATATGTTAAAATCTTGACCAACCCCTTAATATTTTGCAATCGCCCCCCTTAAATTTGTAAAATCATACTTGTGATGAGAATTTAAGTGATACCTATACTTGTTTTCTTGGAGATAGAGTTACTTATAACAATCTTCATAGATTTTTTGATTTAAAAAAATAAAACCCCGTAGAGAACTAGGCAGACAATTCAATAACAAGATGTGTAACTTAAAAACTGTATGAATATAATGAATTCAAATGGGTAACAATGATCAATAATATATTTGATAAAAAAAATTATTTAATTAAACTATTTGTTTAGTTACAATTTATTTTAATTTGAACGAAATAGATGTTTTATAAAATGACTCATTTAAACCCAAACTAATTTTTCTTAAAACTCATCCTGACCTGCACCCATGATAACTCGCATTCATCCTAACTCGCAGCCTTCTAACCTGTTACCCAACCCAACTTGTCCATTTTGTCAGGCATAAGAATAACTTTAGTTGTAATGTATTTTTGTTATGATTTTATATATGAACTTTAGTTTAATTTTTTTTAACATGACCCGACCCGTTTTGACCTAACTCGATCGGAACAAAATAAAAAGAAAATATTATATATCGAACTCTAAATATATAACTTTTAAAAAAATTTCGCCCCCCATGAAAAAAATTTCTGTGTGCACCACTGTTTTTCCTCACCCATCAAATGAACCAAATTCATAGCCACCTGCTTTGATTAATTTTGCTAGTTTTTTCGGCAACCTGGTTGGACTCTCCATTATCAATTGAACAACCCGTCAACCCGGCCTATTTTTTTTTTAAACTCACCCATGAAGCAGCAACCTCTCCTGGTTGCAACCTAAATCAGCGACCCAAAAGTTGCAATAGCCAACCTGGTGTTCTTGATGGTAGCCTGACAGCCAAAGGTTGTTTTCCCAAAAGACGACTCTTAAAACCTCAGTTTTGATACTAATTAATGAAATAAAGCTTAACACCCAATAATTAAGAGGTAACCCTAACTCTCTGTTCCGAGTTATTTAAGGAGAGAAAAGAAAAGAAGTAGAAGGAAAAAAGAAAAGAAATAGAAGGAAAGAATAAACATATTTGTGTTCCTGAGTTTCATTTAACGAAGTAATGTAAAGGAAATGGAATGAAAGAATTTCATTTTTTTCTTTTTCTTTCCTTTCCTCTCATTTATTTTCCTTTCTGTTATATTCTTTAATGAACTCAGGAACATAGCGTAAGTTTGAATGATTAATTAAGAGATAACAATAAGAGGTAGTCTCTTAATTATTCAGACTTAAAGATTACCTCTTAACCATTCAGAGGTTATAAAACTACCAAACAACCCCTAAATAATTAGTAATAATAATATTCCAAAACTTTGAGGTTAATGTGAACAAACTTCATTAAGTTTTTGAAAAATTGAACACTTGTTTCAATTTAAATGTTTCTATGGCTTTAAACTGGCTACCCCAATTTTATGCTTGCATGTCTAATATCAAATATTTGTTGGAAACATAAAGATCCACCTTTTTCTTTTTCAATGAAGCATGATTAGATCATTGTTGTATTAGGGTTTCCATAATTGAAATTGTTGTTGCTTTTTAGGCATCTATGATTGAATATTTTTCTTTCATAGTATATGTTAAATTACTCATTGATTCAAATTCTTTCACCCATTCTTGTCACATACACACCTGTTTATATTTAAAAACCCTTGTATACTTTCAACAAAAATAGAAAATATAAACATATATTCTGCAGAAAACATTCTTTTTCCTCATGGGTAGGCCCCCAACTGCATATTCTTTAATAATAAAATCATTGAATGGAATTGTTTCCTGTTAATTTGTTAGCATCTTTCTGTACTTTACCTTTAGTCCTTCTTGTATTATTAGAAAACTAAAGTTGATGATGTTGATGACTTTGGACAATGGATCCAACAATGACTCAATAATAAACTAAAAAGCATGACAGCTTTATCATAAAAACAGTCCAAAATCTGAAAATCTGCAAATCATCTAACATAATCCAATAATTCATCATCTTTTTCATCTTGAATTCATTTGTACATTTTAGTTTTTATAAACATCTTCCTCCATAGCCTGCATTTCTGAAGAGGATTTGCTTTATATCTTCACACTCGATCATTGATCGATGCTCGAACGCCTATTTGTCATATAAATTTTGTTAGAACTTTATACATTTGATCATATTTATGCTGTTTTTGATGAAACTTACTTCAGAACAAGAAGCTTGAAATGAAAAATCATTGAAACAACTTATGACACATTGCTGAATGTCTAGACCAAATGCTTCAAGTGTGTCCAGTGTTGACAACAACAATCCTGGTTTTGTTGAGCAACAAATTTGGATCCATGTATCGATGTTTCCGCGTTTTACATCAAACTGTAGAATTTGTTTTAACATGATTATCAGTTAATGTTTGATTATTGTGTGTGTTTATGGTAAAATTCATATGGTAGTAGAATAAAAATAGTACCTTTGGTGGATTTCTTGCTTGGGATTCATTCATGTTGGCTTCTTTAACACTTCTTACTGTTTTCATCTGATCAAAATCAGGATCCATGTCTTGTTCTTTCAAATCTTGAATCTTTTCCATGAGTTCTTTCATATAATCTATTGTATCCCCAAGTATTGATGTTCTATCCATCTGTTTCATTTAAAAAAAAATTAAAAAAAATAAAGAAAGAAAATGATTATTAATTGGTGTAAACAAGAAAACTAAATCATGGGTAATGCTTGTTATACCTTGCTTATTTTAGGAACAATTGATCTAAGCATGTAAAGCCTGTCATTTAACCGTTTTCGCCTTCGTCTTTCCGCCATTAAATTCTTGGAAGGTTGTCCTTCAACTTTCTTGGATTTACTCTTCTTTTCCTCATTCAATCCCATGGAGAAAGCAGATGGGATTTTATCATCATGTGAAACACCATTCTTGTGATCTTCATCACCATCATTGTCTTCTTCTTCTTTTTCCGTGATTAACGGAAACATTTGGTGATCATAGGACGAAGAAGCCGACCCGTTAATCGGCATGAAGTTGTTGAAACATGGTACTGAAGAGTAGATTGATTCATCAGTGTAAGGGGATTGAAAATCAGGTTGCATGGATGATGAACTGAATTGTAAATATGAAGATGAGTTTGAAAAAGATGATGGTGAAGGTAATAGTAGGAAGTCTGCATCTTGTTGAATGGGGAATAAATGAGTGTCAATAGTGGTGAGTTCTTGATAATTAGAAAAAGTTGACCATGTGGTTGGAGCCACAAGATCTTCCAGGAGACCTTGTTGACTAATTGGTTGGTGCATCTCTCTCAATGTGTGGCTACTTGGTGAAGTGCTTTTGGCTTTTATAACAAGTGCATATGAGTTAAGTTTACTATGTAATATTAAAACCAAGTCATTAATTATACCAAAGGAATGTTTGGTTTTTAATTTTTTATCATATAAAATTTCAATTTGTAGCATATCATTTTGTGGATATGCAAGTGACAAATATCCATCACGTATAAATAACCCTTAAATATATACATAATTAATTTACAAGACTTCATTTAATTAGAAATCAACAAATACCATGTATGAATACTAAAATAAGCTATGTATATATTAAAAAAATATTCATAAATTAATCATAATTGAAATAAAATTTAACTAATAGATAAAATAAACAAAATTATTGTAACAAATCTTGTTTTTTACGTACTAAAATTATGTTTTGTTCATAAATATGTTATAATATATATATATATATATGATTCAAAATTACAACCCCTTAAAAAGTCAGGCCCTGTAAAACCACACCTCCGACACCTCCTAAAGGCCGGCTCTGTAAATAAAAAACAATATTATTCATAACATAAACAGAAAACATAAAAGATTTGAAAGATTTAATTAACTATTAAAAGATTGATATAATAACATATATAATTAAACTATTTAATTAATTAAGAGTAAATTACAGTTTTGGCCATATAGTTTAAATATTTTAATTATTTCAATCTAAAATATACTCTTTTATAAATGCACCCCCTGTGATTTAAAAACTAACGGTTTTGGCCCTAGCTATATTTAGGTTTGGAATTCAAAACCGTTAGAGTAATTAAGTTTAGTTGCCAAAACTTAACCGTTAGTTGTTTAAACCACATGTGCTGCATTGATAAAAAATTCTGTTATAGGTTGAAATAGCTAAAACCCTTAAACCACATGGGTGAAACCGTAATTTACTCATTTATAATTAATTGAAATTTTTTCAAAATAAAATATTTTTAAAATAACTAACAGTTATTATCCAAGTAGTTACGGTGTATCCTTCCTTAAATAGGCATATACGCATGATTCGATCTCCTAATAATTTTATTTCGATTTTTGGTAGGACCAAAAGTTACGTAGGTGACCGTGACATTATGTTTATAAATTGTAATGTAGTCCGTTCTACTTAACAATTAACTTTGATTCACATAACTGACATCAAATTACATTTATTTGTAAATCAAGTTGTACATAATTCAAATAAAAAGGGACAAAAATATTAATACTAATTATATATTGATCTCAGCACATAGAGTTAGGTCATGAACAATGTCTGGTTTAGAACCAGTTTTCTTTTTAATCCGACGATAAACTTGTTTAAACTATATATGGATGTTATGATTTAACTCAAAATACTTATATCAATATTTAAAAAAAAAAACTTGTGTATATAAGTATACTAGGTTAGTACCCCGTGTGTTACACGGGTTGAATAAAAAAATTATGATAAATAATTATATTTTTTATTTAAATACTAAGTTTTTTAAAGTTTGTTTCTTTAAACATGTTATTTTGAAAAAATTATTTTGAAAAAATGTTTTTGAAATTTTATATTTTATAATAATTTGATTTTTTAAAAATGTTTTTTAACATTAATATATTTTTAATATACGAAAAAAAAAAAATTTTAATTTTAAAATATATAAAAAGTATATTTAATATTATAAATTATAGTTTAATATAAAATGTATTTAATAGAAGATAGTAACCGAAAAAATAAAGTTGATGTACTCTAAGAATGTTGCATGTGTCCATTAAAAACTTTTATTTATTATAATTGATAGATTTGTTAAATCGTTAATTTTTTTTCTCATATTATGTTGATTGAATAAATATAAGTTTTTGAGTTTCTAATTTTATATTTTATTATTATTTTACTTTCGTTTAATTTTTTTACAATTGATACTTTTATATTTTAACTTTACTTTTCATTTATTTATAGGTAGACAATTTTATTATTTTAAACATAATTATTCATTTTCCATTATTTAATAAGATGAATACATTAATTGAAGAGAGAGAGGCGGGAAATTTACAATTTGACTTAACCAGAGAGTGACATGTGGCATGAAAAAACTTTTATTTATTATAATAGATAGATTAAGAAAAAATTGTTTGGATTGTAACGAACACATAAAAAAAACCAGCAGTTTGCTATTTATTATTATTATTATCAAGTATCATACCAATTACCAAATATCAAATATCTTTTTTTTCAACGACAAATGTTTTGTTTATAAGGACAGATGTTCCTGTTAATTATCAAACGGCTAGACTACAAATCTGTAAATGCCAAATATTAAAAACATGTTTAATTTTATGATCTTATGGTTTTGATTTTGTTTTTAAGTTTTACGGTATTTTTTATAATTTACTCTCAAAAAAATGAAACATTATACATTCACTGTACGTAAACCTGTCAATGTTGACTTATAATAAGATAAATTGGTAAATTTGGGTAAACAATTATTGTATTTTGAGTTGAAATTGGTAGTATTATGACATAAAATGAGTTGATATGACTAACAACTAAACATAATACGGGTCAAGATGTGTAACTTAAATACTATTTGAATATAATAAATTCAAACAAATAAGAATCATCAATAATATATTTGATAAGAAATATAAATTATTCAAATAAACTATTTATTTAGTTACAACTCATTTTAAGTTGAACAAAATTGATGACTTAAAAACGACTCATTCAAACCCAAAGTAATTTTGCTTATAACCCATTATGGCTCGCACCAATCCTGATCCACGTCTGTTCTGACCCGTTATTCAACCCAAACCAATCGTTCATTTTGCTAGACATAGATGCACACTATCAATCTATCATCCGCTCTGGTGTGAATTTTTGAAATGACGTGAACATTAGTAAAATATGGGTTTATGTTTAGTCTAAATGAATTCAGGTCATTTATGTTTGAACTTGCAAAATTGCTTTAACTAAATCTTTGGGTTAAATAGGTTGATGGTTGACCGTTTATTTTTACAAAAGTTCAAAATGTGTTTTATGTTATAAGTTTAGTTGTTAAAGTCAGTGGCAGATCCAGGATTTTTTTTCAATTATGTCATTGTATTTGTATGTTTTAGTTTTATGGTTCGGACTTAAATTTTTCGAGTTAGTTTTACTGTTCGGGTCGGGAAATGCAAAATCACATATTAAAAACGATCAAATAAAAATCGTGAATAGAACCTAAAAAAAGCATATAATATAAATTGGATAGTCTTTACAAATTAAAAAAAATAGTTGTTCCTTACGAGTTTTCATTTTTTGAAAACGTTGCATTACTTATTCGACCCGAAACTTGTTACAATAATCATTTTTCAATATAACAAATGCAAGAATCATTTAAATACGCATCTCCTATCTGCTTACACAATTCCTTTACATGCTTCATTGAAAAGAAATTATTTCAACACTAGTCGTTGCAACTGGTGCTGTCACTAGTCCAAAAACCGTTGCTTTCACTTAAAAACACCATTCATATGCAGAAAAATTGATGATGTTACAGGGACATTAGTCCCTTAAAAGTACATCCGCCCATGGTTAAAGTTTAAAGAAAAATAAGCATGAGATTTTATAGTCTAAATGTCATCATCATCATACTTAGTATATACTATCATTAGCAAAGTTAAGGTAGGGACTGAGTATGTTAAGATGTAGATCTTATAGAAATAGAGATGTTGCTTCCAATTAGAGTCTCGGCTCATGATGCTTGATTAACTGACCAATCAAACATTTTTAACGTTATTTTTACGAAAATTAAGTAAAATAACATTACATTTAATGCAATTTTACATTTTTTACTTTTGCTAATCGATGGCCGACACATATATACATTATATACATTTTATAGTCTGAATGAGATATCCTAATTATAAGTTGCTAATATGAAAAATCTACCTAATCTAATAAAATATTATTTTTAGAAAACACATTTCATCTTCTAATAAAATTTTAAAAAAAATTCTCACATCACTCCCCTAAAAACATTAATATTTTTTATTAATTAAATTATACGACTAAATATGCTAATCGGATTCATATTCATAAAAAGTTACTAATTTACTGAAAATTAATAAAATTATAATTATGTTTTAATTATATCTTCTATGTATATAATTTTAAAACTATTAAATACTTATAATTATTTGTTAGAGTAAATTACCGATATGGTTCCTATGATTTGCTAGTATTTCACTCTTGGTCCCTGATTTTTATAAATTACCTATATGGTCTCAAACTTTAGACATTTATAACACATATAGTCCTTAAATTACTAAATTACCCTAACATAATTGACCAAATTACCCTCACATAAAGACTATATGTGTTACAAATGTTTAAAGTTTGGGACTTTATGAAACCTAGGGACCAAAACTGAAATACTAGCAAACCATAGGGATTATATTAGTAATTTACTCTTATATACATTTTTAAAATTTATAAATATTCATATTTCTTATTTAACTAACATTTAATAGCAATGTTTTGAAAACTGGAATGGCCATCGGCCAAACCGGCAACCGTAGGTGAACCGGTCCGGTTAGGGATTCTGGGCTGTTTTTGGGCGAACCGGTTCATAAAATGTTTATAAAATCGTCTGGTTCGACCGGTCCGAATGGTCGGACCTCTGACCGGTAACGAGACGTGTTTGATGTCCGGTTCGGTTCTGAAAACATTGGTTAATAGATGTAATATATATATATATATGTGTGTGTGTGTGTGTGTGTAGGTTTGCATCTTGTGAAAACCTGATCTTAAAGAAAAACCTTTAAAACTCTATCTCGGTCATTGATTTGTAATTTTTAAAATAAATGTGTGGTTCACATTAAAGTGAATAAAAAATTAGGATTGAATAAAAAAAATATGGTTTAATATAAACAACATATTTATTTTCAATATTATAAATAAAAGACTCGGATATGCTTTAAGAGTTTATTTTATATTTAAAATTGAGTTTTTGTACGATACAATCAACAAACACGCGCGCACACACACTGATATATATATATATATATATATATATATATATATATATATAAAATTGTTTATAGCATATTATTTATTATGTGTTTCTAGGCTAATATATCTTTTATAATAAATAAAAGTTCTCCTTTACCACATGTAGGGCTGTAAACGAACCGAACGTTAAGCGAACCGTTCCTGAACCGTTCGGCGGGAAGTTCGTTTATGTTCGTTTGTTTAATAAACAAACGAACACGAACAAAAAATTCCGTTCGTTTAGTTAAATGAACGAACATGAACAGAGGTCGTGTTCGTTCATTTGTGTTCGTGAACGTTCGGTAACATGTTTGTTTATGTTCGGTTAAGTTTATTTATTATATTTGTTTATTAAATGTGTTGAATATTTTTAACTTTTTTATTTTTAGTTTAATAACATAATATTTAAGTTATTTTTAGTTTAATAACATAATATTTTAATTTATATATTTATAAATGATTATCTCCAATACTTGAGATCAAGATTGTTGATTTTTATTGTTTAAATAATATGTGTTCGTTAACGTTCATGAACCGTTCGTGAACAAGCTAAATTCCTTAATGAACGAACACGAACAAGAATTTTCGTTCGGTTAGCGTTCGTGAACAAGTTAAAAGTTAAATGAACGAACACGAACAATGGCTCTTTCGTGTTCGTTCGGTTCGTTTACAGCCTTAACCACATGTCAATCTCTGGTTAAGATAACTTGTAAATTTTCTGTTTATCTCTTCTATTAATGTTTTTTTCTTTTTAAATAATAGAAAATGAATAATTATGTTTAAAATAATAAAATTGTCTACCTATTAAATTAAAAATGATCAAAAGTAAAAAAAATAAATGAAAGTGAAATAATAGTAAAATATTAAAATAGAAACTTACAAACTATATTTATTCAATCTACGAGAAAAAATTTAATGATTTTAACAAATTATATATATCAAACATATGTATACATGAGTTTTAGCCTAGTAAACGAATAAAACAAAAAGCTCCTATTAAACAAGACTTATATGTAACAATGTTTTTATAATTTATCTGATTTAAGTCGATAATATGTGAACGCAACCCTGAACGTACCCTAAATTGGTGAACTGGAAGCACGGCAGTAGTTTTGTTTGTTTAGTTACTTACAAATTAATAATTAACGAAATTAATAAATTGATTAGATTCATTGTTTTGATTAATCTATAATTTTAAAAAAAGAAATCCAGGTTGCTGGTTTAAGTTAAGCCCACAATATTGGAGCGGAAAGCGGTTTGAGTGGGAGTGGGTTGGGATTCGTCCCACAAACATGTGATTTACACGACCTTTGACACTGACTACGGTTGTCCTTGCTTGTATCATGTGCATCCATGATTGTACAATTAAATCATTATTTCATCTATTGCTTTTTTATTATTTTTTTTTCAAATTATTGTAAATATTAAACAAAATTACGATTAGTAATTATTTTATCTTTTTGTGAGATTTTTTTTAGCATTCACACTTTTATGATTGGAAACGTTTTTCAAGTGTTATGATCGAATGTTACTTGGTTACATGACAAAGTATCTTTTAGGATTTTATGATACCTTGATAGCTATTATCATATTTTTATTGTTTGTGTTTAGTCATTCGAGATTATGTCAAAACAATTATGTTTGATCGAGATTTTATTAAAATGTTTAATGATATTTAACCTCTTGTTTCATTTTTATGCATCGCTTTACACGTTAATTTTATGTACTTTTTCGTCTCATGAAGAAACATATGGGCATACATGTTGGTAGTTTTGTCGGGGTCTAAATGACTGTCTCAAGACCCATTTCCCACCGGCGTTGTAAGACACCTTTAAACACCCAATTTAGACATGGATTTAAGCCCATGTTTAAATTGGGCATCTAAAGACAATGTCTAAATTGGGCGTCTAAAAGCGTTTTAAGACGACGGTAGAAAATGGGTCTTAAGACACTCATTTTAAAGCGAGGTCCAAATCGAAGGCTAAAACTGATTGTTTTAATAAAATCTTGATCAAACATGATTGTTTTGGTAAATTCTCCTTCAATAATATCATTGTAGATGTCTTTTTATACTTGATGTATCAAACAAACAAACATACCTACACATACACAAGATAATATGATAGAATGAAGCCGTATCTTATAAGAGATAAATATAGTTTTCAAAAGGACTCCTAAAATTTGATAATTTTAGGATTATGTATCAATTAAAATATTATAGACAATTAGACATTATTAATTTTTACTTTATGTAAGTTAATCGAAATCTTATTATTTATACTTTTCATATTATGTTTATATGAATATTTTTTATATTATTAGAACTAGGTTAAAAACACTAAAATTTGATAATTTTAGGATTATGTATCAATTAAAATATTATAGACTATTAGACATTATTAATTTTTACTTTATGTAAGTTAATCGAAATCTTATTATTTATACTTTTCATATTATGTTTATATGAATATTTTTTATATTATTAGAACTAGGTTAAAAACATGTGTATTACACATGCTGAATAATTAAATTAATACAAAAAATAATTTTCTTATATATATATTTTATTATTGGAATAGAAAGTATGTTTTAGATAAAGATGAAACTAAACTTAGAGAATAAAGATTATTTACTACTATGTAAAATAAAATACACATTAGTTAGATATTATTATAAAAATAAAACAATATTAAGGAGTAATAATATAAGCAGGAAAATAAAGGGTGCTATTATGACATATTTCACACAATATTTATAGTTATTATAATTAAGATTTTGTTATTTTGTTTATTAATTAGCATTCACATTATTCGTTTTTATATAAATTATAACATGAAAAAAATAAGAATAATATAAAGCAAAAGAAAAAAACTTTATTTAAACATTAAAAATTAAAGATTAAGTTCAACTAAATAGTCTCTTTATCTTAAAGTGTAAGAATGTTTATTAACCATTAGATCATAAGATCAAATTTAAGATGAAAAATTTTAAATTTTAACAGGAAAAGTTGTTAAATGGTAATTTAGTCATAACCACTTTTCCCACATTTTTTTAAATGTTCATAACTTTTAAATACAATATTATTTTTTCAAATAAAATATATATTATAAAAACGATCATTTTTTTATCTTTAAAATGAGTATAATGTTTGCTACAAAAAATTAATTTTTTTCAGCTCATTGTGTCTAATTATCGTCATTTAAGGGTGTTCGCGGTCCAGTTTTTACGGTTTTTAGGTGGAGCCATAAACCAAACCATTAACAACGGTTTTTGAATAATGAAAACCAAAACCGGACCATTCAAAATAAAAACCGAACCAAACCGAACCGTTATCAACGGTTTGGTTTACGGTTTGAAGTTTTGATCTCGTTAAAAGTAAAAATTTAATCAAAACAAACCTTTTATAGTACAAGGCGAACAAATTACATTAAATCCAAATGTATTTTTTTTATTGACAAATAAATAATGAACTCATTCTATATAAACACATATATAGACATGTATATATATATGAATATATGCATATAGGGTAAGGATATTTTGAAAACCTTTTCTCAATGTGAAAACTGTGAAAACTCATTTTCAACCATAGATTTAATAGATGAGTGGCTGAGATTAAACAAGGTTTTTTGATTTTTTTAATGTTTCATTAAAATATAAAAAAGGTACATAAGGGGTAAAGTGGTAAAATGAACATTTGTACTTTACTAAAAAAACACCTCTTCAAGAAAAAAGGACGTCCTTGTTTTTGTCAAGAGGTACAGAATGTACAAAATTTTTAATAATGACCTGTCACATCGATTAAAATATTTTAAATATTCCTTGAAACTGATTATTTAAATGTAACATATACGTAACATAAGTGTAACTACGACGCATGTCATACATTTCTAAAACATTTAAAAAACTTCTACTAATAAAATCAAAAGATAACTTTTATGAAATCATAACAAAAGAACAAACACCATAGATTTTTTTAACCACATTTAACATTAATTAAAAACAAAAAGCTCCTTATATTCCTTACTTTTCGACATTCGCGTTAGCGGGATCGAAACCCTTTGTCTTGCAATTACATGAATCATGCCAAATAACCTAATTCTGACATGTATGACAAGTCATATGTGTAAATCATATATAATATAGTTGTTTCCAGTGAAAGCTATCTAAGTTGTTAGATGTAAACCTTGTGCAACGAACGTAATTTATCCGTAAAACATATGTAATATAGTTGTTCCCAGTAAAACATATGTAATATAGTAAAACAAAGATTGTTGTTAATATGTAACATCTTTGTAACATATGTGCACTAACGGTGTAACAATTCATGAACATAAAAAACACATGTAACATCGTTGTCTTTGTAATGATGCGTTACTGAATAAATAACATTCTCATTAACAAGATCAATGTGAAGACATAACAAAACAACTTTCCATGTAAAAGTTACCGAAGAAACAATATTCTCATCTATACGATTAGTGTGATAAACATAACAAAACAACTTTCCCTGTGAGCTATCTAAGCTGTTATATGTAACACTTTGTGTAGCGAACGTAATTTATATGTAAAACATATGTAATATATTTGTTTCCAGTAAAACATATGTAACGTAGTAAAACAAAGATTGTTGTTATATGTAAAACCTTTGTAACGTAGATGGATTAACTATGTAATAATTCACGAACCTGAAAAACATTGGTAACATCTTTATATTTGTTATAATGCGGCATAGGAGGCTGCCTAGGCGCTAGGCAGCCTCTACTAAAAACTAAATGTAAAGCATTGGTAACATCGTTGTATTTTGTATGTATAATGAACGTAATTTATATGTAAAACATATGTAATATAGTTGTTTCCAGTAAAACATATGTAACATAGTAATACAAAGATTGATGTTAATATGTAACACCTTTGTAAAGTAGGTGCATTAACTGTTTAACAATTCACGAACCTGAAAATCATTGGTAACATCATTACATTTGCTATGACGCGCCTAGGCGGCTACCTATATAGAGAACACGAACATTTAAACGAACAAGGTTTTCTTGTTCGTGTTCGTTCTTTAATAAACATAATGTGTTCATGTTCGTTGATGTTCGTTCGTTAATAGTATAACTGAATGGTTCACGAACATAAGTAAACGAACATAACTAACCTAACATAAACGAACATGACTAAAGAAACAAAACAACAATTATTGAACACAAATAGTTAAACAAACATGAACAAACAAATGAATTCTAAACTTGGATTGATATTAACCCATTTCAGTTAATTACTTCACTAAAATTCCGATAAAATAAGAATGACACAAGCATGTTAATTTATAAAGAACACGAATATATCAATGATTTTTCAAATAAATGAATTGATTTATTAATAAAAATAAATTAACGAGGATAAACGAACCTAAACGAGCAAATATAAATGAACGTAAATGAACAAAAAAAATTGTTCATGTTCATTTATTTACTAAATAAACTTTCATGAACGAACTTTTTACTTGTTTACTAAACGTTTGGTTCATTTACAGGCTAAAATAAGTGTAAATAATTAAAAAACTAAACTGAAAAAGGTAAAAACATTGGTAACATCATTGTATTTGTTATGATGCAGCCTAGGAGGCTGCCTAGGCACTAGGCGCCCCTTCACTAAAAACTATATGTAATACATTAGTAACATCGTTGTATTTGTTATGTGTAAAGAACGTAATTTATATGCAAAACATATGTAATATAGTTGTTCAAGTAAAACATATGTAACATAGTAAAACAAAGATTGGTGTTAATATGTAACACCTTTGTAACGTAGGTGCAATAACTGTGTAACAATTCATGAACCTGAAAAACATTGGTAACATCATTACGTTTGTTATGATGCGGCTGCCTATATAGGGAACAAGAACATTTAAACGAACAAAGTTTTCTTGTTTTTGTTCGTTTGTTAACAAAGGTTAGGTTTTGACAAAACAAACATAACTAAACGAACATGACAAAAGAAACAAAACAACCATTTTAGGTGTAAAAAAGTGACACTAAATGTAAAAAAACGTAAAACTACTTTGGTTGGTATAACGTACGAACACTTAATGTGTAAAACACATGTTACAACAACACGACTGGTAGTCTTTTTGTTGTATAAAATGGGGGTTTATATAATTTAAAATGATGGATAAAATACATATGTGTTAGTCTTTTGTTGTATAAAATGCATAAAAAAAACAGGTAAAATGTATAAAATGTGAATCTTATAAAAACATGTAAAATGTATAAAATTCGAAGCTTCAAAATAAATAGAAAAAATACACCTTACAAAAATGTAACACACATGCAACACTTTTTGGTATTTCAAGAGTATTTTGGTGGTATAGTGTTCAACTCAAGGGGGTTTAGATAATTTAAAATGATGGATAAAGTAAATAAATGTTGGTCTTTTGCTGTATAAAATGCTTAAAAGAACATGTAAAATGTATAAAATGCGAATCTTAAAAAAACATGTAAAATGTATAAAATGAAAATCATAAAAAAACATGTAAAATGTATAAAATGCAAAACTTTAAAATGATGGATAAATTATGTACGCACACTGGATGTGTAAAAAACATGTAACAACACGAGTGATAGTCTTTTGTTGTATAAAATGCGAATCTTAAAAAAAATAGAAAAAACACAGCTAACGGAAGCGTAACACATATGTAACAGATTTTTAGGGATTTCGAGAGAATTTTGGTGGGATGGTATTCGGCTTATATACACACACACACATATTGTAAAACATACGTAACAAATATATAGAAAAATATGATATGTAAAAATAATTGAATCTTTCAAAGTTGATTTGGGTGGTTAAATTGAAAAAGAAAAAAAAGTACAAATACTGAAAAAGACGAAAATGCCCTTAAGATTACTTTTATAGAGATGATGATGTGGCAAATTATGGACCACATATTTGGGTTTTTATGGTTTTCTCATTGAGAGTGGGTTCTTATTTCTATATTAGTATATACTCAAACACATACGGTCCGGTCCGGTTTTTAACGACCGGTTTTTCACGAAAACCATAAACCAAACCGTTTATTACGGTTTTGAACTTTTGAAACCGACCGACCAAAAGTTTGAGAAAAAAACCGACCATGAAACCAAACCGATGAACGGTTTGGGCGGTTTCGCTGTTTGGAACCAGACCGTGAACACCCCTATCGTCATTGTGTCTTATTATACTTTTGTGTATAATTATTTTTTTCTGTTTTTTCTTACAAATAATTATGTCTTTTATATGTAATTGTGTATTTTTTAAATATCGATATGTTATTTATACTTATCATTGTATCATTCTTTCTTAACATTATGTATTTTACAACATCATTATGTCTTAAATTGTTTTAGAAAACACAATATTTAGCACAAAAGACTCAATAACATGTACAAAAGACACAATGACCTGTACAAAAGTGTTCATATTCGTCATTGTGTCTTTTTTACAGGTAATTGTGTCTTTTTTGAAAGTCATTGTGTTATTTATACTCGTCATTGTGTCATTCTTGCTTGACATTATGTATTATTTAACATCATTGTGTCTTAAATTGTTCACGAAAACACAACATTGATCAGAAACACAAAAGACACAATGGTTTGTACAAAATACACAATGACATGTACAAAATACACAATGACCTGTACAAAAGACACAATAACATGTACAAAACTGTTCATATTCGTCATTGTGTCTTTTTTAAAGATCATTGTGTTATTTATACTTGTCATTGTGTTATTTATACTCTTCATTGTGTCATCCTAGATTGTCATTAAGTATTTTGCAACATCATTGTGTCTTAAATTGTTCACGAAAACACAACATTGATCAGAAACACAAAAGACACAATGACTTGCAAGACACAATGTCATATACAAAAGACACAATGACTTAGACAAATACACAATGAACTAAAAAAACAAAATTTTTTCTATAGAAAAACTATACTAATTTTGATGATAAAAAATGTTCGTTTTTATGATATATTTTTTTAAAAAAAAATTAATATGTAAAAGTTATGAACGTTTAAAGAATATTGGATAATTTGATAAAAAGTCAACAAAAAAGTAGGCATGATTAAAATAGCCTTCAACAACTTGATTTAATCACAGTCATTGATTAATGATCTAATGACTAAAGATCTTTCTTAGGCTTTTTAGGTTAAGAGTGTAACATCCGGCCCCGTCTACCACCAATATTGTCCACTTTGCCCACTCGGAGCTCACAGTTTTGCCTTTGGTTGCCTAGGTGAAAACTTCCCAGGAAGGTCACCCATCCCTGGATTACTGCACCCCGAGCACGCTTAATTGTGGAGTTTTCATGTGCTCCACAGCCAGCTAAGCCGAAAACACGTTGGTGATGTAAGAGGCGGATTGTTACTTATGAGACAGAAATCTCTCCTGTTCACGGCCGATATGGGATTGCCTAGGATGTTACATACACCCCCTTAGGGACTCATCGTCCTCGATGAGGTTTTCCCAACGATCCCGTGTAGAACAGGAGTGTCTCTGATACCATTTTGTAACATCCCAAAAACAAAAACCTCCCTGGGAAGTTTTCACCTGGGCAACCGAAGACAAAACCGTGAGCTCCGAGTGGGCAAAGTGGACAATATTGGTGGTAGACGGGGCCGGATGTTACAAAGAGCCTTATTTAGTTTAACTTAACCCTAAAAAGTAAAGCATAAGTGCTAATTTTAATTTATATTGTTTCAAGAAAAGTTAATTGATTTGTTTTTAAATTAACATTTTGAAAATTTTGATTTGTTTCCTTTAATAAGAAATATCAATTAAGAATTTTCTATGTCTAAAATTAAGTGGCCATTAATTTTTAAATTTTAATATTTGAGGATTATTGTAGTCATGACAACTGCTAAAAATCCTAGGTGGATACTCTAAGAATATGTCATGTGTACAATTTACTCTTTATTAGAAGTAGAAGATGTAACATGTAATAAATGCTCTTAACTATAAGTTTTATGTTACTTTATATACAAAAATTAAAAGGTTAAAACAACATAAAGAACACATATTCACATAGATATACAGATTAATTTATAAAAGGTAGAGTAGTTTTAACGCTAATGTTTTAACAGTTTAGTCTTATAGTTTAACAAGTTTAGATTACTTATTCCCAAATACTTATTTTGCTATTGATTTGTTACAGAATTTTGCACATAATAAGTTTGTTACCAATCATTTTTCTATAGAATCATATTTGTTATGATGATATAGAAATTTAGCTACCGATTTAGCTACGGAAATTTTGCTACAGAACTTTTGCCATGTGTTATATGAAACCTTGCTATGAAATTACAAATTAGCTATGGTTTCTTTTACATAATTTAGAACGGAACATGTCATAGATATATAATCAAGTTTATCGACTGTTTTAGTAAAGTCACTTAAACCTTATTTGTCTCTCTAAAGTAACCAAACTTTAATTACCGTTTGTCTGTTTTAATATTGTGTAATTACCAGATTATTAGGTTACCGCTTTTTTCCTTAATTTTTTATAGTATAAAACATAAAAATTACAAATACAATTTTATGAATAAGAAATATGATTTAAGTTTTATTATTACACACTTAAAACCCATTATTTTATCAATTTAGAATAAAAAAGGAATTTTTTTAATTTTTATAGTTGACAAATCTGTACCAATTTTTAATAAAAAAAAACGCATGTTATTATTTATATTTTTCACATTATCTTAAACGTAAAAAAAAATATCTTATGTAACCCGACACATCATCATTCAAAACCTCTAATTAGATAATATTAGAACAGAGAGATGTTTAATTAAGAATCATTGTTATTTGAGAACTAAATTGACCATTTCTATACATAAGTTTAAAATGTATAATAGTAACTTCCCTACTTTAAATAAAAATTACTTTTATACCCATCTTAAATTATGTGGCTATAAATATGATTATTTTTATTCTTTACAACTTGTTAAATTCTTATTATAATGAATCTGTAGAACAACAAAAGAAACTTAGTGACTTTAAAAAACAAAAAAAAATAATAATGAGTTAATTAGAATACTTGACAAAGTTTGGTTACGAATATATAAACCCCAATTTCAATTTTTTTTTAATTTACATTCCTATATCTTATTTACAAAGGTCGGTGAAGAATCCACGTGCTAATCCGTGGTGATGTACTATTTGCTGAGGTTAACTACCCAAAATTGTTATTACTTTGTCAAATTACCTAACACCCATGATGCCTTTGTTTTATGCAAACAAATATTGATTGTGTTTCTCCGATGTGGGAAAGCAATTTCCTTCTTTCAAATATCTAACAAATGAGCATCCAACTGAAATTTGACATCTAACAAACAATTGCTAACTTTTGGATTTTGACTATACGATTTGAATTAACGGAGACTATGTAAACCTCGAGGAGATTTCTTAATATATTGTCATAATTGTCTATAGGATTTGTACATACAATGCTCGATCTAGAAGACAATTGTATCATATTATTTATTGTATGTTAAATATAATTGATTTCGCCATATATTTGGTCCGAACGATCCATGGTTTTTAGAATCAATAGGTCTTCAAATCGTTCATTTGAAAAACTTGAAACCCTTCTTATTGGATGATCATGAGTAGGGGTGTTCGCGGTCCGATTCAAAACTGCGAAACCGTACAAACCGGTCAACCGGTCAACGGTTTGGTTTCACGGTCGGTTTTTTCCAAACATTTGGTAAGTCGGTTTCAAAGGTTGAAAACCGTAATAAAAGGTTCGGTTTACGGTTTTCATCAAAAATCGGTCATAATAAAACTGAACCACACCATGTGTGTGTGTGTGTAAATATAGATATATGTATAAAAACATAGATATATTTATATTAATTTGGACCACGTATTTATTTTAAGATTACAAATGGATGGCCCAGATAGAGTTTAAGAGTTTCCTTTCTAAGATCAACTTTTTACATGATACAAACCTTATATATGTTAACCTTACCTTAATGTGTTAACCGTATAACCCCATTTTATAAGTTCGGGGCCCACATTAAAGTTGATCTAAGAGTGTATGATTTTTCTTCTTCTTTTTATTTAATGTAAAATGTGAATATTAGTTTGGGGCCACATTAAAAAAGAAAAAAGATTTTACACTCTTAGATCAGCTTTTACGTGGGTCTCAAACTAATAGAAGGTTGTTATTCGATTAACACATTAAGGTAAGGTTAACAATTGAACTCTTATATATATATATACATGTCTATATGTGTGTGTGTATATTGAGTTCATGATTTATGCGTCAATTAAAAAAATACATTTGGACTTGGTGTAATTAGTTCACCTTGAACTATAAAAGGTTTCGTTTGATTCGATTTTATTTTTAACGGGATCAAAAGCCCAAACCGTAAACTAAGCTGTTAATAATGGTTCATTGTTATTTGAACGGTTCGGTTTTGGTTTTCATTATTCAAAAACCTTTGTTAACGATTTGGTTTACTGTTCCAACTAAAAACCTTTGTTAATGATTTGGTTTACTGTTCCGACGACCCTTAATCCCCAACCTGAGAGCGGACAACCAATGCGCTTTCTTTGTTGACTGGCAACAACATTTGAAGCCGATGCATGGGCATCTTCAACTTTTGCTGACGTCTGCTGAGTTTCATTTAGTTTCCTAACTGCCGCATCATAAAAAAACCTTCTCTTTCTTATTTTGACTCATCGTTTCTTCCAGTTTTTTTAACTCGGGTAACCGCCCGCCGCAGAGTGCGGGTAGCGTTACTAGTTATATATTAAATTCGTAATAATATACACAAATCATAGCAAAAGAAAAGACGTTCGAGCATAATAATAAAAGATGCAAATGCAATAACACTAAAATCCAAAATTTCCAAAAGTCGTTAAATAAACATCCAATAGAGCGAATTAACCAAATGTAAACCCATATCGGCGAAAAGTTTTGTGTAAGATTTTGTAATAATAAAAATTGGTTTTTTCTCATCGAGTGCATTTGTTTTATTCAATTTTCTTCAACGTACGTACCATATATGTTTCTTTGCTATATGGAGTTGAGTTAATTGTACATAGAGGCCACTACACTACCACCAACAAACATCCATAACATCACATCGAACCCTAGCTACCACTTCATGATGAACCGTGTGTTGCTTATATATAACTACGAATTAATTAATCATTAAACACTTGTAGTTGCTTGTTGGTTTTACTATTCAAAATGCCCCAAGTCTCACCATTATTTGTATTTATATACTATTCATGAAATTTCAAATTAATTGCATTTTTATGTCATGAAATTTGTATAGACTTGATTAAGATAGATACTCGTTATTAGTATTTTAGGAATTTCCAACATGTAACTTGTTCGAACAAGTCATATAAATTGTAATGTTTTAGGAATTCCAAACTAGCTTCAAATAGATGTGACCTAAAGCAAGTATAATTACAAGTCCAATACGTATTATTTAACTCTTTCATCTTTACCAACTTAATGACATATGTCATTAATGAAAGACTGTTAGTTTAGGCGTTTTCAATAACATAAGTTATTGACAAAGGCTACAAGTACAATAATTGATTTCTTGCTCTTTCACCTTTGCATTATACAATAGCCAAAGTTATTGTGCAAAGACTAATAGTTAAATTGTTTTTGGTTCTTTTACCTTTGCAATATACAATAACCTAAGTTATATTGAAGGGCTACTAGTTATTAGATATACATGACATAACAAGTTAACACATAACATATAAAAAAGTAGGCGTTCAATAGCACTTAAGTCAAACAACTTACACTAATAGTTTGCATCGAATTTGATTTTGACTCTAGAGTAACATTGTTTTGAATATTGACATTTGTAACATCCTAAAGTACAAAAATATTAAATAGGGAGTATGAGTAAAACTCATATGGATTGTCTAGTTTGTCCACGTTCTTGCCTATGAGTTAAGAGACCCTCAACTTAAAGGTAATAGTCATCTTAGTATTTCTCATAAGGTTGTCGCGGACGATTTGAATTTCTCACTTTCATCTAGTTATGTATGTGTTAGTTGATTAGCATCTATTTTGGTCGATTAACATCACAACTATAATACACATTTTATGTTCGTTTATTTTTGAAACAAATCAGCTAAATTGATTCAAATTTGATCTATTAACACGGCAAAGTTTATATTTTGAATTTACAAACACGTATCATGTGATTTCGAGATCGAACTGGACTACCTGTGAGTCGAACTTGTGATCACACGATGAGGGAAAAGAATGAGGGAATTTACATGTTAGTCCCTCCAAATTTCATGGTTTTATGCTTTTGGTTCCATCTTTCATCAGACAAAAATACGAGTTTGTGGAATTACATTTACAACCCTTCTATTATATATTTCTTTTATTTTATGTCCAAACCTTTTTATAAAAGCTGTTATAAAATTTATTATTGTGTTCTTATTACTTTATTAGGCCACAAGGAGTGGTACCACTTTTCCCCACTTTTCCCCGTTGCCACATCAGCGCCACATCAGCTTTCCCCACTTTTCCCCACTTTTCCCCATTTTGCACGGTGTCGTCCCACTTTTCCCCACTTTTCCCCATTTTCAAATCTTATTTTTAATTAATTATTTTAACAACAAATATAATAAAATAAAAAAAGATTCATTAAATTTAAAATAAAAAAAAATACAACTAAAAAAAAATACAACAAAAAAATAAAAATACAACAAAAAAAAGAGTACAAAAAAAAGAGTACAACCTAAACAATTAAATTAAAAAGATATTACATTAAATGAAAATACTAATTATTAGGGTTATTGGCTTGATATTGTTGCGATAAATGCTCCAAATGCTCGATAAGGTCGGCTCGAAGATTTTCGTGCGTTGTTCTTGATCGTAGCTGATAAAGAATGTCTTCTTCGGGCTGTTCATCGCTAGGAGGGTCCTCTATGTGTTCTGGTGATATTGCTGACCCATTCCATTTTAAAATCATATTGTGTAGAATGATACAAGCATACATAATTTTTCGTAAACTTCGTGGATGCATTTGTTTTGCGGGACGATGCAATATATTCCATCTTCCTTCAAAACACCGAAAGCTCTTTCAACATCTTTTCGTGCAGCTTCTTGTGCTCTCTTGAATCGACGACGTTTTAAATCATTTTCGGGAGGATGCTGCAACGATTTCACTATAGTTGCCCAACTAGGATAAATCCCATCACCAAGATAATATCCAAGCTTGTATTCGACGCCGTTAACCATAAACGGGCACTTTGGAGCTGATCCATCAAGTATGTTGCTGAAAACATACGAACGATCAAGAACGTTGAGGTCATTGTTCGAGCCGGGAGGTCCAAAGAAAGCATGCCAAAACCAAGTGTCTTGTGATGCCACCGCTTCAAGCATCACCGTCGGAACCTTGTAATCACCCCGTGTGTATTGTCCGCGCCATTCAATCGGACAATTCTTCCAAACCCAATGCGTACAATCTATACTTCCCAACATCCCCGGGAATTTGTGTCTTTCAGAATGCGCTTGGTATAGCAACTGAACATCATTGTAAGTGGGTTTTCGAAGAAATTCTTTTGCATACAAAGAAATAACACCGTCACAAAAATGATCGAGGCTTTCACGCGACGTTCTTTCAGACATTTGTAAATACTCATCAAGAGCATCTGGAGCGTTACCGTATGCTAATTGTCGTATCGCGGACGTGCACTTTTGAAGTGCAGTAAAACTTTGATGACCTCTTGCATCAAACGATATTTGAAAGTATTGATAATTCATTTCAATATCGTCTACGATACGCAAAAATAAATCTCTAGGCAAACGGAATCTTCTTTCAAATAATTCATTGGTGAATGTTGGGTTGGTTTCGGTGTTAAAATAATGATCGACAAGCCTCTTGTGTGATTCGGCACGATCGTCCCGACATATATACCTTTAAAAAAATTGTAACTTATATATTGTAAAACACATATAATAAAAAAAATATAAAAAAACAACTATACTAAATAAATTGTGTATACCTTCTCGAAGAGGATGCGGTGGATGTAGACTCGTTTAAACGCGTGGCGATGATGGTTGACAAAAACTCAAAGTTTCGTTTTTTGATATTGATCTCGTCTTCTTCTGAACTTGACGATTTACTTTCAAATGTGGGAAGCTCCAACGTAAATGGATCCATTGTTTTAAAGTTTAAAAAATTTGAGTGAAGAATGAAAGAATAAAATGATAAAGAGTGTGAGATTTTGGTTGGTTTTTGAGTTGTTTATATAGAAAAAAAAAATTGGTTTTTTTTTTTTTTTTTTTAGAAATTGCCGTTGTACAACGGCTAGTTTCCCTTTCCCTCTTCGGCTTGAATCGGGGCGTCCACACCGAAACACCCCACCCCGAATCCGGGGGGGTGGTGTTCCCGAATCTTCCCGGCCGGCAAAAGCCATTCCCCGGCTTTCCCCACACCCCACTCCGTGTGGCCTTATTTTATGTAAGAACTTTACAAATTCTTATAGAACTTTATAACTATTTTATTTTTTTAAATATCATTATGTATAAGTACCTAATATTTTTTTCAAATCTTATAAATATTTGTTTTATCATGTTTAAATACTATCATCCATTTGCTATGCATACACGTAATAATTTTCTTTTGAAACTTATAATTTAAAAAAAATGTTATTTAAGTTTGTTTGTTAATAAGAATATGTACTATCTAAATTACATACGTACGTACTTACGTACGTACATACATACATATGATAATGTTCAAATAATAACCCACTTTTAAAACATTAACCCAAATAATTTTGCCAAGATAAAGCCAAATTTTGGATTTTTTCAACATTATTGTAGCACATCTATAACAATTTTTCTTTTATGAGTTTGTGAAAATTCATTACTGTTTAAGAAGTATATCGTTGCAAGTTTTTAACTTACATTACTGTAACCGTTTTAAGCCCAAAACTTACAACGATGTTATGCTTTAAACAATGATGAATTTTCACAAATTCAAAAAGAAGAAGGTGTTGTATATTTGTTACAATGATGTTGAAAAAGAAATTCAAGATTTGGCTTCATCTTGGTAAAGTTATCTGGATTAATGCTTAAGACTTAAGAGTGGGTTATTATATGTTAACAATTATATATATATATATATATATATATATATACACACACACATATGTATAGATATGTACATAGATATGGGTCAGACGTTAACAAATCATACGACTTTCATTATATCACTTTGACACCATTAAAATTGAAAATCGAAATGAAAAAACACTAGGGATTACATAGAAAAGTATATACTTGAGCTAGAAAAGCTTCATGTCCAATTGGACCATAAAACTAACTACAATAAGTTGAATTATTGAACAAAAAAAGGCAGTGAAACTAAATACAGATATAACGACTAAACTATAAGATATGTGAATATCTACAAACCATATAAGTGCACGTGTCTAGCCCATGTGATAGTTATGGTTAAGATATCAAGCAGATAAATGAAACCTAACCATACATGGCCTCTAATTATGTCTTCCAAGGCTTGCCAGTCCATATATAGTTTTTAATATACCAATTGAAGATTTGATAGCTACTGTGGCCCCTGCTTCTTCAGGCGAAACTCCAGGTTGAGGAGTTACTCGAAATGATGCCAAGATATCAATATCCTTGGTTTCATGTTCATACGTACAATAAGTCATTTTATAATCTTTAACACATATTTATGCCTGGACAAAAAGATTCTATGAAGCTTCATTTTGAGATTTACTTGTGGCCTTTCTTGCGCTACTTGGGTGGAAAGCAAAGAGATGTTGTAAATTGCAAACGAACATTCAATATCATTACCATACAATTCTCTCCCTATTCTTCAATGCCATGGATTTGTGTTTTTATTGGTATCCACATCCACCTCAATCCTATCTTGCACCTTGCATTCGTCTAATCTAACGTATGTATTCATCTTCATCCAATGTTTTGAAAACTATACCAAATATCAAACTAACACTCTTACCGGTTCACTGGTCAGATCGGTCAAACTAGCCAGACCGGATTTAAAAACCAAATAAGATATTAAATGCTTTAAATTTTATGTATGTGATTTAATATAAAAAATTAAAATCCAGTTCAACTAGTGTGGTTTACCATTTAAATATGATTTATTAGTTCGATCAATAAAATATATAATTCTCCTGAATAGCGGTTTACCTAGGTTTATCAGAACATCATAAGGCTACATGATTGGCTCCTGATTCAAATGACCGATCCGGTTCGGTTCTAGAAACTAGATTTACATGTCTTAGTTGGACTACTGGTATCAGTGGACTAGAATTGAATCGTAATACACTAAAACTAAAGTATCCAATATAATTAATGTTTTAAATCGCAATAGCAAACACCCTTGAATTATATTATGGATTAACGAAGAACAAAAGAAATGTGTTTTGGAATCAATGGCCCTTCAATGAAAACCAACATAATAGTCAACGTTGACCCATACTTTGAACTTTATCCAGTTATCCGTTCATAACCCACCCATCGATCTTCCACCGGCGCGCCACCAGTTCTCCGATGATCCCCACCACCACCGTCATCTTCTTCCTCATCACCACCTTAATCATCCCTATTATCCAATCAAAACCCCCCAATTTCCCATGTCAACCACCGCACCACCACTACTCATTCTGCAACACCAGTTTACCCACGCGTCTCAGAGCTCAATCCCTCCTCTCACTCCTCACTCTCTCCGACAAGATCAACCGCCTCTCCAACAACGACACCGGCATCCCACGCCTCGGCATTCCGCCGTACGAATGGTGGTCGGAATCTCTCCACGGTATTGCTTCCAACGGCCCTGGCGTCACGTTTCACGGCGGACCCATCGCCGGAGCAACCAGCTTCCCGCAAGTGATCCTCACGGCATCCTCTTTTAACCGTTCGTTATGGGGCTCAATCGCTTCGGCTATTGCTGTTGAAGCTAGAGCAATGTACAACGTGGGTCAAGCCGGATTGACGTTCTGGGCTCCGACGATTAATATTTTCCGGGATCCGAGGTGGGGGAGGGGCCAGGAGTCGCCGGGGGAGGATCCGACGGTGGTGGCAGCTTATGCTGTGGAGTATGTGAATGGGTTTCAGTTGGGGGATTTGAAGATCGTTGATGGTAAGAAGATGGGTGGCCAGAGGAGGGCGTTGACCGGTGGTGGCGGTGATGATGAGTTGATGGTGTCTGCTTGTTGTAAGCATTTCACTGCTTATGATTTGGAGAATTGGGGGGCTTATGCCAGATACAACTTCAATGCCATTGTAAGAATCTTTAATTCAGTCAGCTAATTAGATACCAGTTGGTGTAGAATTTACTGGTTTTGACAGCAACGGAGCTTGGCTCGATATACAGTGGCCGCATTAAATTTCCGTACAAAAAACGCATAAAATTACGCTGCATAGCGAAAAACGGAAAAACGGGGGCTTAACTGTCTTTAGTCCATGGGTTTTGATTTCTTGATAACTTTTTGAATCGCGTGTTAGTTTAAACTTTTTGATCGGATGATTAAAAAGAATACATGTAGGAATATTAGATTCTGTGCCAAAATAACCCCTAAAATGCACAAATTTGTTTAAAATCTTGAAATTTTGAAACTAAAATGAAACAAGAAATGGGACATTTTGAAGGTAAGGTGTCTATACTCTGTTCAAGGCCACGTTTACGGTGCACACATATAATGTATAAATGTGTCGGTTCTCGAGTGGCAAAAGTAAAATTGCACTAGTTTTAACATTATTTTACTTAAATTTTGTGAATATAAAACAAAAAGCGTTGGGTGGCGGTTAATAAGGCATCATGAGCCGTGGTTTCATTGGAAGCAACATCTATATAATCTACGGGGTAGAGGTAAGGTTGTCTGCATCTTAGTCTCCTCAGACTCACCTTAGCTTTGTTAATGGTGGGATATACTGAGTACAATGATGAGGATGTATATATACTCTAATCCTGGGTGTGCGTTTGTCGTTCAGAAAACGAAGTTAAAAGTTGGGTGTATATTCAGGTAACCAAACAGGATATGCAGGACACATATGAACCACCTTTTAGAAGTTGCATCCAAGATGGCAAAGCAAGCTGCTTGATGTGCTCATATAATGCAGTGAACGGAATACCTGCCTGTGCAGATCATAATCTGTTACAAAAAGCGCGAACCCAATGGGGATTTAATGGGTTCAAGATTTAATATTTCTTAAATTTATAAACTTTTTATCTCTGAAGACTTGAAGCAATCTGGTTAAATGTATAAACTGCAGATATATAACTTCTGATTGTGATGCTGTGGCTACGATTTACGAGTATCAAAACTACACTAAAAGCCCCGAGGATGCTGTAGCCATTGCTCTTAAAGCTGGTTCTTTTCTCTCTTTCAGCTCAAAGTTTTGTTAAATAATGTTAGTTATCGATCGTTGAAAGTTGAAACGACTGTTTAGGAACGGATATTAACTGTGGAACATACATGCTGAGACACACAAAGTCAGCAATTCGCAAGGGGAAAGTGGAAGAAGAAGACATAGACAAAGCTCTTTTGAATTTGTTCATGGTTCAACTACGTTTAGGGCTTTTTGATGGTGACCCGCTAAAAGGGAAGTTTGGGAAATTAGGACCCAAAGATGTTTGCACCTCGGATCACAAGAAATTGGCCCGAGAAGCGGTAAGACAAGGCGTGGTGCTTCTAAAGAACGATCATAAGTTCCTACCTTTGAAAAAGATTGGATTTTCGTCGTTAGCGGTTATCGGTCCGATGGCAAATGTAACTAATGATTTGGGTGGAGGATACACAGGTTTGAAGTTCTTGTAACTTAATTATATTTTTACAAATGTTTTCGAATTTTTTAAATTCAGAGTTTATTTTGGATTCTTTAGGGGTTCCATGTAGTCCAACGAGCATTGTTGAAGGTTTAAAAAGATATGTAAAGAAAACAACGTATGCATCAGGTTGTCCAGACGTTGCCTGCACTTCCAATGCTGGATTTGCTGAGGCGCTTTCTGTTACCGAAGAAGCCGATTATGTAATCGTGGTGGGGGGTCTGGATTTGACTCAAGAAACCGAAGACCATGACAGGTTTAGCCTTCTTTTACCAGGTTACCAGATGGCTCTGGTTACCACCATAGCTGCCACAAGTGACAAACCCATAGTTTTGGTTCTCACAGGTGGTGGGCCACTTGACGTATCATTTGCTCAAGGAGACCCACGGGTTGCTAGCATTATATGGATCGGTTACCCTGGAGAAGCTGGTGGTAGAGCACTTGCAGAAATCATATTTGGAGATCACAACCCGAGTGGAAAGCTGCCCGTGACTTGGTATCCTGAATCTTTCACACGAGTGCCAATGAACAACATGAACATGAGACCTGATGGGTCTCATGATTATCCAGGTAGAACGTATCGGTTCTACACTGGCGACGTGGTTTATAAATTCGGGTATGGTCTAAGTTACTCAAAGTACACCTACACCATCCTGTCAGCACCCAACACTCTTCAAGTTTTCAAATCTTTAAAAACCGAATCAAACAATATGTTACAAAAAAAACAAGGTGTCTACAACTTTCTTTATGTGGATGAACTTGAAGAACAATGTGATTCTTTGAGATTTCAAATGGAAGTCTCAGTCACAAACCATGGCCCGTTTGATGGCGGTGCAGTGGTGATGGTGTTAGCCAAAGTCCCGGGTTCGTTTAAAGGCGCGCCACTGAAACAACTCGTCGAGTTTGAACGTGTGCATACCGTTTCGAACACGGATGCTAAAGTAAGGGTGTTGGTAGATTCTTGCAAGCATCTTAGTATTGTTGATGAATTTGGAAAAAGGATATTGCCTTTGGGTGATCATACATTGTTGCTTGATGATGTGGAGCATGTTGTGTCGATTGTTATGTGATAAACTACAAAATGTATAATTGCTGCTTGATGTTCAATTCTATTGGTCTACTAATAGACTTTCTTGGTTTAAAAATATCGCATACTAACCTCGAAACGCGTGCCAGAAACGTGGCACTGGTAATAATATTATATATTAACAACTTATCAAACATGTTAAAATAACAAATTGATTCTGATCCATAGTGAATATGCAAAGAAGCCCTAGATCAATTGGTTCAGGATGAGACATTGTATACCTTTTCTATGTGAAGGTCATGGGTTTTTTTAACTCCTTAGCTTGAGTTGAATCAAGCTAACTCAGGTTCGAGCTTAAACGTAAACGAGTTCCTTTGGGTCCGGAAATCATCTGAAGAGATGAACTCGTCTAGTTTACAACTCATGGCATGTTTCCAAAAAATCAAAAGGAGAGAAGCTTAGAGATGAAGAGAAGAAGCTCAAGGAACATTGTTGCTAGTTTGTAAGAGACCAGCATTCAAGAGCAGTTGCAGCAACTGATTCCGAGTAGATATGGGGTGGTCCTAGAGGTGGCAGCGACGGTTTATGTGGGGTGAAAGTGACTATGCGTGGTCAGTTGTTTTTTGTGCTGCATCAAGATGAGGAGGGTGGGTTGCAATTTGCATAGCTCGATTGAGGGGAGATCTCGAATGGCTGAATGGGTTAAATAGTTGTTCTCGAGCTGAACCAAATCGAACGATAGTCTGCTCATGCTTGGATTGTTTTCAAACCAAGCAGTTTGGCTTGGTTCGGATTTACAAAACCGAGCCAAATATTGTGATCATGCGGCTTGTTTACAATTGAACGGCTCAGTTCGATTTGTCTTGGTTTTAAAATAAAATTTAATAAAAATTCAAAAAGTCTACCAATCTCAAACGTATAAAACCGAGCGTTTTCTAAGACCTCCAAACTCATTGCACAATGCAACACGTATAGTTGTACCACACCATCATTGTAACTATGTCGTTCCAACTGTCACAGGGTGACAAGCTATTTCTGATGCTAATTAACTGTTAATGAAACGTTAATTCTTGCTGCTGATTTCCGGTTAGGGTCGGTCACAAAGGCCAAGAGGCAACGTGTCGAGACGCTAATCGAGCAACTTGGTTTAACCATAAGTATTATAAATTTACTCATGTACTCGTACTGAATACAAATAAACAAACAAACCTGTAGCAAAATCTTACTCATAGAGTAGGGTTTGGGGTTAAAATAAGACAAATCTTTACCTCTATCACATTAGATAAAAACATTACTCTCAGTGAGCCACCAGCTTACGCCTTATGATCTTAACCATCATGGGTTTTAAGATGGCTACAATGTTCAAGAACCCTGAAAGAACAATGCAAGGCATTACAAACAGGCTCAGTTTCTTCATCCTCATTGTTTGCCTCTTCTTCTTCTCATCAAACCAACAATGCAGTCCCTTCGTTTACTCAAGGACGACGCATATTCGTTTGCTAGACTTCTTGTAACGCTATCAGGCCTCTTCTCATCCCATTGCAGACCTCATCATCCATTTCTCCTACTTCAACCAGCGGTTTAAACAGGCCTCGCATGGTTTGCATTGAAGCTCGAAGGCCTGTATGTTTACTTCATCATTCTTGCTGTTTCTCTGCTTACCACTGATTAGTTTTATGCAAATCTTTTTACATGACATACATGAATTTAAAGAAGGTAACTTTTTTAATGCTATGCATGTTTTTACATTATAAAACACTCATCATGCTAACAATGGCCATCATGCAGATCATAAACAAATGATGGTGCAAGTATTCATCACACTTTCTGAGTAATTCAAACAACATTTTTACATTATTTCTACCATTTCAAGGAGTCTTGATCCAAAGCACCTGATTATCAATCACAGTTAGGTCTTCATCATCAACGCGTTTATACGTTTTGATGGATTCAACCGTTCCCCAACTACCATTCAACTTGTTTTCTAAAGCCGCTACAACCACCCTGGCTCGTCTTGACCATCCAGCCTTTCCATAAGCATGGTACCCAAACCCTCCACCATAACACAAACTTATCCCATTCAATTCTCCGCAAAAATCGTTTATATGATCGTGACCAGTGAAAACCGCCTTCACATCACCTGCTTCGACAAGTGTTGTGAAGAAACCCGAGTTTACAGAAGCAGACCCAATCCCTTCTTGTTTCACACCCGTAAAGTTTGAAACATCAAAGCTTGAGTATTCAGGCAATGGGATGTGAAAGTAAGCAAGTGCAGGCGCCTTTGAGTTCTTCTGAAGCTTCATGGATGTTTCTTGGAACCAAAACTGTTGAGATGGCTTGATCCATCCGTAGCCCGGGATAGAAGAAACCGTAGAGTAATCACCACTGTCAAGAAAATACAAGTTTAGAACTGATACAGAATCCGATCCCTCGGTTCCTTGTACTTGAAGATTGTAATTCCCAAAACCATCAATAACATCAACACCAAACGGATTCAACCGAGATAAAGTATGTTTCATTCCAACAATATGTTTCATGACATCTTGTCTTGACAATGTGGATTCTTGATCATGATTTCCTAAGACAGCGGCCCATGGGATGTTTGATGAGACAGCAGGTGCAAAAGCTGCATTCATTGAAGCTACCGGGTCGGTTGTATCGGGTCCGTAGATGTTGTCACCAGTGAAAACAATGAGGTCTGGTTTCTCAGCATGGATCATCCGCTCAATGAACAAAGTGGTGTTTAAATCAGAACAAGTGGGAAATTGTTCAGGCAACACATCCTCACATGGTGTCTTGTTTCCATTTGCATAATGCATATCAGCCACCTGCAGAATCCTAAACTGACCCGTATTCTTATCGAATCGCAATCGCTGTTCATCATTTCTTGAACAAGTAGCATCATTGATCAAAACTAAGATTGATAACAAACAGATGATCCCTTGTAATCTACCCATATTTTGTTAAATCAATTGGATTTAATTTCCTGGATCAAAATAAATAAATAAATAAATAAAAATCAGTTCTTTAAAATGGAGCTGCAAAGTGATGAATAACCTTTTATTTGATCTATAATCGATTCTGAATTTCTGATTCAAGATTTACATATCACAATCTCGTTCATGGAAGCAAAATCAAAGAAAATAAACACGATTCGTGTGATCATTTTTAATTTCAGAAAAATTGCGTTTCATAATGATGGTATTTATAGCTACAACACATAAGTTTAATCGAAGTACATTTGGGCACAATGTTATTTAGATCTTCTATTTTGGGAGTTTGTGTTTGTTTTTTGTAAAATGCAAAGAGTGTAGAATCGTAACGTCAGCCTTTTGTTATAGACAAGATTTGGAATGGTTTATAGCTTTGTAATGGGTCAAAAAAGCATAATTTATAGGTATTATGAGTCTTATGCATGAATTATATATATCATTAAAATAAAACTAGTATTCGTAATGTCGTCATTAATTTTTTTATAACCCTCTCACGTGGTAAACCCTCGGGTTTCCCATGATACATGACTAACCGAGAGAAAAAGGTAAAATGCGACCACAAGCAACCGGGTGGTTAAGGAAAATCGTCCTAAGTGGAGATTGTATTTGAGATCCGTATGTTGTCTTTCCTCTATTTTAACCACTACGCTACTTCCTTGGATTGTACTTTTATTTATGTTACTCTTATAGTTGTTTGATTAAGTAAGATTTTTATCTTAATAAATTAGCATGAATGACAACACAACCAATTTAGAAAGAAAATAAAAAGATGCTTAGAACTACATATTTCATCACTTGATATGGTAATATAAAACATTCATTTTAAAAAAGTTTTAATCAAAAACTTAAACTTATGGCAACTCTTCCTTTGTTTTACTCTATATCATACCCATCATGGATAAGAACTAAGAAAGATAAAAAAAGAGATGAATGCAGACGAAGATTCTTGTTGTTTCTATATTACCATTTGTTTTTCTTTTTCTTTCAACTATCTTATAATTTAAACAGCCTTTATTTGGGTGAATTTGAGTATGATTGCAAACACTAGAAAATTTTAATTGAACTCTTTGCTTCAAAAACATAATAAAAAGAGTGCACTCAGTGCTTGACTTAGCTCCCTTTTTGCGCAGGGGCTGGAGAGGGGTTAGATCCAGGGGCGAAGCTATGTGGAGACCCCCTTTTTTCGTCAGCAGTGTTAATTTTCGAGCCGAAAAGTTATTTTTAGTTAAAAATACGGGTTTCGCCCCCCCTCGTTTAAAATATTTAACATGTATTCTGAGTCTCATAAATTTCCGCCCCCTTTCCTTAACTCTCAAGCTCTGCCACTGGCTAGATCGCTTCACGATTTGATATACACAACCTTACCCTACACATTTTTGTAAGATGATGTTTCTATGACTTGAACACATGAATTCAAGGTCACAAAATAACAACCTGTAAGGCACATCCTCACATAAAAACATAATGTAGACCATAAATTGTTGCATCAATTAAAACCAAGTAGTGACATCTTTAGGAACAAAATTTTAAAAGCTTGTAAACATGTATTTCAAATGGTTTTAGAACGTAAATATCTGAATCCAACCATTTTTATACATATGCTACTGTATGCAGCTTGTGAAGTAGCATATAAACTCAACATGGTCTTTCAACCATATATTAACCCAGACCTAAGTTGAGTACTCTATTACTACTGCACACTTTTGGCTATTTAACATGACAAATTAATATTTTAGCATTAAAAATGGCATCAGTCAGATAACACACGAAGGTTGACTTAGAATTATATTTGTTAATTTTCTAAGCAAATTTTTTTTGGGTCAGTGACTCAGTGATATGCAACAAGCTGCAGTCAAATCTTCATTAAGGCAAAAGTGATACGAAAACAACGAGAAGGTAACTCTTCCAATTACAAGATGAACAGATGAACTGCATAAATATGAATACAAAAAGTAAGCAAACAATCTTCATATGTATCACAGGATTTTGAGCAAGCCAAACAGCTCACTGTCTAGAAGACAGGTTCTTGCATCTAGCCTTTAGCTTTTCTCTCTTTTTTTTCTTCCTACAATGCCGTTGTCTAGTAGAATCAAGTCTTGAATAAATTCGGGTTGGCCGTAGCAGTACTAACTTGCACTTCGAGCAATTCTAAATGATGCTCTAGGGTATCAAGTTTTTCATTCAGAGACGCCAATTTGCTCTTTGTTGTAGCTTCTGAAATAGAAAAACATCTGTTGTAAATACTAAATACAGCAACCATAGCCGGTAAATCCCACTTGTAGCATGACTATTTGCAAGGTCTAGAAAGGAGAGGATGCCGGCCAACCTTACCCCTATCCCTAAGGAAACATTGGTTGATTCCATAGAGACCCCAAAATAAAGTACAAAAAGGCATAAACAAGCAAGATAATATAAGTGAAATGGTGTCACATAAATTAAATTAAAAGTTCAGGCATAACAAATCAGATGTGAAGCACAAAGGATAATCAATCTACAATATTTGTAATCAAATCTACAATATGCATATGTCAAACAGATGACTCAAAAAATAAGCTGTAAAAGTAGCCAAACCCTAACTTAACTTCTCTAATTAGTGTAAACTTGCATAGGAATCAGATTTTCAATTGAACAGAATGCCAGTAGCTCTACAAAAGGTAAGCATATGATGTTATGAACACAATAATCCTCATAGCTTCCAGGTATGGCAACAGCTAAATTGTGAAAAATGAATTTTATCAGAGCAAAATAAAAAAATTGAGTACAGTATGCAGATTATAATCAATCAGTCACTAGATTTCATGATGTTAATTGCTCCATCCAATTGACAACAAACTCAACACAGATATCAATAACACAAATCCGAAAGAAAAAACAGTACTGCCGAAGTACAATCTTCGATGAAAATTTGTCGTATTAATCAAAATCACAATTCACATGTAACGAGCCTCAATTGAGTAACAGGAAACCGTAAACATGGAGATCAAGTGAGGATTTACCGAATTGAACGAGGAAGTCAAAGAGTTGACGAACGTTGAGGGAGATGTGCGAAATGAACTCTCGATTCTCCCAATCAGCTTGAACTGCTATCCCTACGTTTACTGCATTCGTTATTCCACCTGCTCGAGCCATTTTTAACAGCGTTGATTCTGATTTCCCGATTCAATTGTTCTTCAGATGAATCGGAGATGGTGATAATGATTTCTTTTATCTTGTATCGTGTGATTTAAGCAATGGTTTCGAGACCTAACATGATTGTGATCCTTCAACGTGAATGCACAAATTAAACAGTTTTTATATTGGAGAGCCCAATTTGTAAAAGAATTCTACACGGGTGGTATAATCATCCAATATGACCCCTACACGGGCCATATAGGTTCGTACATACGGGATAACATCACGAGGGAAATTAAGTCGGACTAGTCATATTATACCCTTTATACGGCCCGTACAAATATATACTGTCACACCCTGATCGATGGGAGAAACATCGGGGCATCACGAAGTGTAGATTGTTTATAACACAAAGTATATAGTTGTAAATAGTTTAAGTGTCACATTCAATTCATCATTAAATTCGAACATTTAATACATTGTTTCAAAATTGAAACCCTAACTATTGCATCAATGGAATTCAAAACATTAAACATAAATAAACACAATCCAAGCTCAATAAAGTAGCTAATTGACGTTCCCACCTAAAACATGTTTAAAAATCAATTGTCAACTACAGAGAGTTAGTGAGCTTCACAGGTTTAAGCACATACACAAAAATAGTTTGATAAAAGATAAGTTGTCACATGTGATAATAAGCCAATATGAACTAAAACATGTAATTAAACCATACGTAAGTCAAATAATGTTAACAAATGATGGTTTAACCAAGCAACATTCCTAACCATGCCGAAGTAGTAAACAATCACCGCGGAGGACCGAAGTCAACACAACCAGGGACGAAGCTTGAAATTTTTCTGTAGGGGGCCGAAAGCCACGGCCACCCCTAGCCCTAGTATATGAAATTTTTCTGTAGGGGGGCCGAACTCTATTAATATAAAATTTTCCGATCAAATCCTACTATATACATGTTTCTGAGCCGAAAAACAGCAGGGGTCGGGGCCACCTGTCACACCTCGAGCCGGCGAGCTAGATCGACTTTCTCGTCGAGCGGAAGGTTCTCGGGGCGCGATATCTTTTGATAATTAAATTGATCAGATTTTTTGCATTGCACATGATATATAAATGAGAAATGCTAATCGTGACAATGATATAGAATTACAAAGTTAAATTACATTGTTTCGTCATAATTTAACTAAGTAAATCTAATCAAAAGAATCAATGAGTTACTATCTTGTAATTATACAAGATCTACAAAAGATGATTCATTGTTTTGTCATTCCAAAAGTATGCATAACACAAAATGTAGCTAGGTCTTCTAAAAGTCCACTAGCTATGTCCTTGATATCTGGGGACTAAACATGTTCGTCACCTGAGAAAACATGCATTTAAACAAAGTCAACACTAGGTTGGTGAGTTCATAAGTTTGATAATTGAAAACCTTAATTTGTTCACATACACAGTCATAATGTCATACATGATACTTGTAAGTTGTTTGATTCGTCTGTTCACACAATGGCCTCTCCATAGTTATATTTACAAGTAGTATCTCATCCTATTAGCTATGCTTATATATAGGGCATATGTAGGGGAACAAGCCCCAGTCAACATCCCACCACATACCTAATAGAACTTAACACCACTTGCAGTACAACTATAGATACCCATTATCATTTCACCTGTTCATCCCGTTTGATATTCACCCGTTGTATCATATGTAGAATAATATGTCGAGAGGGGTTAGTTATCAAACCGAAGTATTGATACACACTCAATGTATTAAGGAAGTTAGATTAATTTAATCTGATCCTTGTTATTAATTTTATTTCTTGTGGGGTTAACTGTTAATCACTTTTAAATATAAGAGTGTTAGTTAACCAATTGATATCTGTTCTCAACTTGAAGTACATAGAGCCTAAAAGGAATCCATTGCAATCCTCGCGTAATCAGATTACAATGCATCCGATTTACCTCTACCACCTTGTATTCCCAGAGGCCTCATCGAAACTATTACCAGTAATATGACATGAGAGAAAATCAATTTCTCAGTCTACTAGTTAATAGAAATCGATGAATTAATTACAATTATCACTGCAGATTAATATCACCATGTGTCGCTTACCAGACCCTGACTGTTCGTCGCCCTGTCACCAGTCATACGTTACCGGCCAATGATCAATACGATCAACATACCAGCCCTACAAGCTGAAGGTTTGTCAAACCTATGGTACCACTATGCTATCGTCGGTTTATTCACGTCAAACTAACTAGTCAGCGATTTGAGTGAGGGACTTACAATGATCAACTTGTATACATGGCACATGATTGAAATGATATAATACAAATAGTTCAATAGTAATCAATTGTATTATGTTCACCAATGTTGTTTGTTCTCAATGTTGTGTGTTCTCATTGTTGTTAACAAAGTTACATAAGATCTTGTCTTATAATACAATGTTAGTTGTTGTGTGAATGATGTTGTTACCATGAAGTTACGTTATCATGATTATCATTCTCGTTGTTCCATATGGTCACCCTTTTGGCACTACAGTGTTGTAAGAGCTAGTCTTACTACACTTGTTGACTCAAGTGGTGGATGATACTTGTTTTGTGTTATCTTATAGTATGCACCGAGTTAGAAGCTGAGTGTTATAAGAACTTGTCCTATTACACTTAACTAACTCCGGTGATGAATGATATTATGAAGATACATTATCTTCATATCATTCATGTTTGTTGTTGTTGTCATCATGTTCACCTGTGATAATCTCAGTGTTTGTTCTTGTAAGAATAATTAAGTGTTATAAGATAGAATCTTACAACTATGTTATTCTATTATGTTGATGAATCATGAAGCTACATTATCATGTTTCATCTTAGTTATCTCAGTGTGTTATAATCATACAAACATGCATACAATGATAAGCGATAATAAGTCAAGCAATATTATCTAAATCAAAGTATAAGCAATATGTTGAACTAAAACTTTTAAATAAATAAAAGATTTAGCATGTTTCTCAGCACCGAGAGTTTAAAATTAATTAAGATTAGAAAAGGGGCGTATGAACTCACCTTGTAGTTGTTGTGGTTGACTTAGCCTAAACAAGAATGCACGCGCTCTTTGTTGTACTTGTTGTTTTCACGATCCTGTATTGATTTCACGTTGTTTGTAACTTATAAGTATAAGTTGTAATAATTTGGGTGCGTGTAGGTGTTAGCCTTAAAATTGGCTAACACTCGCGAGTCTCGGTCATCATTCGGCCCCGGTTCTATTGTTATAGATCATTAGTATCACGTGTCTTTATGTTGTGTGTTTAGCTTTAACTCATTCTTGAAATCTCAACACTTTGTCATAACATGTTAGTTAAGTGTATTGACTATAAGCTTTGCAAAATCACCCTAAGTATAAATTTAGGTTTATAGTTTAAGGTCTTACACATTGTCTTTGTTACCCTTGAAATACTTGTTACATAATGCATATTTAACCGTTTAACATTCTTTGAAAATGGCTTAGTTGTTTAAATAGCAAAGCTCTACCACCTTTGTAGTAAATTCATTAATTCCCATGCATGTTATCATAAATAAGTTGGTTTAAGTTGTTTGTTTCACTTTAATGCATGTGGGCCGAACAAAGCTCCTTGGGCCGAATCAAGATCATGGCTGAACCACATGGGCTGAATGAATGTTGTTGGGCCGGATAATGTTATCCAGATCGAATAGCTAAGGCCCAAGCGAATGAGGGTGGCTTTCTGATCCAGCCGAATCAATGTGGCCGAAAGGGGCAAGGCCGATTGAGAGTGTTGGCCAAATGGGTTGGCTACCGAATGAGGATGTCCTGGCCGAGAGAATGAGAGTGGCCGAATGACCATGCTTTGGCCGAAGCAAGGTGGCCTGAATGAACTGAGCCCGACCGAAGGAGGGTGGTTAGCCGAGAGAATGGAGGTCATTCGGCCTTAGGCCTTTCGGCCAGCCGGGAGTCTCCTTCGGCCGCAACAAGGCTGCGCCCAGATTCGTTCCCATTTCCAAGGCTCACTGGTTGTTTCCAAGGTGGTGTATGCTAAGGTTGATTCTCATGGTCAAAAGGGTTCAAGCTTGGGGGTGGTCAACCGGTTAAGGTTTGGTTTGCACAAAAAAGGTTGAAAACCCTAATTTTCGAACTATTTGCAGCTTCATACCTCAAATTTTGATGAATTTCTCTCTAGATCGGTTGTACTTTCAGATAGTAGATGATTGTAGCTTCTTTTTGGCTCAAGAACCACTCGATTTCATCAAGAAATGAATGAGATCTTTGGATTTGAAGTTTGAAAATTCTAGAAAGAGAAAGTTCCGGAAATGTGTGTTTAGAGAGAGAGAGAGAGGATGAAAAAATGAAGTAGATGAACTCATTCAGGGTATTTATACCCCGAGTGAGTTCGGTTTCGTTTCGTTTGCTCGGTTCGCGTTTTCGTTGCGTTTCCGGAACGTTACGCGTATTTCTCGAATTCTTAAATAAAAAGGATTTTTTTTAGGTTTTAAATGTTGTGATTCCTAATAAATGTTCTAATTTGTTTTTCTTGAATTATTTCATCGAATTCGTTTATTTTAAACGTTTCGTCAGATCGCGTCACCTTCGCACGTATTTGTTCGAATCGTCACCCGAACGAACACGACGATGGTTTTGCTTTCTGACTTTTGTTTTCTACTTTCCAGTCATCATTTCAGAACGTTAAACTCACAGATATGTTTGTGTGAATCGTCACCCATGCAAACACACTGTTAGTTCGTTATTCTGCAATAACACTGCATTTATGTTCTGAATTATGTTTCCTCACTGACAGACTCAACTAAACTTCCTGTTTTCACATTGTTTTCATAATGAATTATCGGTCATCTGATTCCTGTCATATATGGATATCAGATCGCAACCGACATGTTCTTGTTGTTTACTTGTACACTGTTGTTTCTCTTGATTCGTTGTATTAATTTGTACTTAGGTTTTCACCTAAATACATACTACTATTGTTTATCGTGAGTTGTTGTACTTACAGTATTAAAGTTTTCACTTAAATACGTACAACTGTTGCTTTTTATCTGAGTTCTGTTATCACAAACATTGTTCATGCATTGTATTTACACATAGTAAATAGTGAAAGTACACATACCGTACGGACTTACCGGACGATCAGGTACTGGATGTCACACCACCCCTGACCCTAGTTATCCTTCGTCCTTGAACAGAACCAACAGTGGGATGGTCGGTCCAATGGATCTATCATTGTTACTAAATAGTTAAGTTGTGATCAATGTAAGCTCAAGCTAAGTCCACACTATACTTTAGGTCACAAAGCTAAGTTCACGTGTACATAAGTTAAAGATGAGTTCAAAGTTACATGTTTTACCCCAAAAGTTCAAAACAAGTTAAAGAGGAGCTATCAAGACTCACTTTGACGAGTGAAATAGCCTTTGTAATATATGTCAAGTTGCAGCTCAATGTATATCCAACAAGTTCAAAGTTTACCTAAATAGTTCATTAAATGTAAATTCAAGTAGTTATGACTTATATGGGATCCTTAATGTCTAAATAGGTCAACGAGTTCGGTTTTTTGTTTTTTTTTTGTTTTGTAACACAGTTCAATCGTTTTGTTCAAGCAATAAGTAAATCTTATTTGGTTTTATTGCAAATGCTTAAAATCTTTATAATGTAAACCATTTAATTGTTTTGAGGTTTAAATAAATTTTAAGTTTATAAATAAAAAAATAGTTATAGTAGGAGTAGTGGGATGAGTAGTAGTAGGAGTAGGATGAATAGGAGGAGTAGGAGCAGCAGGATGAGGAGGAGGAGGAGCATAAGTAGTAGTAATAATAATAAAATTTAATCATATACAAAGATTAAAAATATATATTTGTTCTTGTAATATATTTAAGATTTAAAACAATCTAAAATATATATGAACTATTATAATTCTAAGCTAATACTTATATTTTCTTTGTTAAACTTAAAGATTTGTGTTTATAAAAATTTATGGTGAAAACAGAATTTAAAAAAAATCATAGATTAAAAGTTATAACAAAAAAAAAACTATTTTTATGGTAAAATCCGGCCCCAAAGGGGCTCAATCTCGCGATCTATCCCCCGCACACACATGCATTTACTAGTCAATCAAGGGCCTAAGCCGCGAAAGGAATCCATTAGAATTAAATTTAACATAGCCGTGGATCTTTTCCCTAAATTCAGTTATTCTATCCCGTAACCCTAGTTCCGTTGTCAACCAAATCATATTGAATACGAATTCGATCCTTTCAAAAACAATTGGGTTTTTGTTTTAGATCAAAAGACGAATCGAATGATGTAGGAAATGCTTACCTTTACTTGTGATTTGATCGGTTTTGACTGAAGAACATAAGGCGCGTGAACCGAGAGCTTTATGGTTCTGATTCGTGACGTTTATCGATTGTAAGTCGGTTTTGTGAGCACAGACAAGTTCTAATTACTTGAAGGAACGTATTGGTGGGTTTGATTTGGTTTTTATACTCGTTTCCCTTGATTTTGAATTTCCTGGTCGTGGTTTATGGTTTTTGGTAGTAATTTTTGATTGATACGGTTTAAATTCGATTAATTACTGATTAGGGTTAGTTAACGCGTACAAATCCTTGCTAAAGATAGCCTTGATTAGCTGTTTACTTGCTGGAATCGATAGAATGGTGAAACGGGTTGCAACCGGGTCGGAAGGGGGTACAATGGGTTAAGGGCACTAGGAGTCGTCCCGTGCTTCCCCACTTTTCGCCGTTGCCACATCAGCTTTCCTTACTTTTCCCCACTTTTTCCCACTTTTTCCCATTTTACACGGTGTCGTCTCACTTTTCCCCATTTTCAAATCTTATTTTTAATTAATTATTTTAACAATAAATTATAAATAATAATATTAATAATATTAATAAAATTTAAAATTAAAAAAAAATACAACCAAAAAAAAAGAAGAATACAACCTAAAAAATTAAGTTAAAAACCTAGAAAGGGCAATGACATCCCCAACGAGCAGCAATTTCTCGTTTATGATCGAGAATCAGTTGTAGCATTGGTTCTTGATAAATTGTGTGGTCTTTCATCATGAACTCTAAATCTACAGTCTTTTGTTGTTCGTCTAAAGCCTGTTGTTGTCGGCGCATTAATGCGATGCGTGCGTCTTTCTCCTCTTGCAAAACACGGAGTTTTTCTTCTCGAAGGCAGAATCTTTGTTGGGATTCCTCTTTGTTGAACGAGTTGAATTCCGCCATTTGTTGAATTAACTCGTCATGCAACGAGGAGGACGCGGCCGATCTTTTGCCCTTTCTTGTTGGCCTATCCGGTTCATAGTAAATGCGTGGGCCATCACGATCAAGGTTGATGTTGATGTCTTCGTCATCTTCAAGGTTGATGTCGACGTGGGCGTTCGCACTACCCATTGACTCGTTTGGCTTCGGCCTTTTTGTTGTAGATTGTGACTCACAACCTACTGGTGAAATGTCGCACCATAAAGGGTTATCACGGACCATCTCCCACGCTTGGATGTGACCGAATCCCTTTGACTTGACCAAGATTTTGTAGTTTTTCATGGCCTTTTTTAAAACTTGTTCATCCCCTTCACCGCTTTTGCGATTCATTGAAGACCGTTGGTAAAAACCATTCCATTTCTTCATAGAGGCGTTCATATCGTTCCATTTGGAATAGATTTGATCAACAGTCCTCGACCTGTCCTTCACGAGATGGTGAAAATGTTCGGTTACCTACATATAAACAACATAAATTTAAGCATCAACCGTGACTTTTTTTGTTAACTTAAACAATGTTAAAAAATACGTTTTTATAAAAACCATCCCATTTTTGCGCATTACCAACATCGGGATTTTCAGAAATAGTTAGCCAAGATCTGGCCAACGCAACCTCCTCTTCATCGGACCAACGCTTGGCCGGTGCTTTCTTTCCAATTGGTTTATTTCCCGTTCGCCTAACCGGTTCTTCTTCTTCTTCTTCTTCTTCCGACTCGACTTGAACACTTTTATTATGTTCGCTTGAATCCGAGTCGTCTTGATTATGGTCACGATAGTCTAAACACAAAAATAAACGTATAAAAATAGACGTAAAAAAATAAACTTATAAAAATAAACAAAAAAATAGACGTAAAAAAATAAACGTATAAAAATAAACATAAAAAATAAAATATAAAAATAAACGTATAAAAAATACCTTGAAATGGAGATTGTTGTTGAAAAGTTTGTTGATCGAATTGTTGGTAACTTTGTTGATCTTGTTGATACGATTGCTCCCACTGATTGAATTGTTGTTGAGTGCCCGGTGAATATTGCAAATATGGAGGCGGGTTCATTGGATCGTAGTAAAATTTTGGTTGATTCGGAGATGACATTTGTGGATGATACCCGGGTGTGTTGAACGGGTTCATTTGAGGCGCTTGAACATTTTTTTGTCGTGGTTTTTTAAATTTTTTGGTTGACGACCCACCACGTGATGAACCTCCTTCCATTTTAGTTGAAAATTTTATAAATTTAGTGTATAGATTGTAGAAGATGAGAGAAAAGTGTGAGATTTGTGATTGTTTTGGAGTTGTTTAAATAGAAAAAAATTGGATTTTTTTTTTAAAAATGCCCAACGGTCGCCCCCAACGGTTGAAATCTCTTCCATTCCCACTCGGCTTCAATCGGTGAACACTCCCCGAATTACCCCACCCCATTTCCGGGGGGGGGGGGGGGGCGGTGTTCTCGTTCTTCACCGATCCGGCAAACATCACCCCGGCTTCTTCCCGGGTACCACTCCGGGTGGCCTAACTGGCTGAGAAGATGGGTAAAGGGGATAATGACTTTGGGTTTTTGACAACAACGCCCCCTGTGGTTATTTTTCTTATAATTAGTTTTAGAAATGGGCAAAAATACCCCCTTTAACTTTATAAAACAATGTGTTTTGATTGTTATAACTTGGTAAAATTTTATTTAACTTCATATAACTAGTATAAAGTTGTTATATTTTTTATAAAACATTATTTTAATGTTATATTTAAATTATAAAATTTAAAACAAAGTTATTTTGTATTATTTAATTGATGAACTTTCATTATGATTAAAGTTAAAAGTTTGCAAACATTTTATTTGTTAAATAAAATGTTTTTCTAGAGATTTTTATTAAAATTTCATAATTAGAATTTATTTATTTGTTTAAGTTATTTATTTACAAATAAATTCTAAATCTTATAAATAAACTATAAAGATATGTTTCTTTTATATCTTTAAATTATGTAATTAAATATATACTTAAGTACATATATATATATATGTATGATAAAATTTTGGATTCTTATATATGTATATGTAGTCGTATAAATTATGTACATATTTATATTTATATTTATGTATTTATGATATATGAAAATGTATGTGTGTGTAAACTCTTATAAATTTGAGATGACGTCATAAATCCTTTTATTAATCTAATTGTTTTACAATTTATAGGAATGTTACACATACTCTGTGTATAAGTGGATGGGGGTGTTTAATAAAAATTAGATGTGCAAGAATAAAATGCCCATTTGTATAATCCTAGTTTTGTTGAGCCCAAGTTCACATGCAAGGAATTAAAAAATTACATGAACACCTATATTTTTTAGACAGTAAAACCTATATTTTTTAAAAAGAAATATACTAATCATTTACTTGATGATAGAACATTTAAAGAGTTCATTATCTGACATACTAGTTTTTGGTTTTGACCGTTAACCAAACCACTCGGTATGCTTTAAAATTTTGCTTTTATAGAAACCGAAAAACAAATAATTGAATGTTTTTGGCAATCTCATTGGGTTTTGGATCCTCTCTTCAACACAAGGAACAGAGATAAAATCAACCCATGATTCCTCATTCCTCAAATGTCTTTCTAGATATTTCTTAATGTCCTAGTTATTCACAAAACATGAGAAGCAAACGACCAATCATGTGCTTCCGGAACAAATCAAAGAATTTCTTTGAAATCCTACAAGATTTATTCGTTCTTTTTAGTCTACAGAACTTCAAATCATGTTAAAAGGGTTACTAGAGATTATAAATTATTGAATTAAAACAAATTATTAGAGATTATAAATTATTGAATTAAAACAAATGCAAACTTTGAAGTTGGTTGATCAAATCATCAAGCTTGTGTATCTTTCCTTTATTTCTCAAGTAGAGTTCTCGTCTTTTAACTTTTGTACTTTATGTGTATCTTTTAAAGAAATTGTATAAATGTCATATACAATATTATTATTATTATTATTATTATTATTTATTTATTCATTTATTTATTTATTTCTGGAAACACACGAAATAATGCCAAGAAAAATCACAAAAAAATACAAGTAACTGTTAATTAATCAAGATTAATAGAAAAGTTTTGAAGAGAAGCTCCATTGATTTACATATACAGAAGATTCATCATCATATACAAAGCCTTGTAACCCACAATCTTGAATAGATACTAGTTTAAAATGGAAGCAACCACTTCCATCCTCTTGGTACCTGTTTCGTGCATCAGCCAATTAAACAAAAAACTAATTTTTACAATGAATTAACATCTTAATGTCTCATTCAAATCCATACCTGACTTGTATGATTCCTTAGTTTTTGTATTTCATGGTTTCTTTCTCAAACCCGATTGTTGGAAATTGTTTCGCATATTCTTCCACGTCATGGCGTAGCTTTGAGATTTCTGATTGGAAGGAACTTGACTGCATTGCAGCCACAAAGTCCTTCAACTTTGTCCCTGATAACCCAAACACCACAATTGCTCAAAACCTTTTATAATAATGAAGAATATGGAGTAGGGGTGTAAACAACCCGAGCTTAGGCCTTTTATTATTTATCAAATATTTCGATTAAATTATTTATATATGTTTATAACTATGACTTTATATTTAAAAATATTTAATGTTATTATGTGTTTATTATATAAAAAAATACTATTATATTTATATAAATAGCAAGCTCATTTAGACTCACAAGTCTAATCAAGCTCTGTATGTAAAGTTCATGCTCGAGCCTGTTTACTAAATGTGCTTTGATTTTGGCTTGAGCTTGTTTAAGCTCAGTGTGATTTAAGCTTTTAGTGCCAATCAACAGCAGTTCACAACCCCTAATATGAAGGTATGAAAGCATGCATATACCTTGGGCTTCTCCCTTGATCTTCACAGCCAGTTTTACAGCAATGTCAAAAAAGTAGGCAACTTTAGCAAAATCCTCTTCAACAAATCCCCTAGAAGTGAGAGCAGGGGTTCCTAAAACAAGAAAATTTATGGATTAAATGTGTTTTAATTTAAATAAAAAGGAAAAAATTTACTAAAAAGTGTTCCTCACCCATTCTGATGCCACCAGGAACCATGGCAGAAACATCACCAGGAACAGTGTTCTTGTTGGCTGCAATGTGAACAGCTTCCAACACCTTTTCAACCCTAGAACCATCAATTCCCTGATATAAAACACATGCAAATGTTTAGTGTTTCTATAAATTTGAGAATTACTGTCCATATGAGATTCAGAATGAAAAATTCCTGGTTTACCTTATTTTTCAAATTAACCAGAACTAAGTGGTTATCTGTTCCGCCAGAAACAAGTTCATATCCACTTTTAACTAGAGTCTGAAAAAGAAATATGCATGCGACTTGAGACAATTCTTGAATCTGAAGAAATCAATATGAAGTTATCTAGACATTAGACGTGGGCTTAATTTTATCATACCTCTGCAAACTTTGCACTATTACTCATGACTTGTTCTTGGTACGCCTTGTATTCTGCTGTTGTTGCCTATATATAATTAACATCAAGATATAAATGTAAATTACATTAAGTTATATGAAAAATAAGTAAGTGTGACATATTGAAAGCAACAAACCTGTTTCAATGCAACTGCCAATCCAGTGATTGTGTGATTGTGTGGGCCCCCTTGAAGTCCAGGAAAGACGGCTTGGTTGATTCTGTCTTCATAATCATAGAACACCTTCCAGAATAAAGAGCATATCATTAATATATAACCCCAAATCAGAAACAAATTATTTAGACAAATGTACCTCTTTGCCTTGTTTGTTGACTTCTTTCAGTCCTTTTCTAAAGAAAATCATAGCACCACGTGGGCCACGAAGTGACTTGTGTGTTGTGGTGGTCACAACGTCTGCATAGTCAAAAGGGGATGGGATGACCCCAGCTGCAACCAACCCACTAATGTGTGCCATATCTGCCAACAGAATAGCCTTTTGCTTGTCACAGACCTGTTAAGTAAATGATCTTTGTGAATCTGTGGGTGAATGCAGTCATTCAAAACTTAGTCATGCTCAATTGCTCATAGCATCATAAACAATCTAAGTATTACTCACCTTGCGGATTCGAGCATAGTCATATAATCGAGCATACGCACTAGCACCAGCAACAATCAATTTTGGCCTGAAGAGTGTGGCACTTTTCTCCAACTGCAAATTGGAAATTACCAATCAAGACACTCCTTAAATTTGAGAAGGTTAGAAGAGTGTGCATGTGTGTGTGGTAATGGCAAAAAGATAAAAGTTAAAGTACCTGGTCATAATCAATTAAGCCGGTGCTCTCATTCAATCTGTAAGGCATAGTCTCGAAAAATATAGATACCGCAGATATTTTCTTTGTATCAGTCTGCGGTAGTAAAAAATCAGATTACTCCTGTTATGAGGCTATTTAACATAATCGCAATTGAAGTTTGGCAAAACGGGCATCATTACCTGATAACCATGTGACAGATGCCCACCATGTGGAAGATCAAGTGCCATGATTCTATCATGAGCCTTTAATAATGCAGTGTAGACTTGGAAGTTAGATGGTGACCCTGAAAGAGGCTGCACATTCACTGCACCATTGATGATAATCAAACGTTTTGTAAGTTCAATCCATATAAATTGGTGTTAGAAAAGATTAAGCAACTTGTAATGACCTCCCCATTTTGCAGGATCTAACCGAAAGGCTTCCAATGCACGCTTCTGACACAAGGTTTCAGCCATGTCAATATACCTATAAGCAGACATTTAAACTTCTTAACTTGATGCAACAGAAGATGTCTAAACTTGAATCAGACTAAACCATCAAAACCTAATTTTGGAACAGATTAAATGTCAAGCTTAATTCATAACAAATGCCATGATCCAGAGAATTCTTGGCTTACTCATTTCCACCATAGTATCTGGCACCTGGATACCCTTCACTATATTTGTTGGTCATCACAGATCCAACTGCTTGCATCACTGACAAGGAGGTAAAGTTCTCTGATGGTATGAGTTCAAGACCCTTCAAAACCAAAAAATATATAACCCAGTCAGAGAAAGAAATTTTTAGTCCGATGGTTTGTTATTTTCAAACATTTATACACGAAAAGGTTAACATATGTATTAAAATATATCAATATGCAAGCAAATCAAAGAATCTGGCTCCCCAAAATAGAAATACCAATCAACCTGTGCTTTACTCAGCCCTTAATAGATTTTCAGGCTCTGTTAGTCATGATACCAATAAAAATGAATCTATAACCTGTACCTCTAGGCTCTAGATATCAACCAGTTTAATTTCTTTTTAATTTGCAATATTAACATTTCCTCAAATGCTTAAAACGCATCAAGATGTGATACAAAGCTAATATAAGAGTTAGCAGACTCACACTTTGACCAATTAGAGCTGGACAAGGACAAACGAGACACTTAAGTACCCAACTTAAAAAGAGCAAAACTTGGACTATGTTTGGAGTTACAAGGCCCATAAGTAGTGAACTGAAATTTCTCGATGAGCCAGATCATGTGGCAGACAGCCATAGGTAGTTTGGCCCAGTTGGCAGATCCAACCAAATGACCAACAACCATACCTAGTGAAGTCTTATTAAAATCCAAGCTATTGGTAGTGTCTGAGGAGGCCGAGATAACAACCTTACTTTTATTACTAGGGAAAGATAAAATGTTTCTAGAGACACCCCCGGCTCGAACGACAAACAAAAACAAAAATAGAATCCGAGACATACAAGACATACAAACAAATACCGTATAGACATTTGTTTTAAGCGCTAGACATAGAGATAGAATTAGCATATCCAAATTCCATCATTAAGACCCAATTTCAAAGCCAATTTTTTTTTTCCCCAATTTAAGTCATCTTCATATGCTTCCTATAATAGGGATACAGGCGTGAATTTTGATTTGAGTAATTTACCACTTAATTCACTTAGTTAGTTTCATGATTAATGAGTCAAATTCTATTTTCCACTTTTCAGAAAAGAACTGTCCTATTTAAACTTACCTGATAAAAGAGAGCCTAATGTAATGATTTCAACATTCAATAAAATATCAATTTTCCTCCTTCAAGATTATTCTGTCTATTTGCTTCCCCTCTACATCAAGATTCCAATTTTGTAAAATCATATCCTGTCTTATACTTGCAAAATTCACAACAAACTTGTTGAATTTGGAATGAATTTCATTTTAAATTTAGTCTCATCTTTTCAATTATATCCTTAATTCTGCGTATTGAAAACATAAAACCTCTAACACACATAAAGCAACAGTAGGAGACAGAAAGAGATGACCTTCCATTGTCGAGCTTTTTCAAGCTCAATTATGTCCGCAATTTCAGGATCCACAACCTCAAGTGGAGCATTCAACTGCTTTGGCCACTGCAATTTCACAAATCCTCATCATCAAACACCACCAATCCACACACAAAATCAACAAACGAACACCAAAATCACTAAAACAAAGAAATTAAACTCACAGTAACACCAGGCCTTTCTTTCTCGTACACAGCTTCGCTAGGTAACGACGACTACAAACAAATCACACCATAAGATTCAAATCACTACGAACCTACACAAACAAAAGATTCAACAGAACAGAATAATAACAGAAACGAACCATGGAATACAGTTGACCGCCATTGAAGAGACGCTGCAACGGCTTGTCCGCAGAAGATGTAAGCCTACGAAGAGCCATCGTCATCGCCATTCTCTCTCTAACTTTCTCTCTCTAGAAGAGATAAGAGATGGTGAATACAAGGATTTGGCGCGCACAATTTGTTTTGGTGCGGATTGTGTGTGTCGGGTTTGGGTGAGATTTTGGTGGTTGGAGATTATCGGCGTAATTTTTCTGGTGCTCATTTCTTTTTGTGAAAAGGATAATCAAAGCGTTATGATAACACCCGCATTCTTCTGGGTTACCCGATACGATTTCAAACCAACAAACAAACAAATTTACCTATTATATTCCCACTTTTCAGTACGGTTTGGACGGAAGGATGGACACAAACCTTACCCCTATCCCAGTTGAGATAGAAATATTGCTTAGAAAAAGTCTCCAGCTCAAAGTTATCGTTTTAAGTTAATCATCCCAACATTTTTAACGTTATTTTCACAGAACAAGTAAAATAACGTTAAAATTAGCGTAGGATCTACTCGCAAACGTTTTTCCAATTAAAACTAGGAGGATCTACTCGCACGCTACGACGCGTTAATACGAAATTAAAAAAAAATAACTGGGTCTAAGTCAAAAGATAAATATTATCAATTTATGAACTTTTTACTAATGAGTTCACAAATATTTGAGTGAGCTTGCAAAAAAAGTAAAAGTATAGTTTGAAAACTTATAAATACAAACATGTAATCATATTCAATCAACTAATAGCTCTGCTAATGAGTTTGAACTTTTAGTTGAACGTTCGCTCATTCTTTTGTGTTATTGCTTTGATTGGGTCTCCCTATACTAATGATAGTTTCTTCAGTTATTGATCTTAGCATCTTAAAAACATTTTTATATTATGTATATGGGTAATAAACACTTACAAATCGGTCCACCGAAAGGTAGCACGTATCATCTGTTCGAAGATGTGGGATCCATTTTCAAAGGATGCGAACCTCAATTGGTAGACTAGAACCACCTGGTTTAATTGTGCCAAGTGTCTCAATTTTCATTGTTTGCATCATGTTCATAAGAAAATACTTGCACATGAGCATATATTAGCAATCTTTCCTTGAGTGCGTAGATTGTAATACTTAATTATGACAATCATATATAATTAAAAAAGAAAGTTAGGATGAATATTAAATGATTTTCACATGGGTTTGGAATATTTAACTTATTGATAATTGTTTATGATTAAATATTTGATTTTTACCGGTTTGTATGTGTTTGACTATTGATCAAACAATTAGTTCGCATGATAATGTTTTCTTGTGAATCTTGGTTATTGACTTGATGTTTTTTTATCTTGATTTAAAGTTTATGTCTTTGTGTTTGAATTTAATTATGTTATATCTTAATAGTATAATATAGGAGCTTGATTGTGAGTTGATTATAATCAATGGCTACAACTCTTCAAGCTTACCAAGTGATAGAGTGTTGGTGTGTCCCGTGTCATTAGACTTTTCCAGCACGAATGTTAAGTTTAGCCTATGATTTTTTATTTCTTGTATTCTAAGTCGTTAGTTGGTTGAACTTAGACCTGACAAAATGAGCGGGTTAGGTAGGAGATCACAATAGGTCATTTTAAAAAATGATCATTTTGATCCTTGTCAGAATGAGTTTTGATAAAAATAACTTCGGGTTTGAATGGGTTCTAAAAATTATGGTTTCACTTAGGACTACGCCGTTTAAATTAAAAATTAACGCATGTTAAAACGAGTATCCTTACAAAAAACAACGAAGAGTATTTTACCAACTTTTGTTTCATTATTATAAAATATGTATTATTATTTTAACTTTTAGAACGACATTTGTATTTTATTTAAAATATATGAAAATTAGCTGTCTCATAAAAATTATCTATATTTTATTTAAGAGATTTTTTGAATAAGTGAAACAGTTCTACCACATTATATTTATTACTAGTTTATAAACCCGTGTATAACACGGGTAGAGTCTAAATACATGTATTTATTATATTTTACAAAACTTTATATTTTACATTATAAAAGGAGAGAATAATAGTTATTACTTTTCAATTTTTAGTTTCAATAAGAATAAGAATATGTAAATGACATGGATTGAAAGATCGATATTTGTGTTAAATTAGATCTTTTAGTATCCAAATACACTTTCATAACATTCCGAGCATTGTGAGCAGTGTTACATACAATTTGTGAATTATATACCCCGGGAAAAACACAAAAGTAACATAATATATTTTCAAATGTGAAGTACATAAATATTTATAAGTATAAATAAAATATTAAAATTGATATAGTTATGATTTAAAATGAAATACGAAAGCATTTAAAAATGTGTGTATTTATGATTATTTTCTACATAAGTTACTTTAAGAAAAAATAGAAAATAGATAATAATATGATAAAGCTTAGTTTTTAAATAATCACTTTTGTTGGAAACAACATCCATATATGAAGATTAACTGTTTAATCTTATTGTCGTACTATTGTGATTTTATCTTTTTTTCCTTATAGTTTTGACCTTTTAAGAAAAAAAAATTAGACAATATAATATAAATAATAAATATTAACAAAATTATATAATACAATTAATAAATAAGATAAGAAAACAATAAAAATGTAATCGTAGAAAAAAAAACATCTAATATACCATTATTTTATAATATTCATATGATATTATGTAATTAAGTAGATTCTTGATTATATTACATAATTAAATATTTAAAGTATTTTTTTACTCAAAATAAAACATACTTATCAATCTATATATAAAAATTAGGATGTTATTTAAGAAATATACAATTTATTCCTCAAATTAAGTAATGAAATACAACAACATCCATGCCCAGTAAAATCTCACTTAGAGTGGGGTCTGGGGGGAAGATAAAGACATACCTTACCTCTATCTACAAAGTAGAATAGAAAGGCTGCTTCGCTAGAGTCTCCCGGCTCAAAAGTAATTATTATTATTATTATTATTATTATTATTATTATTATTATTATTATGCATATATACACACACACATATATATCTTTTTTTTACAACATTACGAAACATCACAACATAACCACATATGACCAGGAGGCACCAAAAAACTAAACGGGAACATATAAGCAACACTTATATAATTCAACAGACAAAGCACGCCACCAACCATGCGGTATCCTGACCCACAAACAAAACATACAAGATAACATATACAGATATCGCTTATAAACCGTCCATCCCGCAATGAAGCATAATACACATGTAATCTCCTATCATGAACCCAGAACCAACAAAAGATATATCACAAACAGCCCAACCCCCGTCCCGCAAACGAGCATATAACATATATAACCTCATATCTTGAATCCTAGAGACACCAAAAGACACCACAACAACTCACGACCCCTATGTGGATAAACCTATGAAAGGCTCTATGTATCCTTAACATTTATTCTACGTCTCCACGTACTCCTATCATAGAGCATGTCCTCGGAGAGGTGTAGCTCTGTCAAATCGTGTCTGATCTGCTCGTCCCAAGTCAACTTCGGTCTACCCCTTCCCCTCTTCCCCTCCACCGTGAGAAACTCTACTTTACGAACATGCGCCGCTTGGCTTCTTCGTCTCACATGTCCAAACCATCTCAATCTTCCTTCTCTTACTTAATATGAAGATAAATGAAAAGTATTTAATTTTTAACAAAAATTCGTTTGATAATTAGTGTTAGTTATTTTAATCAATTATGTTAAATTAAATAATTTTATAATAAAATTTACTTAGGTTTGATATATGAAATAAAAAACCACATTTAATTTTACTGTAATGAAAGACCAAATAAAAAATAAATGTAGGTCTTAAATCCTAGTTTTCAACAAAATGGGTGTTAAAGAATAATATATACCAAATTTTAAAATATTTTTATTTTGTAATTTAATAAAACATTTAAATTTACCTACAAATTATAGAATAAACAAATTAGTTTTTTATAGTATAATTACTGTAAACATGCTTTAAAATTATGTATAATAAATTCCTAAAGGAGGTTGATGTTAGAGAATATGTAAAACATTTAAAGAAACAATATATATTGAAATGTTACTTATTTGAATTTTGAATTTTAAAAAACAAATGTAATAAATAAATCTAGAATGAAATACAAAGTAATTATCTTCAAGAAATAGGTAAAATGCACTACATTATACTTATCATTAAGTTTCAACAGTTAATTTGGCTATTTGTTTCACATATATATATAAACAAAGATTTATGATTATATATGGTATAAATAATGTTAATAAAATGAATAAATTATAAGATTTTCATAATGGTAATTTTGTTAATATCCTAAGATTTGTAAAACATTTAGTTTTAATATTAAATATGGACTTAAATCTATTTTTAATGAAAAAAATAAACATATAGGTTACCAAAATTTCAATTAAAAAAAAACTAATATTGTCTCTTATGATTAATTTCTATAATATAACGATTTTATTATAATAATAAATATAATTACTTTATGTAAGTAAACATTGCTTTGTACAAAATATATAGTTTTATATTTAAAAAATAAATAATAGTAATTACTTTTATTATAGCCGTACTTGTTTCACTGTATGAGTTTCTTTTATTACACGTGACTTTTTTAGTTTTTTATATGATTGTACATATATTTTCTGCTACATTTTGTTGTAAAACTTAGTTTAAAAAAAAAAAAAAGCAAAATGATCCACCATTTTGTTGTTATATTTTTTATTTTTTATCACCTAAATTTTTTAAAATTATATAAGTGGCAGAAATTAAACTACTAATATATAAAAATATTAAGTTATCTTTAATAAATTTATTTAAATTAAATGTTATTAATAATTTATGATATTAACATGTAGAATTTATTTAACTTTGAAATTTTATTGTTATTATGATCATTGTTTAGCGACCCGGTAGAACCCATAAGGCCAAAAAATATGCCCAAACCTACCCATTAATGATAGGAGGGGTTGTAATTGCAGGCCCTAGTTTAACTAGATTGATTCCCTTGCACCTTTGATGCATTGTGATTGTTGAGAATACCAGGTGATACTTTCTTAGAGTCTTTAGACATTCTTAGTTTGGTGAGAATGACCATAGATTCACTATACGCCCTGACGAACTTTACACAACCTTCAGTTTCATTATGTAATGCCAATGAGACTGACACTAGTGTTTCTTTGTATTTCTCGAGTTAGTCAAATCTTAAGATCCAATTTGAGAAAAAATCACGCATTCTTAATAGTTGTTTAGTCATTCTATAAAATTCCTAATATAGGTAATTGTCTTCTCCATTACTTATCACAACTTTGCCTTAAGTGTGTTCAATTGATTCTTTAGTTTATTTTTAATTTTAAATCTTATAATACCTTTTTTCGAAACAAAATATCTCAAAACATATTTATAAAATCACTTTTATGTTAGTGTTAATTTTTAGGATTTAGTATTTGTACAGAATATCACATTATATGAACAATATTTTTTATCACCGAATGAATTGAAAGTCGCGTATCACATTTTCAGATCAAACTATTAGTGGTTCACCCAAATGTTTGACCGGATAAAATTCAATTTGCAATCGAATAACTAGTATGAAATCGCAGTGTTTTTGAATGAACTAGAGAAAAAATGATCGATGATTGATTTCTTGGATAAACACAGGCTTTGAAAACTGTCTAGGCAGTTTTCAAGTTTCATTCCTTCTAATTTGCCACTAAACTAGTTTTATGCATTTTATGTCAATTCGACCCAACTAAGGGGGCCCTTGAAACTCTTATTGAATCATAAAATCTTAAATAAGTATGCACCACACATCCAACTTTATTAATAAATTTCATTATTCACATCAATTAACAAAATTAATTCGATTAAACTAAAATATCTCATAATATTAACTTCTCTTTAGCTTCCTTATATTCGTTATAGACTTATAGCTTTATAACTTTAAAAAACAAATAAATAAAGTACGACATGGTCCTACATCGTACCAAACCGTGTCTTCTTTTACAGGTTCCACATGGCTGGACCTGGTCTTGGTCTAGGTCTACTTCTACATAAACCTTTACTAATTTCACATTCATTTTTCAATCCAAATTTCTCTTCATCGTCTACGTTTTCTTTGATGGAGGACTTGTTGGGTCTGCTTAGGATCCGTATCCACAGAGGCGTCAACCTTGTGGCTCGAGATGTCACTACCAGTGATCCCTACGTTGTCATCCGTATGGGCCAGCAGGTGATCATTTATGCCTAATTTTGCATTTTATAAACTTTTATGGTTTATATTAATGATTTAATTGGTATTTTAAAATTTTAAATAACTCGTTTGCTTCATTTGATGAAGAAATTAAAAACTGGAGTTGTTAAGAAAAGCATCAATCCTGTGTGGGATGAAGATTTGACTCTCTCTGTCGCTGAGCCTCTCCCGGTCACACTTGTAAGTTATACACATGTGCTAGTATTCCATGCTTCTCATTTTTCTTGAATACCTAACGACCGGTCACCCGGGATCACCGTAACAAATAGATCAGCCTTCCACCGAAGAACAGATCATGATAACTTGACACACCTGTACAAAAGGAAACCTATATAACTAGTAAAACTCACTCCCTCAACCCAAGACAATATTTGCACAAGACGATACTACAACCCATACATGTCATAAGAAAAGTTCAAAGGCTAGTGGGCTAGGAAAGAAGCCCTTTGGTTTTCACGCTTATCGGTTGTCTGAAAATATTATTTTAATTTATCTAACAGTTCATGTTATATATTTTATTTGTTTAAATCTTAAATTACAATGTATGGTTTAAATTTTTATAATATTTATGATATCATCTAGTTTTATAGTTGGTATGACCGGTTAGGAACGATTCAACAATCCAAACAAGGTCTTAGGACTTCCAAAAATATAAGGTTTCTAATTTTTTATAAAGTTTTTGTATGTAGTTAGGTTTTTTTATTTATGAGCTTTTTTTTAGTTTGTGAGTTCAGAGGAAATAAAATTACAAGTAAGATCCTAATAAAAACCTTCTTTTCTAATATTTACAGAATGCTTAAGGAAAGGTGATACAATTATAAATCAATAAAAAAAGAACTTGTAAAACTTGATTTAATTGGAAACTTGAAACTTTGTAGTTTATAAATCCATAAAAAAATTTTCAATTTATTACTATGAGTCTGAAGGCCAAATAAAAGATCGGTTTTTAACGTAACCGTTAGTGAGTGGTCCTGGAAATTTATCCCGCTTAGGACCCCCGAAATGATTGAGTCGGCCAGTGACACGTACTACAATATCCAATACTACAATATCCAATATAGTTCTAGAATCATTTATTACAACTTTCAGGCTAATTATAATTTCTTGTTTGTTAATTGGTAATTTGTACTTGGATTGTATCTTCTTTTTTTTTTTTAATTTTCAGAACATTGTTGAAAACTATACTTCATGTTTTGCAAACAAAACAACAGGAGGTGTACGACAAGGATGCGTTTAGTATTGATGACAAGATGGGAAGTGCAGTGTTTGACATCCAACCATTTCTGGAAGCTGTGAAGATGCGTTTAGAGAATCTACCAAATGGCACAATCATAACCACCGTCAAACCAACACGAACCAACTGTTTGGCGGAAGAAAGTCACATAACATGGAGCGACGGAAAAGCAGTCCAAAACATGGTTCTTAGGCTGCAAAACGTCAAGTGTGGAGAGATCGAGATTCGATTATCGTGGATCGACGTTCCAGGCTCCAAAGGTCTCTAGTTGTTCGAATTGTTTCACATGTTGCTTTGTAAATTTATCAAACCGAACTGGCTTTTGTAACATTGTTTGGATGTTATCTATGTAATAAGAAATGTTACATACGTCTCTAAGCCTATCGACTGCTATTATCTATGGCAAAACGAGCAACTTAGGCTGGGTAACATATCAAGAAATTAGGTCATGTGCTACATTTTTTATTTTTTTTACTGAATTTTCATTTTTTTGTACTCGATTTCATTTTTTTACTATATTTTTATTTTTTTGTACTTAATTTTGTTTTATTTTGTACTGGATTATTGTGTTTTTTTAACTGTATTTTTGTTTTTTGTACTACATTATTATTTTTTTGTACTAAATTATTATTTTTCTGTACTGGATTTTTCTTTTTCGTATTGGATTATTCTTTGTACTAGATTTTGTGTTTTTTATGTACGAGATTATATTTTTTTACCAAATTTTTGTTTTTTATATTTGTATCATGTCACACGTTAAATTTCTATTGGTTTTTACTTTTTTTAGACAAAAATATCTTTTTAGTATATCCAATCCCTACATATATAACATATGGACATGTTAGGGAGACGTCAGGTTGGTTCAAGATACACACCATCTATACGACTTGTATTGACCTATACGGGTCGTATTAATATTTTTATTTCTGACAAATACTGGCACATTAAATCACAGTTCTGACATGCCCCTATACGACCCGTATTGTGACATACAGCCCGTATTGCGGCATACGGACCGTTGAGCCTATTAAAATATGTTTTCATACCCTGATCACATGCACTCATTGATGGTTCAGAACTAATGTATTTTTTTTTTGAACGGCAAAGAACATTTATATTAAAAACCACCACCAAGCAAGACGCTCGGAGGGCACCCATACATCACCAGAAGCTTAAGGTTCAAGACTTACATTCAAAGTATTTCACGTATCCCAATCAAGAGTAACTAGCTTTGCTCTATTTTTAATCCATAAAAAACCTAAACTTTTAATTTCCTCCACTATACGATGTAGAGAAGGATTACCCCTTTGAAGATATGGTCATTTCTTGACTTCCATATGCACCAACAAGTAGTAATTATTACCACATGGATCAATTTCTTCTTTTGACTGTTGCCTTTGTAGTTTTTAGCCACCTCCAATAGATCTTTCACCTGAAAGGCATAAATTGGTGGAAGCTTACACCATTGAGAAATGAACTGCCACACTGAGTTCGCAAAGGGGCATGCGATTAGGAGATGCTCTGAAGTTTCCTCCTCCTGGTTGCATATCGGGCAAGTAGGCGATGAAATCTGCATGTTTCTCCTCCTTAGGGCCATACGAGTAGGAAGCCGATCCATTTCCGCCCTCCAAACTAAGATATTTTCTTTGGTTGGTACCCATTTGCTCCACTGAAGAATGAAACCTTCTCTGGTATCGTGAGAAAACCGATCTTTAAGGAATTTAACTGAGAACAACTTGTCTTTAGATCCCAGCCAGGCCCAGGTATCCATCCGGTTAGTCAGTATTTGTGAACCCAACAAACCGGTAATTGCTTCCAGTTCATCCTTTTCTTGCCCCTCCACTGGGTCACAGCTCCATTCCCATGTTAAAACTTGGCTCTCATCAGAAGCTTGTATCCTATCCTTTATTTTGCAATCTTTTGTTCTTTCAACTTTAAACAATTGTTTGAATTTGAAACAAAGTGGGATTTCCTCAATCCATAAATCGGTCCAGAATTTTAAACTGTGCCCATTTCCCACCTCCCCTTTAAAAAGTATCTTTAAGTTGACTCCCCTGCCATGCAAAGCTCCATCTATTTTCACAATATTATTCCAGGTTCCTGTAGTAATAGGTTTGCTTGGAATAATATCGCCCACCGTTGTTTTGTTATGAATTTCATGGATTACACGTCTCCATAAGCTATTTGGTTCTGCCTTAAAACACCACCACCATTTTGCAAGAAGACACACATTTATGTCTCTTAATGAGCCGATACCCAAACCACCCTGTTTTTTTTGGTTTTACCACCTTATCCCAATGAATTTTAGTGTGTTTTTCAGCCCCTCCCCAAAGGAAAGCTCTTCTTATCTTATCCAACCTTTCAATCACTGTTAGCGGAGCTTTGTAGATCGAGAAAAAATACGTTGGCAAGCTATTTAGCACGGAATTGAGGAGAACAATTTGGCCTCCCATAGATAAATGCTTCGCCTTCCAAAGTGAGAGTCTGTTCTCGAAAGAATCAATAACTGGCTGCCAGTGTCTTATGTGATTCATATTTGCCCCTATCGTGAGACCCAGGTATGTGAAAGGAAAGGATCCCTTTTGACAATGTAATATTTCAATCCTTTGTTGCACAACAGGTTCTTCAACATTTATTCCAAGCAGATTACATTTTTGCATATTCATATTCAGCCCTGAGCTTAAGTAAAAACTTCTCATCAGTCATTTTAGGTTCGCGAAGTTTGAAACAGACCAATCTCCCATAATGATTGCATCATCCGCAAAAAATAGATAAGACAACTGCAGCCCATTGTTTTGAAACTGTATCCCCTTTAGAATTCCCATGAGACACGCTTGATTGATAAAGCAGATTAAAGATTCCATAACTATTATAAACAGGAAAGGTGATAGAGGGTCCCCTTGCCTTAACCCCCTATGGCATTGAAATTCCGCAGTTGGTGCACCATTGACAAGGACTGAGGCACGAGAGGATGCTAGAATGCCTTTAATCCACATTCTCCATCGATCAGGGAAGTTCATTTGGGCCAGGAGAGAATCAAGATAGCCCCATGAGATAGTATCAAACGCCTTATCAAAATCTATCTTGAACAAGAATGCTTTTGTTTTGGATCTTTTAAGCCAAGAGATCACCTCAATCACAATTAGAGCTCCATCTGTAATATTCCGGTTCCCCAAGAAAGCGGTTTGAGTTTCAGAAATTATTGAATCCATTACCTTCGTAACTCGATTAGCTAGCACTTTTGAAATTACCTTACTTATGCATCCAATTAAACTAATCGGCCTATAGTCTTTTAGAGAGGCCGGATCAGTTTTCTTAGGAACCAGTGTGATAAAAGAAGATCCACATTCGTTAGAGAAACAACCATTAGCATGGAAAGCATCCAATGTGGCCTTAAAGTCATCTTTCAGAGAGTCCCAAAACTTCTTAATGAACGCAAAATTAAACCCATCCGGTCCCGGTGCACGATTGCTACCACATTCCCAGACTGCAGCCTTAACTTCGTCATCTGAGAAAGGAGTGATCAGTAGTGAGGCTTCCTCAGTTGAGAGTTTTTTCAAAAGTGGACAAGAAAAACCTGGCCTATTTTGTAATGGCTCTGTAAATTTATTTTTGAAGAAGCTCCAGATTTCCTCTTTTATTTTTTTGGGATCTTGACTCCATTCTCCATTAATCTGGATACCATTTATACGATTTGTTTTCAAATTATGTTTCATGATTCCATGAAAAAAGGAGGTATTTTCATCGCCCTCTAGCACCCACTTGATTCTTGATTTTTGTCGAGTATCTTCTTTTTTAATTAGTTCCAACGTTGCTATTTCATTTTTCACAGCAGCCCAGTGTTCCTTTTCCTCATCCATTATTATTCCTCTTATGGCAGCATCCATGATTTCAACGCATTTTTGACTGCCCGTAATTTAGTTGCCAGTTTTAGGTCTGGCTTCCCCATATTGTGCACAGATGCAAGTGCTAATAACACCACTTCTTCCATTCCTTCATACTTGAACCATGATGTAAAAAATTTAAATGGGGGAGGGCCAAAATCAGCACTTGTGGTAATAAGAATAATTGGATTATGATAAGAAAATTTCCTTTCCAGGTGGAGACACTTGCATTAGGCCATTTATTTATAAAGTTGTCGCTAACCAAAAACCGATCAATTACATCGCAGAACAGTATTTATAGCTAAAGAAGACAACCAACCTATCCTATCAAACATGAATAAAGCTGTTGTACAACGTCTAATTTATTCAAAAATTAAATAAACCAAAAGATCAGGAAATCTGTTGAGTTTATGGATGACTGATCCCATGCAGCTTTTATCACACGTGCTTGCTTCTTGACCACATGTTTAAAGTAGTGTCAATACTCATGATAGTAGTTTCCTATAAAGCTGCAATATTACCATTGTTTGTTATGATTACATCAGAAGAGTTATCAAATCCAATATCAAAAGTGTTGTCAGATCCAATATTTATCCATTGTTTATTATGATTATTATTTATTATTATCCGTGCATAAGTAAATTGTATCTATTTGAAATGCTAGTTTCCCATAAAAAAAAACTTTTTTTTTCGTAAAAAAAATTTATAACCATACGGGTCGTATAGGTCCATACGGGCCCGTATGTACTTTCAACCGTCAGACAGAATCTGACATTATCTGACAAAATCTGACACCTATACGACTCGTATAATGCCATACGACTCGTATGAGCCTAGGTAGTGTTAAATAATCCATAGGGGGTGTCCAAATAACCTGACCCATAACATAATAGCATATTTACAAGTTAATGTCTAGGTATTTTTAGGACCACTTTTATTTCTTTTAAATTTCGTTATTAATGTCAAATTATAATACCGAAATTTTATAAGTTTTTATTAACTAATACGGAATCAATCAATATGGTATTCTTTGGTCACAAGCTTATTTTTTTAACGATTACTTTAGATCAACAGAGTATGATTATATCACCTACGGTACCTTTCAATTATATCCAACATCAAGTCACTACTAATTTAAGCTACAAGTTTATTTAATGCTTGTATTTATATGTAAAATTAACTTAAATTATAACTTTGTGCGTTTTAAGTAAATTGTAAATAAAGTAAAGTGTTTATATTTTGGATATCTAAGTTGTAGAATAATCAATCCACGAATGTACAGCCCTTCAAAACTGCGTAATTTTTTTTATTAGACTCTTCGGTGTGCCCCGTGGTTGAGCGTGGTTGAGGTGTGGCTGGGCGTTGAACACCGCCCCCTTGGGGCGTTTTTGGGTTGGGCGTGGTCACGACAACGACACTTCCCAACGGCTACTTCCCAAACAATTCATTTTAACACAAACATTCACAATCAATCTTCTTCTTCTTCTTCTTCTATTTTTATAAAAAAAACTTTCCAATAGATCCCAACGAAACACCAAATCAATACTACAACTCGAGCACCCCAACAAACCGAAACCCGAACACCCCAACAAACCGAAACCCGAACACCCCAACTCTGTCGTTCTTCTTCAACCGTTCACCTATGATGAATCCTTTTTTTTGACTCAGATTGTTATCGCCCGCGTTTTGGATCGAGTTCACAACTAAGGTTCTACACTTTTGCTGAATACGGTTCGAGTCAACAAGCACACGGATTTGCTCAACTATCACAAGATGAAGTTGTACCCGAAACTCAACCCTCTCCCAATGCCGGTCTAAGCACTCAAGCAACACAAAAGCGTAAACACAAGAAAAAACAAGTTGCCGATGCCGAACCCGTTGTGGTAGCTCCCACCCGGAGGAGGAGTTTGCACTTTCGAAAGCTTGGGTCGATGTGTCGGAAGACCCAATTGTTGGTAATTATTTTCGTTTTATTTATAAGTCTAATGTTTCATGTTGATTATTTGTTTAAAATAGATATTTATTTTATAATTTTAAAGATTTTTAATTATTTGTTTAAAATTGTTAATATTTTTTATTTATACATTGTTTATAGGTCGTAACCTAAAAGGACCGGACTTTTGGAATAAAGTCCGAACTCATTTTTTCCAAGCTATGGGTCGTGGGGAGTATCGTACCAACGATATGATCTCTAACAAATGGAGGGACATCAACCGAAATGTTAAAAGGTTTAACGAGATTTATTCTCAAAAATGGCAAACTCGCCGAAGTGGCTAAAGCGACGCAATGATCGAGAATGAAGCGGTCGATCAATTTAGACAAGAGTTTAACACCGCCTTCACGCTTAGGCGGAGTTGGGAGATTATGAGGAAATGTCATGATTGGGTAAGAATCCTGACTGTTCAGGGCTCAACTTCAAAGTGATCAAAAGCATCGACTACCGATAGCCCCGCCTCGTCGAATGCTCGAGTTCAAATAAATCTCAACGACCTCGATGAAGAAGAAGACGAGCAAGAGGAGTTTCCCCGTCCGATTGGGAAAGATCGCGCCAAGGCCGAGCGAGCAAGGGCGAGACGGGCCTCTTCATATCAACCGATCTCGGATTATACCCAAGGAATGGACAACTTATCTCAAAAAATCGGTGACTTTAACGATTTAAAAAGGGAACGTCAACGGTTGGTAGAGCTACAACTCCTATTCACCAACACCGAACACTTAACCGGGGTCGACCGTGAGATTGTCGAGAAAGAGAAGCAAAAGTTTCGAAACAAAATCCGATTAGTTATTTTATTTTAGTAATTTGTAATGTTTATTTCTATGTCTTTTAGGATTAATTTTATGTAATGTTTTAATTTAGGATTAATTATATGTTATGTTTTATTTTAATTATCAAACTTATGATTTAATTATCTTATTTTATATATTTTACGAAATTTTCCATGTGTTAATTTGAATTTTAACAATTTATTTCTAAGAATATGCAAATAAAAAAGTAGTTATTCTAATTTTACAAATTAAAATTAAACAAAAAATGACACCATCATGACATGATCCTAACCACTGGACATTTCCATCATCAAGTGGTTTAGTGGGTGGTTGTGGTGATTCTTAGGTGGCATCTAGGTGGAGTGACTCCAACCATAGAGCATACCTCATATTCTTATGTTTTTTTAGCTCTGATTATAACATTATAAAATACTTATTTTTAGCAATATTTCAACATGAATATTTTTAAAGTTTTTTTTGATAATATATAAATCATTGAAACCAAACATTAAAAAATTTATACCCATGCCACAACATAGAGGTGGGCAAAAAAAGGAACCGGAACCGACACTCTGAACCGGAACCGGTGGGTACAAACGGATCCGGTTTTTTGACAAATTAGAGCCGAAACCGGAACTGGTTTTACGTGTACACGGCCAAAAACCGAACCGGAACCGGCAAAAACCGAAACCGATTCTTGACTTTGTTGACGGAACCGAAACCGGTTCAAAAAAACCCGATTTGCGAACCTCTACCACAACACATGTTAGTTTGTTGTTCGAAAAATATGAAATTCAAACAAGTAGGTTTATTCGGGTTGTTTGAGTTTATATAAAATCCAAAATGAACCCTTATTTAGATTATTTGTTTTGAATGAAATTCAAAACAATTTGGGTTGGGTTTGGATCAAGGCTGAAAATTATAAATCAAAATAACCCTATCCGAATAAAGCTGATAAACTGTAATAAACTGTGCAATCTGAGAACCTTTCGTCAGGAAGTCGATATTCGTTGTTCGGTAAACCTAAACCCATATTGAGACTTCAAAACCCTAATCAGGAGGTAATCTAAATCGAAGCGCATTTTGGGAGCATTGAGATTTGATTTTTTGAAAGGGGCAGGTTATTTGGACACCCCCTATGGATTATTTGACACCACCTAGGCCTTTACGGGTCGTATGACCCTTTACGGGTCGTATGGGTGTCAGATTTTGTCAGACTTTATCAGAAAAATGTTTGACGGTTGAAAGTACATACGGGCCGTATGGCCCAATACGGCCCGTATAGGGATAAACTTATTTTTTTATATCAGATTTTTATTGCTATTTTTGTACTTCTGAATACCGACGAGATGGGTTGGACTAATAAGGAACGGCCACGTGTGAAAGAAGATGGGTGGTTTTACGGTGGCGTGGGACAATAATGCAATACTGCTTAGCAGGATTTTTATTGCTATTTTGTCAGACATTGCTATTTTGTCAGACATTGAACATTATTGCTATTTTGTCAGACATTGAACATTAAATAGGATTTTCAATGAACATTATAGAACATTATTTGATGTATACGGGTCGTATGGTGACATACGGGCCGTATGAGGTGTGTTAGACCTGCGTCAGCCCTATGATTTGACGTGTCAGCTTTTGTCAGAAATATTCGTTTCAATACGACCCGTAAAGGGCTTTACGGGCCGTATTGAGGGTGTCCATTGATCCACTCGGGTGTCTCCCTAACAGGCCCCTTGAAATCATCAATCTCCAGACTAAAGAGTTCAATCATCAGTGTATGCTTTCATTTGAGATCGATGGAGTTGGCAACGAAGGCAATGGAGTTTGCGAGCAGAGCAGCAAGCAACAACACGGTGGTCAACGTCTTCCTCGGCGGAGCTTTCGCAGGGCTGACCCTTAGATCATTGAACCAGCAAAGACAAATCGAAGCCCTAGAATCACAAAGGGACTCGCTCGTGAAATCCAACAAATCAATGCGACAAACCATTTGGGACTGGAAGCAGAAACTCTATGCTGATGCTGAGGCTGATAAGATCCCGATTGTTCCACTCTCTAAACTCAAATCGATTTACGGCGAAGCTCCAACTGTTCCTCAACCTGGTCAGTTCTTTCAGTTTTGTTTACATTACATATACTTAGAAATCAGTTTTGATATTATTTTTCCTACGATTCTAAGAGCGTGTTAGGTGCCATTAGGGGTGTAATTAAACCAAGCCATTTGCGAGTCACTCTAGATCGGCTCCTGAGAAGCTTGAATTAAACGGAGCTTAAACGAGCCCGAGCCTGAAACTAAGCTCGCTTAAATAAACGAACCCATGATTAGGCTTTAGTTATCAAGCTTGAGCTTGAATAGTTAATTCAGGAGTTAAGGTTCAAGCTTTAGAAACATAGCTTGCAATGAATCGTATACACCAACATAAAACTTGGATCAATGAAACACAAACTCACGATACGTGAACATTACCAAACAGGCATATACGAAAACATTGTCAGTTAAGTGACAGCAAACATGCAATCTTCATATTCATAGACCAATCAAAGAGCTGGTTTTGAGTTGTGCAAACCGATTATGGTTTTAATTTTATTAAAAGTTTGGGTCAAGAATCAATTTTTATATTTAGGCATGGACTTGTGGCTAAGGTGGTTGATTATTAAGTAATTGGAAAATCACCTCACTGTTATAGCTCTATACATCTGATTATTTGTACATAAATGACAATAATCAATTAATCATTACATAATATTTCTTGTTTTGGTATGTTACCTGTCTGCATTTTAGCACCTTTAGTTTAATATGGAAGTTGGTATGTGCACCTGGCAAAACTTGAACCGACCCAGACCAACCCAGACCATACTGATACACAAGAAGAATGAAAAACACATCCAAACCAATGAGGATATCACTGGCACTAAACCATTTCACTTCTCTTAGGCAATGGTTATTAGCAAATCAGCTATTTAAACTTCTATGCCATCCATCAAAATAAACTGCATTGATTTTGGATATTTGTTTATCTCCAAAGAGTAAAATCAGCATAAAAAAATGTAATAAATATTGGTTAAAAAAAAAAAAAAAACAGGTCCAAAAGTCATCATATTTGAACACAAGTGTTTCTGCCATTCGGGTCAGCACAATGTAACCATTTTGATCCAAACCAATTTGACATGTTACATGATACCACACAATTTTCCAGATCTATAAATTAGAATCTGTAGAATAATATCTTTTGCTCTTTCGAATCACAGTGGGAACCACCGAGAAGAAAGAGGGAAAAGCATCTGCAACTAAAATCATGATCTGAGTTTCTTCTTGGAAGTAATACAATAGGCTGGTGTTGATGAAGCATGAATGGAGTTATAGCTTTGATCATTTTTCTTGTTTTTTAAAAAAAATAATACAATAGGGTAGCATCTATCAAATTTTGCTTTGTTATTAAAATTTATTGGCCATTATGAGTATCATTATAAAATAATTAACTAATTATAAATATATTTATTGCTTTGTAATAATAGAAATCAAACATAAATAATCAATGCCTTGATGTTGTTAAATATTTTTACCTTGTGAAAATTCGGTTATGCCATTCTGATGTTATGATATTCCAACACCTGGGCCTTAGATAGAGGTGAACAAAAAAAACCGGTTTGGGTTTACAAACCGGTATTCCATAGTTTTCAAATCGGTTCCATCCAAACCGGTTCCCAAACCGGTCCGAACCCCCGGTTTGGCATAGGTTCGGGATCTTACCTTTAAAACCGGTTCTTAAACCGACCCAAACCCCTCCAAACCGGTTTCAAACCTATCCGAACCAGTTCCTATAGGTTTGACATCCTCATCTTCCAAATCGGTTTCCAAACCGAACCGGTTTCCAAACCGAACCGGTTTTGACCATCCGTAGACCAAACCAAACCGGTTCCTAAACCGAATCGGTTTGGTGAAACAAACCGATTTGTGCAACCTTAGCTTAAGATACCGGGGGAGTTGGTAGTGGACTATGTTCATAGCGCGTGGGTTGTTGGGTCTGAGGATATATTTAGGCTATGAAGAGGCATGCCGATGAGCCTCGTTAGCTGTTCAAAAAAAAAAATCTAATATTCTGGTTGTGATAAGTTGAGCAATTTGGTGCTTGTTGTATGAATCATTTGCAAAATAAAACATATCTGTTTTGGGGCAAATCTTTTGTAAGATTTGGTCCTCAAAACTTTAAAAATTGCAAATTTAGTCCAAACATTTAAAGTTAATTGCATAAATGGTCCCTATGCTTTGATCAGATTCCAAATTTGGTCCCCAAATTTTAAAAATTGCAAATTTGGTCCAAATATTTAAAGTTAATTGCAGAAATGGTCCCTGTGGTATAAGCAGATTGCAGATTTAGTCCTCAAACTTTATTAATTGCAAATATGGAATATAAATAATTCACAAATCCAAAACTTTATTAAAATACTTCAAACATTTTCAAAATAATATAAACATTATTTAAATAATTTGTTTAACCTATGGAAGTTATATAAAACTAGTTGTATTTATATTCATTGATTCAAAAAATAGCAAAAACTATTGAATAATTAACATTAAATATACAAGATTTTGAATTCGCAAGTTATTTAAACAATATTATCTTGTATATTTAATGTTTATTATTCAATATTTTTTGCTATTTTTTAATAAATGAATATGAATACAACTATTTTAATTAAATTCAATAGATAATACAAATTATTTTCAGAATATTTAAATAAATATAATATTTTTTTATATTTAATTTAGATTTGTGAATTATTTTTATTCTAAATTTGCTATTTTTGAAGTTTGGGGACCAAATCTGCAATCTGATCAAACTATAGGGACCATTTATGAAATTAACTTTAAATGTTTGGACTAAATTTGCAATTTTTAAAGTTTGGGGACCAAATCTGCAATCTGATCGAACCATAGGGACCATTTATGCAATTAACATTAAATGTTTAGACTAAATTTGCAATTTTTAAAGTTTGAGGACCAAATCTGCAATCTGGTCAAACCACGGGGACTATTTTTGCAATTAACTCGTTGGAAAATATAGCTTTGGTTTGTTAGAAAGAGATGTTAATTATTCAAGGTTCAAGTGATCGTCACACCTGTATGTTTTGGCACAAAATAATAAACGGTCTCTTTCCTACCGCTGGTAAAGCTAGCAGTCCTGTTCCATAGTGGGATAGCCTATGTAGAACTTGAACATAAAATCACACCAATTAGCTCATTTTATTATTTTTTTCCATTTACACCCATTAGCTCATGTTTTTAAATGGGATTATCCCATTGCAAAAGTTAGTTTTGGGGAGGAAAGTTAAATATTGGGAATGAATGGCCACTGTATTCACTTGGAAAAGAAATAGGCTTGAACTTGAAAAAATTGCAATATTGAAAAACAAATGTGTAGCTTAATAGCAGTGTAGGTGCCAATATGAAATCAACTCATTTGATAGTAACATTGTTTAGTAAAAAAATGGTTGTGTTCAAATCTAGGCAGTAGCTTCGTATGAGTACAATAAATTTGTTGGTTAATAAAAAAAAATAGTGTTGTATTGCATGTGCTACCTGTTAAAAAAAAATGGGAATTAGAGGTTATCGTCTTGTATCATTAGTTGTTGTTACTAACTAGTGGGTTTACCCGTGTGCTGCTGTGAGAATTTCACCATTATTTCGAATATCAAAACGCGTACATGATTATATAATCAAAATCAAGATATATTATAGCGGTGCTACATTTTTTAATTTAATTAATACCTTTTAAAGCGGTTTTAAAAAATTAATTAATACCTTTAACAACGGTAAAAAAACATTTATTATTCAAAATTTATTATTTACTAATACATTTTACAGCAGTGCAAAAAAATATTTTAATTTAGTTAATACATTTTACAGCAGGCCAAAGAAATATTTTAACTAATACATTCCTCGTTAAGACATACAGTTCAATATTTAAATATTATCACTGTTCACATAAAATGATTATATTTCGTAAGTCTATATATAATAATTAAAGTGTTGTGCTTTTCAACATGAGTGTTCATTATGTGTTTTAAAGGGTAAAAACATTCTATATAAAGGTTTTGGGATAGAAAATAGTCCTATGCTTCACTTTTATTTTCTTAATTTGTCTAAGTTTTGTTGGGTTTCTTTTGTAAAACATTTTATGCCCCAATTGCTTTAATAACTGACAGGTATCTCTGACATCTAACATTACCAAACTTTCAAGATTTATCAATTATAAAATCTTTATATATAACAAGCAGGGGTTAGTTACACGAATGCTCATATGATTTATATAGATTTCACTTTTAGTCTTTAATTTAAAAAAAAAAAAAAACAAATCAGGACCTGTAAGATTTATGATTCATGTACATATAGTCTCTAACATAAATAAGGTTAAATTTCAAGGTAATAATTTTCCGAGGGTCGTGTTATTATCACATTCACACCACACCCTCTGTACGTATCATATACGCATATATGAGGCAATCATTGTTTGTCAGAGTTTTTCAGTGTCAATAATTTTACCCACACATCTCTCTTTAAAAAATCACAAATCTCGAGCCATCTTCATTCCCCACCCACCTCACCGGTGTTAGGCTTAGTAGCCTTCATTTCCCATGTACATCTTCATCGATTATTGTTGTTGGTTCATTATCATCGATTGCTGCCCTCATCGTCTCCTCCATCATCTTTTCAAACTTTTAATCATCTCCTCAACCGATCTTTCATATACACAATCATTATCGATGGTGATCGGTCATGTTATCCATAGCGTTGCGAAAATAAAATTATGTAAACGAAATGAATCATCCATCTAATTAACTTTAACAAATAACATAGCATCAAATGTCATATATCATTTACACATAAAGCTTTCTATAGGATATTAATTGTTCGTATTATATCATACGATATTTGTTGAACTTTGTATGTGACCTTGGCTTTTAGACTAGTGTTTTCGTATTTATTGCATCTTTTCGCGAGACATTATATTCAATTATATAATTTTCTTTCTACACTAAAATTAATTTAAGGTCTTGTTATTCTCACGCTCACTTCACATCCTCTATATGTCTTGTATATGTTTAGATGTATAAGAGGACAATCATTACTTGTCAAAATTTTCAATGTCAATGATTGGAGTCATATACGTCTCATAGGTGACATATAGGTTTATATAAGAGCATTGACGAAGCTTGATAAAAAAACTCTGAGGGGGCCGAAGGATTTTCAGAAAGAAAACGGAGGAGGCCAGACTTAATACCTATAAAATTTTCAACCGAAATACTTCCAAATCGACTCTTTTAATCGAAAAAACGAAATTTTCCGACGAAATACCACTAACTCGACCCTTATGAACAGAAAACAGAAATTTTCATATGAAATACTACTAAATTGAATGTCCTAGACCGGAAAAACGACAGGGCATGGGCACCCTCGGATCCTTCAAAAGGCCCATTCTTGTATACGAGACCAATCATTGTCAAATCAATGGGTGTCATCGGGGGCTATACACCTAATATAAACTTATACGAGACATATAGTGTCAGTGATGTATTAAAATAAAATAATAGGGTGTATAAATAGCCATATGACATTCAAAAATGACTCAAATGCTCCTTTGTAGGGGCGTGAATTTTCAACACTACCTAAAAACATGACACTAACCTAACAAGAATTTTTTGGGTTAGGGTTTTGGCTAAACAGGTTCGGGTCCATTTCAGGCCGAACTTGTTAACTCGATTATATAAATGGGTCAAATTCGGATCAACCCATCAGGTTGACGGGTCAACCTGTTTATTTAGAAGAAAAAACATATATTATGATATCATGATATTCAATGTTGAATTTAATGTACTTATATTCTAATTATAGGATTACCAACAAAAAAAATGAATGATATCATTAAAGATGTTATTTCTTAATACGATAAAAATGTTGAAAATGAAATGAATAAAATAACATATTATGATTGAAGAATGCTTTTATTTTATTTTGAAAAATGATGTATTTTACACAATTTGACGTATTTTGGTTATCGTTTTTTGATTATATGATATATTTTGATTATGATTTATGATTTTAGAGTAAAAAGATGAAAAGAAATATATATTTAAGGTGTTAATCCATAAAAATTAAGTCGGGCTCGAGATAGTGTATAATTTTCAAGTTCGGGTTGGGTTGAATCCACAACCTGTCAACCCGACCCATTCAGCACCCCTAGTCCTTTGACAGGAAAATAATTCTCTAGCCTTTCTATTTATAAAAGCAAAAATGAAACAATAATGAAATTATAATTTTACAGCATCTCACCAAAATTCGAATGATTTCGACTATTCATAAAATTTTACTTTCTCGTGTGTTTTGGCCTTACAATTTCACGTGACATTACCTTTCTAGAGCTTAAAAACTAATAAATTACGTTTGTCCTAAGGCCTCACAAACAGTAAAAACTTGTCAAAGAATTAAACATATATATACCACGCGTCATAAAAATACAATATAAAAATGTTATTTGGAATTATTAAATAATAACCGTAAGTTTTATTCATTATGAAACTTAAAACACAGAAGGTAAGATTTAAAAATATTAATTACGCGAGGATTTACGAAGGAAGATAAACTCGAGTAGATGATGAGATCTTGAAAATCATGTGACTACTAAAAGACGCTGAAATCACATGATTTTAATGAAATGTTAACCTTCTATTCGTAATCGCTATTTTAGGTTAGACGTTTCAAAATACCTTTAATTTAGGTTTTAATTAAATAAAGTTAAGAGTAAATTACATAAAAGGTCTTTTATGTATACATCAAGATTTTATTTTTAAACATTAATAATTACATAAGGCATTTTTTATCTTTATGTTTTGTAACAATATAATTAGGTACTTTTACACTAACCAAAGTTATCTTTTATAGTTAAATTTTAAAAAATGACAAATTTGCTCTTATTGTTAAAATATGAAATATGTAACTATGTTTATAGTTAAATGATGTTTTAGGTAATTTACTTATTTGAGTAATTAATTTTATTTTTTTTTACTTTCTTTTATAATTTTCCTTTATTTTATTTTATAAATATTTAAAGCTTATTAATCAGTTAACCAATTTATTTATTTAAAATTATTTAATTATACATTTTTGTTTACCATTATCATTTTCATTTGTTTAGTTTATTTATTTACTTTCCTATTTTTTATTATAATTCAAACAAGTTATTTAATGATAAGCTTTCTTTTTATCAAAAATACACTATATAAAAGTAATAAATATAAAGTTGGCTACTATCACTTCTAGTTATCAACAAGGTTAATTATTAAATTTAGGTATTTTAATATAAACTAAAATGACCTCTAAAGTTATTTTAATACTTGACAATAAAAAATTAATTACAAATATAACTCCTTATGAGCCTTGTTTAAAAAACCTACCAATTTTTCATCAAAAGTCGTTTCGCATGTTATTTATAGATTGATTATTAGATTACAATCATTTCTTTTAATCTAACTCCTTAAACTTTATAAGCCTTTAAATTTATAAATATATAATAAATTTAAACACAATGATGAATATATTAAACAACTAGGTTAGTACCCAGTGTATTACACAAAATGAATAAAAAATATTATTAATTAACAATTACCAATAAAAATTTAAGCTATATATGTTGATCTTTTTAAATAAAATATGATTAAATACAATTTCATAGTTTAAATAATAAAATAATTATATTATTTTTTAAACACTAATTTTTTAAAGTCTGTTTCTTTAAATATTTCGTTTTGTAAAACTATTATTAAAAATTATAAATTTTCTAATAATTTGATATTTTACAAAAGTGTGTTCTTTTAATGTTAAAATATTTTTATTGTATTAAAAAAGTCTTATTTTTAATTTAAAATTGTGTAAAAAATATATTTAATATTTAATATATGATATATTTTATAGGAGAAAGAAGAGGGAAACAAACATCAACGTGCTCTAGGAACACGTAAAGTGTCATATTGAAATACCTACAATCCTAAATTTAATAATTAACCTAGTTGATAACCAAAATTGGTATTAGCCATCTTTATTCTTATCAATTATAAATAATGTATTTTAGATAAAACATTATAATAAAATAACAAATAATTTGTTTGAATTATAATAAATAATAGAGAAGTATATAAATAAACCAAACAATGAAAATAATAAACAAAAAAAGTATACCTAAATAATTTCTAAATTATAAAATAAATAAATTGACTATTTAATTAATAAGCTTTAAAAATTTATAAAAAAATGAAAAGAATAAAAGAAAAAGAAAAGAGGAAATAAAAGAATTACTCAAATAAGTAAATTGCAAAAAAAAAAAAACCCTTTAACTATAGACATAGTTACATTTTTCATCCCTTAAAAATAAGGGTAAAATTGTCATTTTTTAAAAAAATAACAAAAAATATAACGTTTGTTAGAGTAAAAGGATCTAATTATTATAAAACATGAAAATAAAGGATGTCTAATGTAATTAATAATGTTTAAGAATTAAATCAGCAACTTTATGTATACATAAAGAAACGTGATAAAGAAACGTGGGTTGAACATCAACATATGAACTAACAATCATTTACTGACGATCATTCATTTACTGACGATCATTTATCATTAGGTTTGATGTTTGCATGCTCAATTAGATTCAATTTTAAAGTATCTGTTTGATCACTTGTAATATTATATCATGGAAAATTATTGTTTAAACAATCAATTTGAATCAATAAAAACTTATGTTCTCACTCAACTGCTTGTGGTTGACTTTTGTCTACTTGTTTCAGGTAATTGGAGGCGTCAGTAAAACAATCTAGATCAGGATCAACAGTACAAATAGTTGTGACCTAAAAAAGAAAACAAAAACATCGTTTTATATAATAATTATTTTATGATAAACTTGTGTTATAATATGTATGTTATGTTTGTTTAAATGAATTTAATTTTATAAAACATAGTTAATCATGGGTAATTTTCCAACATTGACACATGAACACATAGTCACGCGCTGTGAATTCCGCAAGCGACGTGGGTTGTGACAGACATGCATACTCCCCCTGTTTACTTTTAAAAGTCAAATAATTTGTGTTTATCAGGTTTGAACTTGAAACTAAAAACAGGATGCAAGTTAACGATAATACTCGCGATTGGGGCTCGATCTTTTTTGAGCTTTTAGACCCATCTGTTTGCCAATGAAACATATTGTAATAATCTAACGCTTATTCTTGTCTCTCAAAGGCAGCAACTCCCAACATAAAAAATTAGATCCAATTTTCGTTTGAATAAACGAAAAGAACAGTGCAGCCGAAGGGTTTCTAAAATGGGATCACTGAGTAATTAATTTGAAATTTTCATCTAGCCCCTTCAATTGTCGTGCATTATTGAAATTGGTATTATTTTTTTAAAAGTCTCAAACTTTTAAATAGTAAATAATAAATTACAATTTTACCCTTCATATATTAACAGAGTTATATTAATTTAATTGAATGGGTGCATATTTCAGACTTTTTAAAAACACAGGGTTGCAAGTTGCAAAAATAAAAAAGAAGGGATGCAACATTCAGTAAAAAATAAATCACAGGGTTGCAAATTGCATTTAACTCTTTATATAATCACAATCTCGTTTATTATTTTTTTCTCATTCTTTTGATTAGTTTACATGCATACTTGCATATAGGTAAGTAATTTCACCTAATTGTAATGTGGTCTATTGTTCTTCTTTCTCATGCAATGATAGATATTTTTATTAACAAGGTTACATATACATATATTTAACATTTGGTTTTGCATGTTTTTTGCTCTTCATACTACAAGATTTACTTATTATAAACTTGTCGATATTTCTGTTTACTTATTACATATATGTTCTTAGTAAAGTTAATATGTTTCAATGGAAACATCAAGATTTTTTAATTCAATTTTTTTGAATGAAAAAAAAATCTGGAATTTTGACTTAATGTTTTTTACAATAATTAAGAGAGAAGATACAAGAGTAATTTTAGAAATTTTATTAAATTTAATAATTTATAATGATTTTAACCATATATTATTTAAACAATGATAAAAAAAAATTGATTTTCTTAGTTTAAAAGAAAATATTGTAAAAAAAATAGTGAACGCCAACATTAGACGAGAAAATATTGTACAAACGAACTCTGAGTGAATTTTTGCTATGATGTTCCGTCTTATTAAACCCTACCATGTTAGCTTTTACGGTTTAATTTTAACATTTAGTAAAGTACTTGACTATTATCCGTGTATTACAAGGATTTAATATAAAATATTAGATAGTTAAATTTTTAAATTAGAAAACAATATTTTGAAATATAATAATTAAATTACACATTAATAGGTGACATAAGATATATAACAATCAATGTTGTAAAAATCGGTCTAAGTGGCGCCCTAAAACCTTCTCGATTTTGCCCTAGGCGGCCTTTTTTTTTGCTTTTTTTTGGGTTTTTTTGGTTTTTTTTGGCTTTTCGACTAAAAAGACCCAAATTAGTGATTATTCGAGACATTTCTTAACTCAAAATACTTAATATCACTCTAAAACATCGAATCCAACGTCTGAATTATTGAATTCTGTCACTAAACATCAAAATCCATCTATAACTTTGAATTTTGTGTTTAAGTTTGTACTTTGAAGTACTTAACTTAATATGTTTAAATTTATTTTTTAAAATATTTGAAGTATTGTATTAAATTATTGATACTAATGTGTGTATAATAAATATTTATAAAATTACATATAAAAATTCCAATCCGCCTAGCGCCGATTAATATCTATGCGGTACCTCGCCGCCTGACTAGTACCTAGCGACTTCTACAACCATGATAACAATAATAAAAGATTATGTTTTATAAAAAAAACGTTATTTCAAGTCTATAATCTATTTTATTTGTTAATTTTTTTTTGATAAAACATAATTTTTAAAAATAAAATCTTTAAATTACCTATTGGAATTATGTTTTATTACTAAAGATGTTGATTTTTAGAAAAAAATTCATATCTTAGAGTTTTTTTTAAAGTGTTTTTGAATAAAAAATATATTTTAAATGTATTATAAAACATTTTGGTATTAAAAAGGTAAATAATATCATTAATATTATAATTATTGAATATAAAAGATAAAATAATTATTGAACATGAAAGATAATATAATTATTTAATATTGAGATAATTAAATGGAATGATGAGAATATGCCAAATGACAATAATTTCTTAAAATTGTAACAAGTGTCCAAATATATTTTTGTTTATTATCGTAGTAAGATAGGATTCAGGATTTGATTTAAACTTTTGAATTTTATCTCTACCGCTTTGTTTTGGAGTTAATTTAAGGAGAGAAAAGAAATAAAATAAAGAAAAAGAAGAAACATGTGTGTATTCATAAGTCTTATTTAGCGAAAGAATGAAAAGGAAAATAACACCTATTCAATTTCCGAGTTTCATTCAAAGAGAGAGAGAAGTCACTGAAAGAAAAACTAGGCAAAATTATTTCACTTTCATTTGTTTTCGATTTGAAAGGAAATGAAAGAATTATATTCTTTTATTTGCCTTTTGGTTCATCTCAAATCTTATCCTTTTTTTTTCTTTTTCTTTTCGGTTCTTTCCATTAATAAAATCGACAACATAGCCTAGAGTTCACTATTTGGTATGAAGTTTGTTTAGGTTTTAGTATTAAGGTTTATAGTTTAGGTTTGATAAGAAGTTTCCAATGATGATACGAACATGAGGTTAATTAGAATTGGTTTGAAGCCGGTTTTAAAAATTTATTTTTGGCAGGCAAAATAAACTTTTTGATCAACAAACTACATGAGATCATAGTCACATATGCATCTATACACGCGTGTCACAAAAAAGAATTGATTTCTAACTTTCTCCCTACAGCTAAGAAATTTGAAGAACAGATTCATCAAACAATACATATGAAGCAAAAAAAAAATACATAATTTTTCTTTAATTTCAAAACTAAAACGATGTTAAAAGCCGTAAAAATCGCATACTACAGGTCTAATAGCAGTAAAGTTTACTGAAAATAGAAAAAGAGATTGTGTGCAGTCTTATCTATCAGATTCAAATTAATAAATTATTGTTATTCTTTTTTTTTTTTCTAAAAAAATGGTTCATGTACATCCGTTAGTGGTTATGAAAACAGATTCACCCGAGAAAAAAAAAAAAACCCTAAAAAGATGAATTATCAAATGAATTTTTTTTTCGGTACGGTGATGTTGCCAAACTATCTATTAACGAGATAATAAGTAAAACTACAGAAGAAATTGGTAAACCTGCCATGATTTTGACATGTTCATCAAACGATTTACGCAGTGGAAGTAGATTTATGAATTAGATTAAAAGCAGTATTAATTCCTGCAGTTACACGTCTAAATTTACTGGAACACGAGAAGCAACCTACCTGATAGTTATCCACGAGAACGATGCAATTATGCACAGAACGATTGATCGAACTCTTGTGAAGAGAATCATCAACAGTTATTGCTTATTTGCTCATCATCTTCTTAAACTCTTCGAAATTCACGCAACCGTCACCGTCAACATCAACCGACTTGATCATCTTCCGGCAATCCTTCAACGAACACTTCTCGCCTAACATCTTCAAAACGGAATGCAATTCATCAGCCGAGATCTTACCGTTCTTATTCAGATCGTACAAATCAAACGCCTCACGGAGCTCCTTATTAACCGCCGCTCCATCGGCAGCGTTACATCCACGCCGCTGAAACTCAATAAACTCCTCCAAATCAATGAAACCGTCTCTATCAGTATCAATCTCCGACATTACGTCCTTCAGTTCGTTCTCCGGCGTGGCGGAACCGAGTGCGCCGAGAATAGATCCGAGTTCGGTTATTGATATCTTACCATCGCCGTTAGCGTCAAACTTCCTGAAAACTTTCTCAAAGTCGTTTGTTTCAATGGAGGGTGAACTTTTCGCCATTGTAGGGTGCGAATTGGAGGTTCCGGCGAAATTCTCCGGTGAGTCTGATCGTTTATGCAGTCATGAACTGCGGATCCGGCGGCGGGTATATATGGAAACGGAAAACGCGTTTTATGTGGTAGTGTGACAGTTAGGTGATGCTAATTACACCGATATACGCGTCTTCCCTTGTCACCCATAACTGCTTTCTAGAGTAAATATTCGGTGTATTCGCGTCCACCGTAGAAGGTGATCTCTAGTTAAGTTTCAACATATTTTTTTTTGAACACAAAACGCCCGGTCATCCGGGATCACACTGGCAAATAGATCACCCTTCCGCTCGAATAACAGAGCGTGGTGACCTGACCCACCTGCACAGGAGGAAACCTACAACTAGGAAAACTCACTGGCTTACCCAGAACAATATTTGCTCTATGTGAGACTCCAACCCAAGACCTCTCATAAGAGAAGTCAAGGGACTACCATTAGGCTAGAAGCCCTTTGGTAGTTAAGTTTCAACATTTAATGTATTAAATTAAATTAAGGACCATATTAAAAATTAAATTAAAGAAATTAAAAAATCACGTATATTATTTATTTCTTTAGATTAAAGAAATTAAAAATTAAATAATTGCTAATAAAAATTTACTTAGAAAAATTAATAGTAATTTAAAATTAAATTTATTTAAATATTTAAAAAGTATATTGTTTCAATAATATTATTTTATAAGATAGAGAAATATGAAAGTAAGAAATTAAATAAATATCATAAAATAGCATATGTCATCTCATGAGACAAAGCAACGGTATTATGGTGCCGAGATTAACCTTCGAAACCAAGGGTTACAATCTTACAAAGAGGTTTTCTTAAAAGTAGGGTGTTTCCTAAGGAACATGTGACTTTGTGATGAATATGATCGGTTGATATTGCTAGTGGCACGATAATATTCAAATAATCCGTCAGTGATCATAAAATTTAGCCGTTAAAACAAATTAGAAAAAGTCACGAAAACAAAGATAAAACACTATAGAGTGATATGTGTGATACTTGTTTATTATTTTCCTCAAGATTTGGTCTAGTTGTAAAAGTCTCACACTTTCTATTGGAGGTTGTGGGTACATGTGACACCCGGCAATTTCAGGTAAAATTGCAACTCTTATATTCTTTACATTTCACATTCATACTTGTTGCGTTTCATTTAACTATGTTTAATTAGATGAGTTGAACACAAACAACTACGAAACGATAGTTCGTGGAACTATCGAATCGTACATTGCACATTGGTTTTGGAAACCAAGAGTGGCAACCACAACACTAACACAAAACAATAGTTCGGGGAATTATTGAATTGTGCATCACACGTTGATTAGGATTAATCAAGCGTGCAAACACCTCGTTAGACACGAACACAACTATCTTAGATAATTCGAGGAATTATCGAAACACACACGAGTCTCACGAACGTTGGTGATCAATCAAACTTATGTGCTACTTGTATTACGTGCTTAAACGAGCATTAGATGTTTTAGATAAACGTTAGAAATCAATTTCGAGTGAAATCGTATCAACAAAATTGAAAGACATGGAAATGGACTCATCGCGGTACGCGATGGCCCCTCGGCGAAAGGCTTCGCGATACGCGAAGAAAAGCGGGAGTCGAGACTCCCGAATCCTATCGCGGTACGCGGCAATCAATTTTGATCGGCCTCCGCGGTACGCGAAGGCCATGCAGATCATATTTTCTTTAAAACCAACCCCATTTCATTCTATCCGGTTCTCTTGCAAATTTCACAAACTCTCTCAATCAAAACACTCTGAACTCGCATTCTTAACCCCTGGAATCAACATTGAGGTCATCTACTTGCATTTCTTGGTGATTTGGAGTGCTTGGAGCTTGGAGAAGGAGCTAGGGAGCAAGAAACCTTCATCAACGGTTTGAAACTTCATCAAAAGAGGCTGTCACTACTGAACCTAATCATCCAGAAGCTTTAAGGTAGTTTTAATATGGTTTTTAGTAGCTAGATCGTACATGCAACGGGTTAAAACCCACATGCAACTCCGTTTAGTTATTGTGCTCAAATTGTTTGGTGATTTGATGAATAGGTGTTGTAGATTTACTGATTTTGATGCTTAGAAATGTTAGAATTGAGTTTTGATTAAGTTAGGCTTGATTTGATAATGTTTTGGTGCACTTGCCATAAAAGGAAACTTTTATGTTGCAAGTCTTGGATTTGTAACGATCTAGACATGTTAGACATGTCTAGATATTGTTAAATGTATATTGGAGTGTTTAGAAACACATTGGGATATTTGATTTTGTCAAAAACTTGGTTTTATAGAAACTTTCTAAAAATGGAAACTTTTAGAAATCAAAAGAGGGCTTTTAATGTTTTAAAGTGTTTTGATAAACTTGGGATATTGAAATATGTTTAGAAATGATTTCTAAGCATATTGGAAACCTTGATTTGCGAAAACGAGTTTTAAACGGATACTTTCCAAATAAGGAAACTTTATTTGGGCAAAACGGCATAAATAGTGATTTATGCGCAAACGACGTGTTTTAAGAGTTTAAACAAGTTTTATAAACATCTTGGAAGTTAGTGCTTTTATGAAATGGGTTTCATAACCACACTTTCCTAAATGGGAAACTTGCTAAAAATGGTAACTTATGTGACTAGAGTCATAGGATGCATATTAGTGTCTTATGTGCGTCAAGGCACATAAACACAACAATCGTGTCACCAACGATTCGTCGAGTCTCACAAGTCAACACACACATACTCGGTTGAGCACACCGACACTTGGAGTTGTATGGATTACAACACACCACAAAACACATACTTACACCTATACGATCATAGGTGCTTACTAGCAGGACAGCTAGCCTTCGCAGACGCGAACACCCTGTAAACCGGAACTGCTCTATCAGGTGAGTTCACGGCCCCTTTTTACTTTTTCTACCTTTGGGGGAGAAAACATTGCATGATAAACTGTTTTTGGAAAACAACTCATTTCATTTATGTATGGACATGCTTTATCATTATATGTATATGTGTGGGCCCCTATCACAACTAAAAGTCCTCACGATACTCCTCGGACCGTTAATAGCATAACGTCTAGCATGGTAATCTTGAATAGTACTATTTGGGCCTGACAAGCCCCACTACACCCGACTGGAGGTCGGAACAGTGCAAAATTGACCAACACTTTGCCATAGTCTTGTGATGGACATGGCGGGAGGCACCCACTGTCAGCTTCGGTACCATCCACAATATAATATAACTGTATTGACTAGCTATCAATCGATACTGCATTGTAATGATACATTGATAACAACTCTTACTTTAAACATTGGATGTTTAATGCTTTTGATAAACCTGTGCTCTCACCAACCTTTGTGTTGACCTTTTACTCGCATGTTTTCTCAGGTAACTAAGGCACGCGCACCAGGAATAGGATGCTAGGCCGGAGTCGCATGCATCTGTTTAAGTGTCTTAGTTTATCAAACATTTATTATCATTTGGTTGTTACGTTTTGTAAACTACTTTAATCGCTTCCGCAACATTTAACTTGTGATGCTTTGAAAACCCTTTTTGATTTAACGTTTCCGCAACTATGAATGATTAAACTGTTTTGTTAATTTATACTTCACTTCCGCAACTCTGATATTGCTAAACTGTTTTATCCAAATTATTGGATGTACGTACGAAATCAGACATATAGGTCTCGCATGTTGTGTGACCGGAGACTGCGATCCTGACAATCTGCCGCCGCTCGCGCCCCGGAAGGGACGGGATTTCTCGGGGTGCGACAGATTGGTATCAGAGCCTCCGGTTATTGCGAATTAGGTTTGCATTTAGTGAACTTAGTCTATAACCACTAGTCTCCACACAACACATAGTGCTTAGTATTGTAGTACTTGCACACACGTTACATCTTTTATGCATTACGTTCGTCACTGCACGTGACTACCCATGACGGGGAAGAGCGGATAGCTCTACACGTTCTTTACAGTACCTATCGCACACACTACATTGGTCATTAGACAAACACTAACACGTATTCTCGCTATGAAGATCATGGCTGGAAGACGTGGAGGACGCAGGAATGCAGGTGGACGTGGAAACATCAACTTGACTCAAGCTGAACTGAACGCGCTCATCAACGAGCGAGTTGAGGAGGTACTTGCTGCACGGGAAGCTGCCCGTAACCAAAACCCACTGAACCAAGGTGATGAATCTACTCATACTCACCTTGCATCACAATCACTTGTTTCAAATTCAACACGTCTAACCGATACTTAACCCAACTCTACTCTTTGCATATCACAGGAGCAAATCCTAACCCACCTCTCTGCACGTTCAAGATGTTTCTGGACTGCAAACCCCACTCCTTCAGCGGTACAGAGGGTGCCGTTGGACTATTACGCTGGATCGAGAAGGCGGAATCGGCCTTTGCCATGAGCAACTGCAGGAACGAGGACAGGGTCAAGTTCGCTGCAGGGACATTCGAGGGAGCTGCCCTCACTTGGTGGAATGCCAATGTCCAGAATCAAGGGCTCGATGCAGCCAACGCCCTACCTTGGGATGACTTTAAGAGGATGTTGAACCGCGAATACTGTCCTCGCGGCGAAGTGCAGAAACTGGAAACAGAATTCTGGAACCATAAGATGATTGGTTCCGAGGTTGAGGCTTACACAGCTCGATCGTATGAGCTGGCAAACTTGTGCCCGGAAATGGCAACCCCACCCTTCAAACATATAGAAAAGTACATTGATGGACTGCCACCTCAAATTCAGGGCATGGTGCTCTCTGCTGACCCCATCACCATGCAACAAGCCGTGCGACTAACCCACAAACTCACTGATTCAGCTGTCGCACAAGGACTCTTGCCACCCCGTGGTGCTGTGACCACGACCAACGACAAGGGCAAACGAAAATGGGATGACACCCTGAACAAACCAACCACTCTCCAACCACCACCGCAGCAACGTAAGTTTGGGTCACCTCAAGCTTACGCACCACCCATCCCAACCAACCAAGGCTCAGGATCCTACGCAGGCAAACATCCTAAGTGCAACAAATGCAATTTACACCACGTTTTGGGACAATGCGGTTCTATCCGATGTCAACGTTGTGGCAAGGGGGGACATCTCGCCAAAGACTGCAGGGGTGAGTTGCGTACAAAGACCCCACAGCCACAGCAACAACAACTCGAGGCGCCGAAAGGCTGCTTCGAATGTGGAAAGCCAGGGCATTTCAAGAGGGACTGCCCGCACCTGAAGAACAATGACAATAACGGGAACAACAACGGTCCGAAGGGACGAGCCTTCGTGATCGGGGCAAAGGAGGCCAGAAGGGATCCCAACCTTGCAACCGGTACGTATCTCTTAAATAACAATTATGCTTCTGTGTTGTTTGATACTGGAGCCGAGAAAAGCTTTATATCTAAAGACTTTAGTAAGGTACTTGCCATAACCCCAACACCCTTAGAAGTTGAATACACAGTAGAGCTAGCTGATGGTAAATTAATTGTGACTAAGCACATTCTGAGGGAATGCACTTTAGAGCTAGCAGGCCATAAATTTAAGATTAACCTTATGCCCGTTACACTAGGCAGTTTTGATGTCGTAGTGGGCATGGATTGGTTATCTGAAAACCAAGCCGAAATCATTTGCCACGACAAGGTTGTGCGCATACCACTCCCTGACGGAGAGACTCTAGACATAAAGGGGGAAAGGAGTGACACTCCTCTGAACATCATCTCGTGCATGAAAGCTCACAAATGCTTACGAAAGGGATACACAGCCATTCTGGCACTTATCACCGACAAGGCTGAAGAGGAAAAGAGAATAGAAGATATCCCAGTCGTATGCGACTATCCCGATGTATTCCCTGAGGATCTACCAGGACTACCACCACCTCGACAAGTGGAGTTCCGTATAGATCTTGCGCCTGGAGCAGCACCTATCGCACGAACACCTTATCGACTTGCACCTTCGGAGATGCAGGAACTGTCCAATCAACTGCAAGAGCTGTTGGACAAGGGTTTTATTAGACCAAGCTTCTCACCCTGGGGAGCTCCGGTCTTATTCGTAAAGAAAAAGGATGGCACGTTTCGAATGTGCATTGACTATCGGGAATTGAACAAAGTGACGATCAAGAACCGTTACCCCTTACCTCGGATTGACGATCTGTTCGATCAACTGCAAGGATCAAGTTACTACTCTAAGATCGATCTGCGATCTGGGTACCATCAACTGAGAATACAAGAGGAAGACATACCAAAGACTGCTTTTCGCACTCGATATGGCCACTACGAGTTTTTGGTCATGCCGTTTGGGCTAACCAATGCACCTGCAGTATTCATGGACCTCATGAATAGAGTGTGCAAACCCTACCTGGATAAGTTTATCATTGTCTTCATAGATGATATTCTCATCTACTCCAAAACCGAGGAGGAACACAAAGAGCATCTTCAATTGGCTCTCGAACTGCTACGGAAAGAGAAGCTGTACGCTAAACTCTCAAAATGCGACTTCTGGATTCGAGAAGTCCAATTCTTGGGACATGTTGTTAATGAACAAGGGATTCATGTGGATAAGTCTAAGATAGAGGCAATCAAGAACTGGGAAGCACCGAGGACCCCAACTGAGGTGCGACAATTCCTAGGATTGGCCGGCTATTATCGACGATTTATCGAAGGATTTTCGAAAATAGCCCAACCCCTTACAGCCTTAACTCATAAGGACAAGAAGTATCTCTGGACTGACAAACAAGAAGCTGCATTCCAACTTCTCAAGCAGAAGCTCTGTAGTGCACCTATCTTATCACTTCCTGATGGAACGGATGACTTCGTAGTATATTGCGATGCCTCAATACAAGGACTCGGCTGCGTGCTGATGCAGCGCGACAAGGTGATCGCATATGCTTCGAGACAACTAAAAGTCCATGAGAAGAACTACACCACCCACGACTTAGAACTTGGAGCCGTGGTATTCGCACTCAAGATCTGGAGACACTACCTGTACGGTACAAAGTGTACGATATACACTGATCACAAGAGTCTCCAACACATATTTGAGCAGAAGGAACTGAACATGCGACAACGTCGCTGGCTCGAGCTCCTAAACGACTATGAGTGCGCTATCAAGTACCACCCGGGGAAGGCCAATGTAGTGGCCGATGCCCTAAGCCGGAAAAACACATCGAAACCCAAGAGAGTACGAGCTTTACAACTCACCATCCTTCCCAACCTTCCTGAGCAGATACGCGTTGCCCAAGTGGAGGCACTTAAGGCAGAAAATCTAGCGGCTGAATCACTAAGGGGAATGGAACAACACCTTAAAGTAAAAGCCGATGGCTTACACTATTTCATGGAACGCGTATGGGTTCCACGCCACGGAAACCTACGAGACCTTGTGATGAACGAGGCTCACAAATCCCGATATTCCGTTCACCCTGGATCTGATAAGATGTATCATGATCTGAAGATACTTTATTGGTGGCCACATATGAAAGCCGACATCGCTACCTATGTAGGCAAATGCTTGACTTGTGCCAAAGTCAAGGTCGAGTACCAGAAACCATCTGGATTACTCACACAACCCGAGATCCCCATGTGGAAATGGGAACAAATCTCCATGGATTTCATTACCAAATTACCCCGTACCCCAAGTGGATGTGACACTATCTGGGTAATTGTGGACCGACTGACTAAATCAGCACATTTCCTTGCGATCAAGGAAAATGACAAGATGGAAAAACTGGCCAGAATCTATGTCAAGGAAGTGGTCTCGCGACATGGAGTGCCGATCTCCATTATTTCGGATCGAGACGCCAGATTCACTTCTAACTTCTGGAAATCACTACAAAAGTCGCTTGGCACGCGGTTGGATATGAGTACAGCATATCACCCACAAACTGATGGCCAGAGTGAACGCACGATACAAACTCTTGAAGATATGCTACGAGCGTGCGTAGTGGACTTTGGAAACAGCTGGGAAATTCACCTACCATTGGTGGAGTTTTCCTACAACAACAGCTACCACACGAGTATCAAAGCAGCGCCTTTTGAGGCACTCTATGGCAGGAAATGCCGATCACCCATCTGTTGGGCAGAAGTGGGCGATAGTCAGCTCACTGGCCCGGAACTTGTGCATGAAACAACCGAGAAAATCGTGCAAATCAGAAATCGCATGGCAGCAGCTCGCGATCGTCAAAAGAGCTATGCCGACAAACGCCGTAAACCTCTGGAATTTCAAGTAGGAGACAAAGTCCTTCTGAAAGTTTCACCATGGAAAGGCGTCATTCGTTTTGGTAAACGAGGCAAACTGAACCCACGGTATATTGGACCGTTCGAGATCCTGAAAAGGATTGGTCCAGTGGCATACCAACTCAACTTACCAACCGAACTCGACGGAGTTCACAACGTATTTCATGTCTCGAACCTAAAGAAATGCTTATCAGATGAGACACTTATAGTTCCACTGGATGAGATCCAGGTGGATGAACAACTTCGGTTCGTGGAAGAGCCGGTGGAAATCATGGACCGTGAGGTCAAACAACTCAAGCAGAGTAAGATACCCATTGTCAAAGTGCGGTGGAACTCGAAACGCGGACCTGAATTCACGTGGGAGCGTGAAGATCAGATGATGCACAAATATCCCCATCTCTTCAAGCAAACAACGTCAAATGTTGACAACAACGAATAAATTTCGGGACGAAATTCCTTTCAACAAGGGGATGATGTGACAACTGGAAAATTTTTGTTTCTCGAACACTATTACTTCTCAAACACTACCAACAACAACCAAATTTCGGGACGAAATTTCTTTCAACAAGGGGATGATGTGACACCCGGCAATTTCAGGTAAAATTGCAACTCTTATATTCTTTACATTTCACATTCATACTTGTTGCGTTTCATTTAACTATGTTTAATTAGATGAGTTGAACACAAACAACTACGAAACGATAGTTCGTGGAACTATCGAATCGTACATTGCACATTGGTTTTGGAAACCAAGAGTGGCAACCACAACACTAACACAAAACAATAGTTCGGGGAATTATTGAATTGTGCATCACACGTTGATTAGGATTAATCAAGCGTGCAAACACCTCGTTAGACACGAACACAACTATCTTAGATAATTCGAGGAATTATCGAAACACACACGAGTCTCACGAACGTTGGTGATCAATCAAACTTATGTGCTACTTGTATTACGTGCTTAAACGAGCATTAGATGTTTTAGATAAACGTTAGAAATCAATTTCGAGTGAAATCGTATCAACAAAATTGAAAGACATGGAAATGGACTCATCGCGGTACGCGATGGCCCCTCGGCGAAAGGCTTCGCGATACGCGAAGAAAAGCGGGAGTCGAGACTCCCGAATCCTATCGCGGTACGCGGCAATCAATTTTGATCGGCCTCCGCGGTACGCGAAGGCCATGCAGATCATATTTTCTTTAAAACCAACCCCATTTCATTCTATCCGGTTCTCTTGCAAATTTCACAAACTCTCTCAATCAAAACACTCTGAACTCGCATTCTTAACCCCTGGAATCAACATTGAGGTCATCTACTTGCATTTCTTGGTGATTTGGAGTGCTTGGAGCTTGGAGAAGGAGCTAGGGAGCAAGAAACCTTCATCAACGGTTTGAAACTTCATCAAAAGAGGCTGTCACTACTGAACCTAATCATCCAGAAGCTTTAAGGTAGTTTTAATATGGTTTTTAGTAGCTAGATCGTACATGCAACGGGTTAAAACCCACATGCAACTCCGTTTAGTTATTGTGCTCAAATTGTTTGGTGATTTGATGAATAGGTGTTGTAGATTTACTGATTTTGATGCTTAGAAATGTTAGAATTGAGTTTTGATTAAGTTAGGCTTGATTTGATAATGTTTTGGTGCACTTGCCATAAAAGGAAACTTTTATGTTGCAAGTCTTGGATTTGTAACGATCTAGACATGTTAGACATGTCTAGATATTGTTAAATGTATATTGGAGTGTTTAGAAACACATTGGGATATTTGATTTTGTCAAAAACTTGGTTTTATAGAAACTTTCTAAAAATGGAAACTTTTAGAAATCAAAAGAGGGCTTTTAATGTTTTAAAGTGTTTTGATAAACTTGGGATATTGAAATATGTTTAGAAATGATTTCTAAGCATATTGGAAACCTTGATTTGCGAAAACGAGTTTTAAACGGATACTTTCCAAATAAGGAAACTTTATTTGGGCAAAACGGCATAAATAGTGATTTATGCGCAAACGACGTGTTTTAAGAGTTTAAACAAGTTTTATAAACATCTTGGAAGTTAGTGCTTTTATGAAATGGGTTTCATAACCACACTTTCCTAAATGGGAAACTTGCTAAAAATGGTAACTTATGTGACTAGAGTCATAGGATGCATATTAGTGTCTTATGTGCGTCAAGGCACATAAACACAACAATCGTGTCACCAACGATTCGTCGAGTCTCACAAGTCAACACACACATACTCGGTTGAGCACACCGACACTTGGAGTTGTATGGATTACAACACACCACAAAACACATACTTACACCTATACGATCATAGGTGCTTACTAGCAGGACAGCTAGCCTTCGCAGACGCGAACACCCTGTAAACCGGAACTGCTCTATCAGGTGAGTTCACGGCCCCTTTTTACTTTTTCTACCTTTGGGGGAGAAAACATTGCATGATAAACTGTTTTTGGAAAACAACTCATTTCATTTATGTATGGACATGCTTTATCATTATATGTATATGTGTGGGCCCCTATCACAACTAAAAGTCCTCACGATACTCCTCGGACCGTTAATAGCATAACGTCTAGCATGGTAATCTTGAATAGTACTATTTGGGCCTGACAAGCCCCACTACACCCGACTGGAGGTCGGAACAGTGCAAAATTGACCAACACTTTGCCATAGTCTTGTGATGGACATGGCGGGAGGCACCCACTGTCAGCTTCGGTACCATCCACAATATAATATAACTGTATTGACTAGCTATCAATCGATACTGCATTGTAATGATACATTGATAACAACTCTTACTTTAAACATTGGATGTTTAATGCTTTTGATAAACCTGTGCTCTCACCAACCTTTGTGTTGACCTTTTACTCGCATGTTTTCTCAGGTAACTAAGGCACGCGCACCAGGAATAGGATGCTAGGCCGGAGTCGCATGCATCTGTTTAAGTGTCTTAGTTTATCAAACATTTATTATCATTTGGTTGTTACGTTTTGTAAACTACTTTAATCGCTTCCGCAACATTTAACTTGTGATGCTTTGAAAACCCTTTTTGATTTAACGTTTCCGCAACTATGAATGATTAAACTGTTTTGTTAATTTATACTTCACTTCCGCAACTCTGATATTGCTAAACTGTTTTATCCAAATTATTGGATGTACGTACGAAATCAGACATATAGGTCTCGCATGTTGTGTGACCGGAGACTGCGATCCTGACAATCTGCCGCCGCTCGCGCCCCGGAAGGGACGGGATTTCTCGGGGTGCGACAGTACAATTCCCTTATTGCCAAAATTTTGTGAGAATGGCAATGACGTGTGACCCGGGCTATCACCCGGCTTTGTGTCCGAGCCAAAAAGAGTTTTACGCAGCAAGGTTAAAGCTTCTTGCCCGGTTTTTCGTTGGAACAGTTGGTTGATGAGTCTTCGATTCCTACCAACTTAGGTTGGGTGGAGCCTCCACTGCAATTGCAGCATGGGAGAGCATTTCTAATGCCACTGAAAATGCACCTTTACAATTGTAGCATGAGTGTAAAACTGAGGTTTCGATACTCAGTCACTGCACTATGAGACAACAGTCTTACCGTTACATCACCGCCGTTCTAAAAAAACTTGTTTATTATTATTATTTTTTAATATAGTAGGTAGTAAAAACTACAATTTAAAATGATGATTACAAATGATTTTAATTATAAGCAATCTATAAATTACAAAGTTGCTAAAACTATAATAGAGTCCTTTAATACTATTTGTGTTTTCTTATTAAAATTATATAAGATTAATCTTACTCTTTCATTCATTCATCTTTTATTTATAGTGAATCATGGTTGGTTATAACTTAGAAGTGCCTCTTGACATGATCTTTCAAACTTTTGGATTGAAGGTTTAAGATTGATGATGATTATTGATCTAATTCTCACTGTATATATTTTACGTGACGTTTGTTAGAGGTTGTTTGCCTATCCATCTTAGGTTAAGTTTTAGTATCATACCTCTTCATTTATGCACAAGTATATTGGAATTTTTTTACCCGCTAAGAGTTAGCTATATGACTCACCATGTCTAACAGTTTAACTACGATAAAGAGTCGGGTGTGACTGAGTCTTCTTCATCCAGGAGGAAAACCACATCTTAAGAAATACCTCTAACTCAATCTAGAACAATTTGTTTCAAACAATGTTTTCAAACCCTAGACCGACCGATTGGATGGGGATTCGGTACCAAGGGCAGCCTAGTTATGAGCTCGGAACCGTTTTTGAAGGAACCAGGCTGTCGAACCGGTTTTTTAAATATAATTTATATTTTTTATTATATATAATACAAATATATATAAATATATTACATACATTTATATAATATTTATGACGTCATCCGGTTCTTAAATCTGGTCCGGTCGGTCCGATCGCTGACCAGTAAAGAGACCGGTACTACGTCTGGTCCATTTTTAAAAACATTACTTTCAAGTTAGACTCAAACCTAATATCTTTAATTTGAAAAATCAAAGGAATATCGTCATTATAAGCCCTTTGATAGCATGATCTTATTGAAAATTTTAACATATGTGCCCTTAAATATATAGTTTATTTTTTTTTCTTCTTCTCTAAATTGATAATAAAATTATACATCAAAGGTTTTAAAAACATTATAAATTCTTCTACAACATATATGGAACATGGAGCAGTTGTAAATAGGGGTGTTCATCAGGTCGGATAACGAGTTATTCGGGTTTGAATTTTTTTTGATTTATCCGAAACCCGACCCAAAAATCAAAATATATTATCCGACCCAAAAAACCCGAAAAACCCGAATTCGTGCATCCGAATAACCCGAATAAACATGTTTTTTTCCAGGTTATTTGGATATCCGACCCGAAAAAACTAGTTTTTTTGCATATCCGAACCCGACCCGACCCGAATCTAAAATCATATTATCCGACCCGAAAAACCCGAAATAGATCTCGGATACAGTTTTTTCAGGTTTTGGATACGATTCGGATTTCGAATTTTTTCGAGTTTCGGATATTTTGAACACCCCTAGTTACAAACCTACAAAGCAAATAAGGTAGAATTATATCTTTGCCCAAAATATTGGGAAATATAATTATCTTTCAACAATTTTCACATAAATTAATCGTAAAATTTTGTTATTATAATTTATATGTCGCTAAAAATAAATTTTCTTTGAAAAAAAATACAGACAATGGTGAACTACTGTTAATTATTAGTATTATAATAATTAATAATAATAATTATTATTATTATCTTGAACGGCAATTGTGTAGTTTATAACATACGAAATTAAATAGTTTATAACATACGAAATTAAATAGTTGTGATCGAAATCCATAAAAATCCATCTGAAATAATGCATTTAAACTTGAGTTCGGCAAAATGTACATAAATGAGTATTTGTTCGATTTATTTCTAGTTTTATATTCAAAATTCAAGTTTCTTTTATTTTTTTAATAAAACGTCTAAAGCTCAAGTTTAATTTTACAAGCTTAATTTTAGTTCTTTTAGTATTTATAATATTAATTATAAAAAAAAATTGTCACACCTCGAGCCGGCGGGGTTGGATCGCATTCCCTGTCGGGCGAAAGGTTCCCGGGGCGCGATATCGTGAGTGATAATCGAAATAATCAGATTGTTTACATTGCATATGATATATAAATGAGAAACTGCTAAAATAAAATAGAATTACAAAGTTAAATTACATCAGTTAAGTTTATAATTTAACAATGTAAATCTACTATCACATCATAAATCTTCTATCTTGTATCTGCACAAGATATACAAAATAGTATGTATAATGATGCTTCAAAATATGTAGGTCCAAATGTCACACCCCGACCGACGGCGGATTACGTCGGGGCGCGAGTTTGACTGTTCATTAGCTCATTGTGCTATTATAAGTTTCAATATTTAATGCATCATTATTACAAAACTAAATACCACATTCATTAATAATAAACAATCATTACATAACTTGAATCAAAGAATTACAGTTGAAAAGTCTATACATTTGTTTCAATGTTTAAACTAGGTCACTAAGCCTATCTTATGTCTTCATCATGCTTCTTTATCCTGTTACACATGTAAAATAGAGTTTGTCAACTATTTGCATAGTTGGTGAGTTCACACACAAAGTTTAAATAATAGGTATAAAAAGGATGCAAACTATAGCCTAACTAGATATGTATCATAAGCACAACATAAATACAAGTTTGAATAAATTGAATGAATGAATGAATAACAATTGCTTGTGTCCAAACTAGTATCCTTACAACATGTTAATTCAAGTATGGCCATACTATAAATTAACAGTTATAATTCAACCAGTTTGCTATGTGTACTTTTCACCTTTTTCACACAAAGGCAAAAGCCTTTGCGAAGATAGTATCTAACCATCTTAGGCTACTAAGTACTAGATTGCTTGACTGGCAACACACATAGAATCACACATAGAATCAACACATTGTATAAGCCTAGCCTCTAACACATAAAGCTAACTAGTCTAAGGCTTGCATCATAGATTGAATGAATAATAGATTGAATAAAGTTTGAATAAGACATGTGTAACATCCCAAAAACAAAAATGTAAAAGGGAGTGTGAAGAAACTCACATTAATGGTTCTCGAGGAAACTAGTATAATGAAGAAGAATCAAGATCAACAGTTGTATCAAGCTAGAAGCCATGAGGATTGAACGTTCGTGGCTAGACAGCAGCTCAAAGGATCAAGTATACGATCCGAATGCAAACGTGGTTCAACCTAGTCAAACGAATGCAACAAGGATGGGTAAAATTTATGCTAGGCATAGGTAAATGAACGGACATCATAGGCCGGACTCGTTGGCTTAATGAGCCTCTACAAGACTACACCAACTCTAAAGGCGACCTAAACAAACCTAATGCCGACAACTAATAACCTAAGCTCAACTACTTAGACTAGAAAAAAAATGAATAATGAAAAGAAGAAATGAAAAAGAAAATTACCTCAAAGAAAGCTTTACAAACGAGACGATCTCGAAGCGCAGCACCTCCTCGCCAAGAGCATAAAAAAAACTACTACGTTCAACATCCCAATGGATGTTGAACTTGTAGAACCACCAAAATTAGGTTATTCTACTTGTTTATACTCAACTAGGAGTTGCAAAGCTATAAGGGACCAAGCAAGGATATTTATAGGTGTTTAAAGAGGAGAAATATTGGTTTCATGGGCGATGTGGGATGGGTTTTTATGCAGAATTCGCGTCTGGCAACTGTTAAAAAACATCAAACTTGTTTTCGCGATTCCCGCTTCGTTATAACTCCGTTTTGCGCACGGTTTTCGCCCACGTTCATCGTTTTCAGAGTACTATCATATGGAAGAGATTAATCCAACATTCATGGTGTCGAGAATTATGTTTAAGCATTGGATCTTGGCGTGAATCAATGGTTACGTTCTCAACTTTTGTTTATGATTCTTGCTTCGTTTGGGCTTGGTTTTTATTCACTGTTTGAATTTAGTTTCTTCTTAGTATACTATTATATCTAAAAGATTTGTGTGAGCCAAAATGTTAGTTCAAGTATGAGCAAATGTTGGCTAAATAGTCACCCGAAAGCTATCTTATGTCAAAACTACGAATACAACTATCCAAAGCATGTCATAAACTTTGTTTTATTATATACGAATATAATTATAATTCAAATAGAAAAGTGAAAAACCATGGGGATTACACCAAAAAGCTAGGTCCTCTATCTGGTAACCTAGTCCAAAAGAAATAACTCTTCATTTGACATGTTCGTCACCTGAGAAGCCATGCAAAAATAAAGTCAACACATGGTTGGTGAGTTCATATGGTTTTATAAAAATGAGTTTGAATAACCTGAATGACAACCTTAACATCACATTACCACCTATATCATCCACTTTAGTATGCTTATTTATAGGGCATATATAGGGGAACAAACCCGAGCCAACATCCCACCACATACCAAACCACATGGTATATTGTTCCTGGTTGTGACAATCCGACTTTTCGGATTAACCTTGTTAACTGAAAATGGTTAGATCACAGGCCCAACAAGATATGTAAGGCCAAGTAAGGCCAAGGAAGGCCCAGTAAGGCCAAGGAAGGCCCAGTAAGGCCAAAGTAGGCCCAATGGTATTTAGGAGGCCCAATTGGATTAATCAAGCCCAACAATGTTCCAAGTGGTCAATTAGTGACAATCCGGCAATTCGCGGGTAACCAGAAATTAGCAGATACAATACGAAAGTCAACAGAAACAACTTAAAGGGTTTATACCGCACAAAGTAAAGTTGTTATCATCAAAAATACAAGAGAATATATTGCAATTATGTAAAAACCTTAATTTTGACTTCCAAAGTCAAAATTCGTATGGTTTAGCACTTGAAAGATCGAATTTCACATCTCTTTTAAATTAAAACAGAAATTTATTGCTCCTAATCATAGTATTGATGATTATTAACATTAGTTATCAGTTACATCGTTCATGAACTGTCGAATTAAACCCAAATTGATCTCAAAAGTCGAAACCGACAAGTGAAGTTATGGTACACCAATAATTCGACTTTAACAATTCAAATTAGGCATTCATATCTCTTAGTCGGCACTTTTAGTACGCTCTGCACATGAGAATTGGAATCAACAACATCGAGACTGAAGAAATTGGGTTGAGGAGCGACCGAACCTCAAGTTTATAGACGTTCTATATCAATTCGATTATATTTCACAAAATTGAGCATCCACACACTTGAGTCGGCATTATTAGAAGCATCTTCAAGCAGAAATTTGATCCCAACAGTTCCAGATAGAGGATTCGATCTCGGGGTGGCAGAAGTTAGGGCTTGTAATTGAACTACAACGATTCTACATCAAAACAGGTAAGAAATCGTTCCTACACCACCTAAAACAACCGATTAAGCATAACCCTATGTTAATTTCGGGTTCTAACTTCGAATTGCACAAGTTCGATTGCTAGGGTTTATCTTTGAAACCGGTTTGGGGGTTTATGTATAAACGAGTTTAAGAATCAAATTAAATCTGCTTAGTAGTTTCATAAGGTTCCGAATAAGCTAAACCATGTACCAATTTTATTGTGTTACAATGATTTGATGGATTTCGATCATAGGGTTCATAATAAGAAACCGAAATTGGGGATTTCGATGCTAGTGCATTTGATATTCAAATTAAATTCAACAGAAGGTTTCAAAACATCTTGTTTAATGAAAACCCTATGCATTTTCTGATTATCATCAATGAATTTAAACGATTTTGATTAGAAATTGGGGTATACACGTTCGAAACTAGGATGAATCACGATTGAGAACTTTCTGTTGCTTGATGATCAAATTAAACACATATCTGAACTCATTTGAATTTGTGGAAACGAAGCCCTAAGGTGTTATGTTCGAAGGAGATCGAATTGGGGCTCAATTTGGAATTCACAGCTTCGATTATGAATAATTAAGGAATTGGGCCGGTTGGGCTTAAATGGGTTAAAGATGGGATATGTTAACAAAGATTTGATCTAGATAAGATGGTAGTGTGTGTGGGTGTTGAGTTGGAGGTCACGGGTTCGAACCCGGGCCCCAACTGTTTTTGGAATTTAAACTATTTTAAGGTTTTTCTCATATCTCATTCATTCTAATTCCGATTTGATCGGTTCAAGTTGCGTTGGAACCGTAACGAAATCCCGAACTAATTAGAATGATAAAATTTATATTTTAGATCGAAAACGAAATCGCGTATAATTACGTTTATTTAAATAAAATCATATAGGATTTTATTTAAACGATTTTAAGGGTACGCGTACATACGTATGCATATTCTTAACACTCTAACATACGTGTGTGGGCACGTATGTGATTCCAAGCACAAAAAGACATCTCGAATAACTTTAGGTTACTGTTTAAATCACAGATCCTTCGTAAGAGGATTATCTACACGAGCTCACGTATTTGATCATTCTGCAATACTCAAAGGTGCGTACACGGCCCCTTTCTTATTTTAACTGTGTTGGGGGGAGAAAACATGTGCAAACAAACATTTTTAGATACATATCACTTGCATGAGTTAGTTGTTTACATTATGTGACAACATAGCATTTAAAAGTCCTTACACACTTCGAACCGTTTAGTTTGCCGTAGAGCAAAGCGTGGTAGTTGGAAATAGATCTATTAAGTTTGACAAACCTCACCTGGTAGATAGGATCTACGCAGGTGTTTGACTGACCAAACACACATTACTATTGTTCGTGCTAGACAATAGTGGCAAGGCAAAAACATGCTATAGCATGGCAATCGTCAGCTTCGGTGTCGACCACTTATGTAAATGGTTTATATGACTAGCTATCATGACTATGCATGTGTGATTATGTCATCTGCAAACTTGACATTCAAACTGTTGTTTTGAACATTGTGAATACTTAAAACCTGTGTTATGCACCAACCATTGTGTTGACTTGATTTACATGTTTTCTCAGGACGCTAAGGTGCGCAATAAAGCTGGCATGGACTAGGAGATAGAGTCGCATGCATGTTTTACATTTATTGTTTAAATTATACATTTGGGATTTTTGAATTTGTAATTCAGCTTTTACACTTGTTATTATTTTAAACGCTTCCGCAAACTTTGAAAACTTTGATATTATGTTTTTAGACCAAAGTATGTTTTGAAATTCATATAGAGGTCTTCGTTATGTCTAATGATCTGAGATCCTGGTTTGTCACGTTCCCAAACGGTGTGATTCCGTTAGTTGAAAATTGGGGGTGTGACACTGGTGATAATTAAGCATTTCATCCCATACATTTGATTCCATAACCTTTGATTCTTAGCATTTGATTACCTTGAAAATGTTTACCTTGATTCCCCGAAATGACAACCTTAACCTCATCAATAACCACCTATGCTATCCAATCAAGTATGCTTATATATAGGGCTTATGTAGGGGAACAAGCCCCAGCCAACATCCCACCACATACCGAACTGCTTAGCATATTGTTGTTTATGATAATTAAGCGTTTCACTCCATTCACCTTCAATTTTAGATTCTGATTTCCACGAATAGCTTTACCTTTGATCTCTTGAGTTCATCATGTATTCATGATTACCCCAAAGCACTTGTAGAAATATAATATTAATTGTTTAATTAAACTAATAAATAAGCATTTAAATACAACTAAGACATGATGATTGGGCCTTATTAGACTCAATAAATTAGACTTAATTGTTGGTGGTTGTCCAAGTTGTACCCTCTCACACATGACCCATATCAGGCATGACTCACAAGGAGGCTACCTGTGTGTACCGGGACTTTAATGATGCCCATATCAGCTTGACCCACTGGTCTACTGTACATGCTGAGACTTTACGGATATCCTTTGATTCTTGATCTTCTTTGATTCTCTTGATTTTGTTTGATAGTTCACGTTATTGCCCATATAGCTTGACTACAAGAGTCTACTATTTATGCCGGGACTTTATGTGTGTTACACGTGGTCTTGATTTCTATACAACTGACATCCACCTTGACTCAAGCATTAATGATTTCATTAGATTTTAATGATTTCAGTATTTCAATGATTCACACACAGTTCTGATTTCCTTGATTTCCTTGAGTATCTTGATTTTGATCTTTAGAATTCCATGATTTCACAATGATTATAGATTTATGAGTAGGATCATTTGATTTACTGATTCCCGCACTGGATTAGTTTCCATTGCATTTGATCTTTAACTTGTTCTTTTGATTTCACTTTGAATTTAGATTCTTGAATTTGAGCTTGATGGACTAAGGGTTTGTTTAGAGTTTTAGAATTAAGATATTACTCATAGGATCAATTAATTAACTTGTTAGTTAATGCTGCATAGCAATTTCCTAGACAGGAGTCTAGGAGTATAAAAAAGCATATATATGTAAGACATATAATAAGTAAAAGCATTTAAGTAAACAATTTAAATAAAACAGTTTACGCATGCTACTCAGCCCCGCATTTGAAAACAAAAATGTTTAGAAAAAGGGGCAATGAACTCACCTGTGTTGCTGTGCAAATGTCTATCACAAAATGCGCGCTCGTTGTTGTAGCTTAGGTTTCTTCAGTTCCTGAGTTATTTTAAAAGAGTTCGAATACGATAAATATACGTATTAGTTGTCGTATCTAAGGTTTGGTCTCGGTGTGCAACTAAGTGTCCTATGTTACTATGGTGCTTCAAATATGTCAATTTAACTAATCTAACTTAGCTACCCATTTTTAACCATCATCCCACAGTTAATCATAACCTGTCTTTATTAATATGTTTTTAATTTAATTCATTTTAAGTTAAACATTAATTTAGAAAATCATTTAATTAATTAATTAAAACCCATAAATCATTTTCTTTTAGTAAAATATCATCAACTTTATTTAAAATAACCTTTAACCTATGATGGGCTTTAATTATACCCATTGGGCCCACTTAGGCCCATTGATGGTCTTTGATTTCCATTCGATCACAAATCCAGTTCGTTGAATAACTCTTACATATATAATCAATCAACTAAGTTAGTTATTCGTATTAACACTTTTCCTAAGGTTAGTGTTAGTAATTAATCTAACCCTCCCTTAAACCTTTGTTTTGATCCACATGAACTCATAACAATCCCCATATGTTAAACAATTTTGGAACCCTTATTGAAAGAAGATAACTAATCCAAGATCTCCTTCATTACCCTTAAGCAATATGATTAGTAGCATGATCTTAGAAACCCACTTTTCTTTAAAAACCTTAATCCTTTGTCACTTAATTAACCCCATGCACACACATACCCGATTAATTCCCATGCACGTGGAAAAAAAAACTTAAAGGTCTTTGTAATATTTAGGTTTGTTACCCACTAGGGCAGCGAACCTCTTGGAAATATACCCAAAGGTTTGGCTGTTCCCGGACAACAGGTGGGTTCGGCTAAGTATAGATTGACCTCTTCTAGGTTCGGCTACTATAGAGGAAAGGTTCAGCCGTAAGGTCTTCTGTCCTGAGGTTTGACAAAAAAGATGGTTTGGCAATAAGGTTCGGTTGTGCCTGCTAGTTGGTTCGTCTGAGAGAGGTTCGTGGTTTATAGGGTTTAAACATAAGGTTCGATGATCATGAGGTTTTGTTGTGGGTAGGGTTCGGCTCATCCAAAGGTTCGGCCAGCAAGATAGGTTCGATGTCCACATTGGTTCGACTGCAGGTGTGACTGCAGGTTCGGTGCAGAGTGGCTGCAGGTTCGTTGCAGGTTTGGTGCAGAGTGGCTGCAGGTTCGTTGCAGGTTCGGTGCAGGGGTAAGGTTCGGCTGACCATGGGTTCGTCTAGCCTTAGGGAGGTTCAACCGTTCGCGAACCCAGCCACCATGGATATTCACCATCTTCCTCCTCTGTCCTAGCATGTTACAGGTTCATTTCAAAAGCTTTCTAACTATTACCACTAGTTTCTATCAAAGTTCCAAGTGTGTGAATCGGTTAAAACAACAACTCAAGGAATTTCTAGGCCCACTAAAACCGAAAATAAACTCAAATCTTACCTCAAAATCTGTGGATGACATCTTAATCTCCTTGTACTTTCGTGATCTACGTGAAGAGATGGTCGTTTTGACACCAAGAACACTTGAATTGGTCGAGAATAGAGCAAGATCTTGTAGAGAGAAGTGGTGTAAAGCTTTCTAGAGAGAGAGATGAAAAACGAAATGAGAGGGAAAAGTGAGGTTGGTGGTGGTGGTTGGAAAGGATAAATGCATCATTAATTGTTTCAAAGATACCCGGTTGTTCGGTCTCGTTCGGTTTCGTGTAAAACGTCATCTCTTTGTAATTCTCGTAACGAAACGACTCGGTTTATAACATAAGATTTATAAAATTATTTTAAGTGGTTACTCCTAGTAAATTAACTAAATATCTTTCGTTTATTTTAAATTTTTGAAAATATTAACTTTACTGTTTAAAATCGAATCGTACAGTCGTCGCCCGTATTCTTTCGAATCGTCACCCGTACGAACATGACGATAACTATAATTTTCAATATTGTTTTCTAATTATCGGATATCATTCAGAACGTTAAACCTTCAGATTTATTCGTACAGATCGTCACCTATACGAATAATCCGTCAATTTAACATTCACGTAACGATATCCGTGTTGTTTTGTTCTGTAAAGCCTCACATACATTTATACATAATAAAATCCTAACAAGTAATCATATTATGGTTCTGTGTTGGCAGATAGTTATCTGACTGATAAACCATGTCTTATGAGTTTAGTTTTCTCTGAAAGGATTATGAATTCACTGTTTGATACATGAAATGATAACATTATATGATATGAATATGAAATACACTAAAATGCATAGAGTTTGTACCTGATTACTGTTCATGTCACTATTTCGATCACTGTTCCGGTACGATTCCGGCACTGATGTTACAAAAATATTATGTTAATTATTAAGTTCATAATACACGAATTAAACCATAAAAATCTAACTGAAATTATGATAAACTTATTATTGAGCGTAGAGGTGTAAAACTTGAGATATGCTAATTGTAAATAAACGAGTTTTTTTCGACTTCTTTTGAGCTTTATATTGTTTCATATTTTTATAGTAAAATGTCTAAAGTTCTAGTTTAATTCCTCAATAAAATTGACAAGTTCAATTTTAGTTCATTCATCTTCTATTTAGCATACATAATAATTTTTATATAATTACAGTTAAAGTTTAATACAATACGCAATATCAAATTATTCAGTTATCACAACTACACACACATATATATAATAATACATGTTATCTAACTTTACATTATTAAAAAATATATCATAAAATAAAGTATGTAATTTTTGTTAGTTTGAGTATCACTTTGTTATACTTATAAAAAGTCAAATTTTTTCAATAATAAATAAATGTGTTTGACATATGATTTAAGTCATAATTATAGGCATCATTATTCTTCAGTTGTGTAATTATATTAATACCAGCAAGAACGAAGATTACTAATGAGCTTTAGATCAATTGGTTTGGTATTTTCAAGACTTTTCAACGTAAAGATCATGGATTCGTGTCTCATTTGCATCAATATATTTCTGCTAAGCCAAAGGTTTTATCACTTTGGGTTTTCGGAGGATAGGCTTCATTTGAAATGGTAAGCAGGCCAGGTCGTCAACACTGTGTGTGTAGGAAGTCCAAATAGTTTTTTTACAATTTTCCAACAAAACTTAAAAAATCCTGAATTAAAAAAAAAATAAAATTGGTCTTGTGGGAAATTTGTAGGAAGCTTTGATATTTTCCTACAATTTTCCAACAATACATAAAAACTTGTATTTTTTTGTTTTTTATTTAAATAAATTATCTTAATTAATTGATTATATAAACTAAATAAAAAATAAAAATTAATGTTGTGAGAAATTTTCAAAAATACATATATTTTCCTACAATAAAAGAAAAAAAAACTTGTATTGTTTTGTGTGAAATTAGTCAAAATATTGTCAGGATGCTTATATTTTGCTACAAAATAGCGACAAATTTTATTTTGCCACTATTTTGTCGGAAAGACGTAGGAAAATTTAGGGTTTTCTTTTGCTCAATTTTTTGTAGGAAATTCGTTGCTAACTTGTAAGAAACTTGTTTTATTGGTGTTTTGTAGAAAAAGTTTTGTAGGAAATATTTCACTTTTCTAGTAGTGTTGGGTGACGGGGTTTAATCATATATCTTGTAAGTTAATAATAACTATCATGAAGATTTTTTATATTATGAATAATTATTATTTGTGTGTAGTAATAAACATAGGTTTGTGTTGTTATTTATTATTGTTATGATGAATTTACCATCTTTCTCAAATACATGTGTCATAATCTGATGACTTCGCTTACTTTGTACGTATTTTGGTCCTTTTATAGTAACCAGCTCTTCACACACACGTGTATCGTTTAGGGGTAAGGTTTCTACAGACTCGTATTTTTGTGTAAATTCTTGAAACTTTTCTCGATCAATCACATAATTTACATAAATTTTAATATTTTTTATTCGTAAAGGTCAGTATTTATGTAATATTATATATTTTACCAAAAAAAATAGTGTATTTATTGTGTTACAAATATATAATACCATGTCAAAAAAAAATAGAAATACGTAACATAATACTAGAGTGATTTTCCTGGTACATGTATAATATTACATATAGGGGCAATTACATATATCCCCCTACAAATTTCATTTATTACATATATACCCAATCCAAAATTTTAATTACATATATCCCCTCCTCTAATGATAAAATTTCAAATATGCCCATTTTAATTAAAATGAATTAAGAAAATTTTATTTTACTCTTACTTTAAAAAAAAATTATTATACCTATTTTACCTTACTTCAAATATACCCGTATTTTACGTTTTTTTTCCTTTTTTTAGTGTTTTTGATTCTTTTTTTAATCATTTTTCGTGTCTTTTTTTTCATTTTTAATTAACGGAGCTTCAGTCGTATGGGGAGGAGGGCGATGAACGAATGTGGTGTTTACGTATGGAGTTTTCGTATGTGTGTTTGATATTCAAAGGTTACTAAAAGGGTATGTTGATAGTAAAGTTGGGTACATATGTAATTAAATTTTTTGAGTTGGGTATATACGTAATTAAATTTTTTCAGTTGGGTATATATGTAATTAAATTTTTCAGTTGGGTATATATGTAATTAGACCTCAAAAGAGGGGGATATATGTAATTATACCTTTTAAAAAAGTCATTATATAAAATAAAACACTACACATGTGTAAAATAAAAATGTACAAATTTTACAACAAACAATACACTTGATCTAAACACTACTATAAGATCTGAAAAACTACACATGTGTAGTTTTCATATATCATATGTGTACTTTAGGCAGTAAAATTTGTACATTTTTAAAACTACACATGTGTAGTTTTCAGATATCATAGATGTTTGCTTGACGAAGTGTACTTTACGTAGTAAAACTTGTACATGTTTATTGCTACACATGTGTAGTTTTTCATATCTTATAGTAGTGTTTAGATCAAGTGTATTGTTTGTTGTAAAATTTGTACATTTTTATTTTACACATGTGTAGTGTTTTATTTTATATAATGACTTTTTTAAAAACATGTGGTCCACATTTTTATTTATTGTTTTTTTAAAAAAATAATGACTTTTTTTTTGTATGAAAATATACATTTTTGTAGTTGTAATATTTTAAAAAATATTTTTTAACCAAAAAAATAAAACACTACATATGTGTAGTATTCTGAAAAATAAAATATATAAATTATATATATAGAGAGAGGAGAGAGGAGAGAGATGAGAGAAGAAAAAAAGAGAGATGAGAGATGAGAGAGAATCTGGTTAATTAATGAAGAGAGAGGAGAGAGGAGAGAGAATCTGGTTAATTAATGAAGAGAGAGGAGAGAGGAGAGAGAATCTGGTTAATTAATGAAGAGAAAGGATAGTTAGTGAAAATACCATTATACCCTTTTTATTTTATTAATTGAAATATAAAATAAGTTTGATCTAAGGGTTGAGATTGAGTTTAATGGTTTTCTCTTTAAGATCGGGTTTTCATTTGATTCAAATCCTATATATATATATATATATATATAATACTAAAAAAATGAAGATGATGGCTCTCTCCTCAACCACCAAGATGAGTACAACTGAAAATAACAATGAAACGAAAAGTCAATTACCCATAAAGTTGTATCAACTTTTTGGTCAACTGAAAGTATTGTGTCCTCCAATTATTAGTGTTTTTTTATTTTTTTTTATTATTATTTTTTTTTTAAAAGTTTGCAAATGGCTAATTAAATTGATTTAAATATCACATGAAAGAGTTTCATTATTATGAGAGGTTATGCCAAACATGGGTTAGTTATTTCACGACGTGTCTCGACTAGGTTTAGTCACCTTTTCAATAATTCCAATCCAGACTAGTGGCTTACCATTTCCTAATAATTTCTTATCAAATAATAAAAGTAAAATATTTCATTGTTTGTCAACTATGTGATATGTATATTATTAAGGTATAATTACATATATCCCCCTCTTTTGAGGTCTAATTACATATATACCCAACTGAAAAATTTAATTACATATATACCCAACTGAAAAAATTTAATTACGTATATACCCAACTCAAAAAATTTAATTACAAATGTACCCAACTTTACTATCAACATACCCTTTTAGTAACCTTTGAATATCAAACACACATACGAAAACTCCATACGTAAACACCACATTCGTTCATCGCCCTCCTCCCCATACGACTGAAGCTCCGTTAATTAAAAATGAAAAAAAAGACACGAAAAATGATTAAAAAAAGAATCAAAAACACTAAAAAAAGGAAAAAAAACGTAAAATACGGGTATATTTGAAGTAAGGTAAAATAGGTATAATAATTTTTTTTTAAAGTAAGAGTAAAATAAAATTTTCTTAATTCATTTTAATTAAAATGGGCATATTTGAAATTTTATCATTAGAGGAGGGGATATATGTAATTAAAATTTTGGATTGGGTATATATGTAATAAATGAAATTTGTAGGGGGATATATGTAATTGCCCCTTTTTAAAAACATGTGGTCCACATTTTTATTTTTTGTTTTTTAAAAAAAATAATGACTTTTTTTTGTATGAAAATATACATTTTTGTAGTTGTAATATTTTAAAAAATATTTTTTAACCAAAAAAATAAACACTACACATGTGTAGTATTCTGGAAAATAAAATATATAAATTATATAGAGAGAGAGGAGAGAGGAGAAAAAAAAAAAAACAAAGTCAATTATACCCCTCAAAGGGTAAAAGAGTAAATTTACTCTTAAAAACCCCAATAAAATATTCACCTTTAATTGTGGACCACATGTTTTTTCTGATTAATTAATTAAAATCTAAAATAACTTTGATCTAACGGTCTACGTAGGGTTTAAGGGTTTTCTCTTTAAGATCGGGTTTTCAAAAGATTCAAACCCTATATATATATATATATATATATATATATATATATATATATATATATATATTGATTCTTTAATATTTTTCAATCCCTTCACTTAAATTTGTATACTCAGAATTGTGATAATAATTTAAATGATAGTTTTATTTATTTTTGGATAAAAGTTTCTGAAAAGGCTCCATAGATGTTATTTTGGATATATTTCAAAAAATAAAACCATATAGAGAATAACTTTAAATGTATTATATTTATATTATGCTTTTATATATGAAAGTTAATTTGATTGTATTGTTTAAGATGGTCCGATCCGATTCGATACAACCCGACCTGAATAAAAGAGAAAAATGATTATATATATAGTGATCTTCAAAAACCATAAAAATTTTCGCCCTCATGAAAAAAATTATGGGTCCACCACTAGTTATATTCTTTAAAGTTTAAAGCTCTAGCAAGAATATTGGCCATCATAATAGATATTATAATTAGAGGGTGGGTTCAACCAGAGAACAAATCTTGAAACAATTGTTAAGATTGTTGTTTTGTAACCTTAAATCTATTTCATAAATGTGTATGGTAAGGTTACATACATCAGATAACAAATCGATTCAAGCCCTTCCGTTCTTTGTATAAAACGAGAGATAAGTCAAGTATCATGAACACTTGGAGGAGTGCGGGGTATTTAGACTTGTAGCAACAATGTTGGGCATCCTGATGGACCATTAGTTTTAGGGTGTGGGCCAATTAGTTGATATAACTGATTAGTTGTCGAATATTATAAATATAACCGACAACCGAAACATTTGGATGGTTCGTGTCTTATAAATCAAACAATCTTTAGTCTGGTTTAATACATTGAATTCACATACAAATCTTGGTACAACTAATCTCAATAGAATATTATGCTTAACTAATCTCAATAGAATATTATGCTTATTCTCTTGTTATCAGGAAACTCATTAAGAGACTATGAAACAACCATAGAGTAAATAAGCATACGGATGTAAATGAATCAAAGCGGCTCATTAATTACTAGGGATGAGATCAATAAAAAGCTTGAATGAACCGGGCCCAAATAAGTTTAGGCCCGCGCTCGAGCTCTAGCCAAAAAATGGCTCGTTAAGTTATCAAGCCTGAGCTTCACATATCGAGCTCAAGTCGGCTCGCGAGCTTAAACGAGTTTTTTATTTATATAGTTTTATTTATTTTATATTTATAAAATTAAATATTTTTATATATAAATTATGGTACATGTATTTAAATCAGATAATTTATGTTAAACTTATAAAGTGTAATAAGATACCGTATCCCCAATTCACGCTTCAACCATTCCCACCCAAGCGGCACACCGGATGGTCTTAATGGAATGTTGAGGAAACCACACAACCTCTACGTGACATTAAGATACCCCAAATGAACACCGCTCTGGCGCTCTCCTATAGTGATGACACAAGGGTGTTATTATTTTTTTTAAAAGGCAGATGGTCTCGTTGTGTTACCTTAACTTATTCTGGAGGTTGGTAGCTAAGATCGATTATTTGATCGCCGGCCGTGACACCATATCCCCTGATGTACGGGAACCCTATGGAATAGGTAAACCATTACCCCTCATTGGTTCAGAACCCGAGAACAAAGTCAAGATTTTTTACCTCACCTGGTATCCATTAAAGTATCAATAGTAAGACTTGAACTCTAGTCTCCAAAAAAAAGATCAAACTTTAACTATTAGGCTAACTTTACCGGATGACACAACATTATTGATTTGAAGATTGTGGTCTGCGCTATATGAGGGGACTAAATGTAGTTAATTTATATTTATATAAATAATAATAATAATAATAATAATAATAATAATAATAATAATAATAATAATAATAATAATAATAATAATAATAATAATAATAATAATATATATAAGGTGAAAGGCTAGACCTCAAATTATTGAAACTAGTTTCATAAATGTTAATGTTGATGGCATGATATTTTAATGTTTTAATCTTATTAAGTAATTGCATTTCAACTTTTCAAGTAAAAACAACATTGGTTAATAAATTAAAATACAACTGGTAATATATAAAAAAAAATCAATCTTTGTTAAAAAATCAAAACAAATTAAATCTAAAATATCCAAATAATGTCAGATCATATCACGTGATAATAACGCAAATTATTAGATAAACATGTGTAACATCTCCTTGTTCATTCATACACTTCACATGATAAAAACATTTGTATTTTAACCTTTATATATAGTTTATATTTCCATGTGTTTAGGGAGAGAATGAGTACCTGGTCTAACGATGCCATTGCCCTTATTTTTTTATATTTTATATTATTGTTATTGTTATTGTGACAGATCGATTTAATGTCTTCAATAATCTTCTTTTAGTTTCATTTATGCTAAGTGGATCTCCAATAGGTCTCAAAATTGGGGCTTATTTTAACCAAATGACTAATGACACACCACACATGATTAGCAAATGAATAGGAACAAATGTTCAATATACTCATCATATACGACACATGATTGTGAACCAATTGCTTTTAACAGTGTCACTTTTATAGAAACCTCACAACCAGGTAAACTTTTTGATTTTTTTCTTAGCAAGTATGACTCAATTCAGATTTTAATTCCAGATATCTTATACCTATGAGAAAAAAGTCTAACGTATTCAATTGAGCTAACTACTAAACTAATATGCATCTATTGAATTATAAGTTCATGTTCTCTCTCTAAAAAATCAATAAATAAATTAATAAATACGTATTGCAAAATGTTATAAAGCATTTGGGAGTTGTTATTTTTCGTAAAAGATGGACATGAAAATTGACTATAGTTAAGGATGCTATATCTATAATGTATATTAGATAATTATTTAATTGGTTAATTGATTTTTCATCTATAATATTCTATACAATAGAATAAAATATTCATTTATATATTTATTTTTAATAAGATGACTTGAGTTTAAAGGTTTAGTGAAGTGTAAGTGAGGTTTAGAAAAATTGTGTTTGCTTCTGACACGTACCTACCTTTGCTTGTGAGACTCGGTTTCTATACTTTATTCTCTTTCTTTAAAATGGGGGACAATATAATATAAGCCTATCTACGTCGGTTATCTCATTGAGAATCTCTCCATCGAAATTTTCTGTCACGTTATCACCTCACTGAAAACCTTAAAACCTCACAGTGGTTACCCTATTGAAAATTCTTCCACACTATTCCACATCATCAACAATATTTAAATTTAATTGATTTATTTTTTTTGTTGTAAACTAAAAACAAAAGAAAGAATATTATAAAAACTTTAATATTTAATTAAACCATTGAAAAAAACTAACAATTCAAATAAAAATACAAGTTAATGATATTTATCGAATATTTTTTTTTAATTTTTTCATGATTGAACGTTCCTCCTCGTCGATTTCTTCGGGAGGCAAAGCTTCTATCGTTCTGAGGTCGGCTCGGAGAGTCTTCTCCTGGTGAATTTTAAGCTTCATTTTTTGCATTTTTTTCTTATCCTCGTGTTTTTTTTTTTTTGAAAACTCGTGAAAGCTTGGAGTTGATCAGCGAGATCGATTGTTGTCGGGATAGATGAGACGGTTTGACGACTCGAAGAGGAAGCCCGTTTTGTTGTATCTCGCCCTGTCGGTCTAACCGCTTCCGAGGGGATGTCGAACTCATCTTCTTCCTCGTCATCCTCAAGGTTAACCGCGTAATATGTATGGGCGGTCGAACCCCCTGGCGAATTCTTGTTTGACTCAGAGTTTTTGGTTCTTTTTTAAGAACCTTGCACCTCGTTACCTTCTTGACAAAGAACGCGGAATTTTGGCGAGTCTTTTATCGCGACCCAAACATGGTAGTGGTTAAATGTTTGACCATTACTCTTTAGTTGGTATTCTTTTTCGGCCCATTTCAAGGTGTTCTCGTCGCTCATTCCGCTTTTCCGGTTGTTGGCACAATTGTTATAAATGCCACTAAACTTCGTTAACTTAGTGCACATATCCTTCCACTTTGAATTTAATTGATGATATGTGCGGCATTCGGCTTCGAAGCCCATCATATTGTGCCAAGTAAATGTAACTTTTTTCCAAAAATTTTCGCGTTTTTGCGAATTACCTACAAAAAAAAATAATAACACTTAAAAGAATTTATAACAACAAATATATACACTTTAAAAACATAAATAATAAAAACTAAATAAAAGTAACATTTTACCTTTGGTTTTGTTCTCGGATTCGTCCATGTTGCATTTTCCGAGAGCGGTTTCTTCATCAGGGGTCCACGGTTTCGGTGCCATTGGACCGCTACTTGGCCCGGTTCCGGCCGATTGCTTGTTTTTCTTTCCTTTTTTATTGCGTTTTTGAGTGTCTTGTGTCCCCGACACGACTTCTTTTTCAAATTGATTCCGTGACACGAAATCTAATTCGTAACGGGGTTGGGAAAGACTTTGTTGAAAACCGCTTTGGGAGTAGGAAGCAAAACTGGCTTAGAAGTTTGGTTGTGGTTGGACGTTTGGGTTCTGTTGTGGAAATTACAAATTTGGGTTTTGTTGTTGGAATTGTTGGAAGTTCGGGTTTTGTTGTAGTTGAACCAATAAATTACGAAGCGATTCGGGATCGTACGAGAACGGGTTGAATTCGAGATTGTGATTGTTAGAGTTTGGATTCATGTTTGTAAAGTTTTTTTTTTAAATATAGAGAGAAAGATGAAAGATGAAGAGAATGGGTGATTTTTTTGTTGAAATAATAGAGGTATTAATATGGTGGGTTATTTTTTTTTACAATCTAGTTGTTTCCAACGGCTATGTGACGTGACCCAATCAGAAAATGGGATAGACAGCGGGACGCGGGGGCCGTGGAAGGGATCTTGATGGGAGCCGCGCATGTGGGGGGCGGTGTTCCCGTTAGTGGCCGCGGAAGGGAGCACCCTGCAGAGGAGGGCGGGGCAATGGCTGCGGGTGGTCTAAGGGTATGTGTTATCATAGTAGAGTGGGGTGTGAGAGGGTCTGGTCACGCTCCGATGGCGTCCTCCTCCCACTAGACCATGACGTGAAAGAGGCGTGAGGGGTGGAGACGTGAGCCCCTTCACCCCGTGACAAGCGTGAAATAAAAGAAAAGAAAAACAATTTAACTGCTTTTGATTGTTGGAAAGAAAAGAAAAAAAATTAAACCACTATAAATAAACCACTCCTCTTATATGAATTTTAATGTTTTTTTATTTTATTATGTAGTTTAATTTTTTTATTATGTAACTTTTTTTAGTTTTATTTTGTAATTTTATATATTTTTTTAATAATATTTTGTCTTTTTTTATTTTAATTTTTAATTAAAAAATAAAAATCAAATAATAAAATATTGAATAAAGATGGTGATGACGTGGAGTGGTAAAGAAGCGATTGGGATGATGACAACATTTTGTAAAGATGATGTGAAGTGATAAGGGGTGATGGTGTTTGTTGATTGTGTGGCGTCTACGTGGAGTGATGGTGTTTGTTGAGATACTGTTTAATAATGTTTAATGAAACCTTCGATATAATCATTTCTAAAACAATAAAGTGTTTAAAATTAAAAATCATTTTGGTTTATTCGAATTACTTTTGGGTGTAAAAGTTATATAAGAGAGAGGGACAGGGTAATTTTGTTGTTGTAAAAAGGATATTTAATTTATAAATATAAGAATGATTTAACGTCATTACATTATAATTAATATTTCATATTAAATTGTAAAATAAAATGTTGGTGGAAAAATATTTTAGTTATAATTATTTTTGTTGACTTTTTATCAAGTTTTTTCATCTTTTTTAAAATATTCATAATTTTATTCTTTTAGAAGTATAACATACAAAACGGACATTTTTATCTTTAAGAATAGTATACAATTGTTTTATAAAAACTTTTTAAAACATTCTGTATTATAACTTTTTTGTGTTTCCTAACATGGCATTCTATTTTACTGTTTTTTTTTTAAATAAAACTTATGAAAAACATTATGGTGAAAATAACATATTTTTGTAATATTAATATGTATATAATAATAAAATCACAACAAATTTATTTAATACATTCAAAACGATGGGAAATTAAATTAAAATGATTTGAAACGTAAAACACAAAAAATGAATGCATATAACACAATAACGTAAATTGTGATTTTTTTAAATGGTGAGTTCTAAAAAAACATAATAGTAAAATAACACAATTATGTACTTGTATGTAACAACCGAAAATTTAGCAATTTAATAGTAAATGTATGAGATTTCGGTTACTATTGAAACTGTGACGATTGCGTACGAAAAATTCGGCATTTATGACGTGAGCACATTTGGTCGTGCTTGAAATCCACTAGGATTTAGTAATTTTAATCATTACAAGTTGATAGTGTGTGAAAAATGATGAACGTGGGCGAAAACCGTGCGCAAAACGGAGTTCGTATGCTCCCGGAATCGCGAAAACAAGAAAACCAAGATTTGGACAAAATCCCGTGGGGAGGTACGCCCCGGGCCACGCACCCAGCTGGGGCGATGCGCCCGGGAGTGATTTGAGGCGATGGACGAGTTTAAGATCAGATTTCGTCCAAAAAACGCATTTTTTACTTATTTTCGACCCTACTCGACCTCCAGGCGAAGAAAACTCAGTTTCCATCATTCTAAATCCATTCTAAGGCCATTAGAAGTCATAAATCTCACCAAGGATTGTGTTTTCAAGTCCCGATCGTTATTTTAACCGCAGAAATCCGTTAGATCAGGTAACGGTTCATTCTAACCTTCTAGGCTGATAATGAATGATTAAATATTGTTTCTGAACGTGATGATATAGTTAGGGTTGTTGATTATTGCCTAGATGATGGCTAGGATTGATTTTAAGTGAAGAACTCGAACTGTTAACGGGTAAATCCTTGTTTTGAGCCGTTGTAATGCCCGATTTGCATGGAATCATAACAATGGTTATAGTGGTTTAAACCATTAGATTATGACAAGGTAGGGGATTAGTTTGATTAATATTTGGACACACAAGGTTAATTCCAAGTGTTTCAAACTAATCATAATCATTAACATACTCATTGGAAGGATTATCTGATGTTTATGATAACAGACAGATCAATATGTTAAATATGGTTATTAAACCTATTCTAAGACTACATTGTGATATTTCATGATGTCACACCCCGGGCCGGCGGGAACGGATCGGGTTTTCCCGTCGGGCGGAAGGTTCCCGGGGCGCGATATCTTGAATGATAATCGGAATGATCAGATTGTTTACATGGCACATGATAAATAATGAGAAATGCTAACATGACATATGATATAGAATTACAAAGTTAAATTACAATGTTACGTTTATAATTTAACTAAGTAAATCTATCCAAAAGAATCGTGTAGTTTCTATCTTGTAACTGTACAAGATATGCAAAATAGATTCACAATGTCATCAAAATATATGCATCCAAAAGTAAGCTAGGTCTTCTAAGAGTCCTCTAGCTTAATCACTGATGCTTGTAATCTAGACCTGTCCGTCACCTGAGAAAACATGCGTTTAAAACAAGTCAACACTAGGTTGGTGAGTTCATAAGTTTAGTATTTGAAAACCATTGAGTTAAGTCAATCATGTTCACATTGTTTCACACAAGTTGTATTGATAAATGAATCCCATGTTTCACACAATGTCCTCTCCATGGTTGGATGTACAGATAATGTCTCATCCAGTCAAGCATGCTTATATATAGGGGCATACGAAAAGGTCAAGCCCAGACGCCACCCCACCACATGCTTAACTGCACTCAACCCTACCTGTAATACAACGATGGATGCCCATTTCCTTTCACCCATGATTTCCCGGTATGTTTATCCACTAAGTAAAGAGAAAGAGACGTAGTCGTCTCGATTGATCATTCCTGACGGAATAACCGACATGTAAATTATCTCAGTGAATAAAGTAAGAGATGAAGTCATATCTGTTAACTAATTCTTACGAATTAGCCGGTATGTCAAAATAACTAATAATTGAATAAAGAGACATAATCTCTGTTAGCTAATCCGTACGGATTAGCCCGGCATGTAATATAACCCAATGATTAAATAAGAAACAAGTTGTTTCTGTTAGCTATTCCTTACGGATTAGCCCGGCATGTAAGATATCATACTCGATATCTAGAACGAAACCTTACGGTTTCTGTAACTAATCATTTCTGATTAGTCCGGCATGTAAAATGATCCAATGAACAATCAAGAAACGAAATTGTTTCTGTTAGCTATTCCTTACGGATTAGCCCGGCATGTAAGATATCATACTCGATATCTAGAACGAAACCTAACGGTTTCTGTAACTAATCATTCCTGATTAGTCCGGCATGTAGTAAACCCAACTATTGAAATAAGAAACATAATAGTCTCTGTTAGCCATTCCTTACGGATTAGCCCGGCATGTAAGATATCATACTCGATATCTAGAGCGAAACTTAGCAGTTTCTGTAACTGTCAGTACTAACCAGTCCGGTGTGTAAGATATCATACTCGATATCTAGATAGGAACATAATAGTTCCAGTAGCTGTTTCCCCCTGTTCAGCCCGGCGTGTAAAGTGTCCAACTCATGATTTCTAGTTAGAGTCATAATAGTCTCAGTAGCTATCATTTCTGAACAGCCCGGTGTGTAAGATATCCTCCCACGATATCTATTGGAATGAACATGTTTCCTAACTTTTATAAGTGTTTTCTATATGATTGATAGCACCTCTCGTGCATGGTGTGATTTCATTTGATTTCCCCAAGTCCCGGTTACTAGTTTTAATGATTTACCCAACTGATCTACCATTGCATAACCGACACACTCTGACGGTTTAGGGAATGTGCTCTAAATAGAGTCTTGGTAAGTAATGATGGTATATGTAAAATATGCCATTCCAAAAGCGTGTGTATGTAATATCCTCCTCGATATCACAAATAAATGTTTCAATTGTTATTCCCAAGTTTGCGTATTCTAGCTGTCTTAACAAAGTGTCATAAGAACATGTCTTATACACAATGTTAGTGATGTGTGAATGATCTAGCTATCATGAAATTATCTTATCATGATAGTCATTCTTGTCATTAATAGTTGTTAATGGCATGTTATCCCATGGTTTTCCCCCGTTGTTCTATCGTGTAAGGATAATATGCACGGTTGTAAGATATGTTCTTAACAACTCACATTATCCTATGTGTTAATGTGCCCTGTTTCTAGGTTAGCATGTAGCATCCTAGTTAATTCAGATATGATAAAGTCAAACAAGCACGCATGTAGTGATTAACGATAATAAAGATAAGCAATTATTATCTAAATCATGAATTACACAACATGTTAATGTAACTTTTAAATAAATAAAAGTTAGGCATGTTTCTCAGCCCCGAGCTTTGAAATCAGTAAAGATTAAGAAAAGGGGCATATGAACTCACCTCGTAGTTGTATGGTTGACTTAGCTTAAAAGAAGAAGACACGCGCTCTCGGTTGTTCCTTGATGTTGATTTCACGATCCTGTATTGTTTACATGTTGTTTATGATTATAAGTATAAGTTTGTGGGGATTCGTGTGTATGGATATGTGTTAGCCATAAACTTTGGCTAACACCCATGGGTCTCGGTAGTCACTCGACCCTATTCGTTTGTTATAGACTCTAACACCGTTCAACCCAATTAGGTTAAGATTAAAACACTTTATTATTGTTTTAAGGTTCCACTTGCTTTAGTGTCACAATAACAAAGTTCTCAATATGTTCTAATGTAACATATAAGTTTACATTTCAAGACTCTATACATGATTATTGATATCACTCCTTTTCTTTATTGTTTCATAACTTATACCCCCACTGTAGTAAAACCATAAATTTCCCCATTCGTATTATTTATGATTATTGGATTAATGTGATAGGTTATTTCCTTAACCATGTGGGCCAATTTGATAACCATGGGCCGAGTGAGCTACTTGGGTCGTATGATGATGTTGTTGGGCCGCATGTCTGGGTCAAACAGCCCCATTGGCTGCATCCCAAAAGAAATCTGGGCCATAATACCGAAGTTGGGCCAAGGCAGCAGGCTTCGGGCCAGTTGATAACTGTGGGGCCGAACCCCATGACCTTGGGCCGAATAGGTGTGTCATGGGCCGACCAGTCACTTGGTCGAGTGGGGTTAGTGGGTCAAATCAGTCCTTGGGCCTAATGGTGGCATCTGGACCGAAACAGCATTCATGGGCCGTGATCCTACTTATGGGCCAGGCTGTTGGGCCGAAGCAGTTCCTGAGCGTGCAGCCGCATGGGCTTCGACCTAGTGACATTGGGCCTGAACACTGGGCCGAATGAGTTTTCTGGAACATGGATCCTTGGCCGAATGAATAGGTTGTCATGTGGTTCGGCCGAATGAAGATGGTGGTGGCCGAATGTGGAGGCTCCGGCGAATGTGACAAGGGCGAAGGAGGGTTCTATGGTCGAATGAGCAAAATAGGGTGAGGGTAAGCCACGAATGGCCTGGTCGAATGGCCCCAGTCCCGAATGACTGGCTGGGTGAGCGAATGAGGGTTCTAGGGTCGAATGAGCAGGTGGTCGAACAGGGTGGGACTCGGCCGAAAGAGGCTCATGCTCCCCGGCGAACGAGAGCTTCATTCGAGCGAAGCAGGTGGCGAAGCAGGTCTGGTCATTCGACCGGCCTTCTTGCTTCCCTTCGGCCAACCCTAGCCGTGGTCTCCACTCCTCGCCCCATCGAACCCAACCTCCCACCAGTGGTTCCCACAGTTCCTATGGTGTGTTTTAGGTCGAGTTTGTAGTGGTCAAGAGTTTTCAAAACGGTTTGGGTTGAGATCGAATGAGAGGGTCAAAAACCCTAAAAATCGCCAACTTCTCAGCTCATTTACCTCTGATTTCTTGGTTGTTAGGACAGATCCCTTGTACTTTCGGGTAGAGGAGGTTAAGGGCTTCGATTTGGTACCAAGAGGGCTTGTTTTCGTTGAGTGTTGAGAAAGTTAGAGAAGTTTGAAGGTTTAAAAAACCCTAAAAATGGTGGTGGCCGGGATTTTGGGGTAGGAGAGAGGAGGTGAGGGTGTTAAATGAAAGAGATGAACTCTTTCATGGTATTTATACCCCGCGTGTATTCGGGTTCGTTTTTGTCGCTCGGTTCGCATTTTCGTTACGTATCCGGATATTACGCGTAACTAACATCTTTTAATAAATAGACTTTAATTTAATAATTTTGATGAGTTTCAAAATTGTAAAATGTTAATTATTTAATTTAATTAAATTTATTATCGTTCGTGTCGCGTTTTCGTTTCCGTTTCGTCAGATCGCGTCACTTACGCGCGTCTTCGTACAGAGCGCTAACTGTACGAACACGATTGTAAGTTTCACTTTCTGATTTGGTTTTCTAATTATTAGTTATCGTTCAGAACGTTAAACTCACAGATATGTTTGTGTGGATCGTCACCCACGCAAACACGCTGTCAGTTTAATTATTCTAAAACGACACTGCAAATTCTGTTTTGGATTGTGTTTCCTCACTGTCGAACTCATCTGAACATCCTGTTATCACTTGATTTTCGTATCGGATTGTCGGTCATCTGATTCCTGTCATCAATGGATATCAGATCGCAACCGATTCGTTATTGTTATTCGTTTGCGCATTGTTGTTTCCCTTGAGTTGTTGTATTTACCGTATTTAAGTTTTCACTTAAACACGTAGAACTGTGCTTTGTTTCCTGAGTTCTGTTGTCACGTACTGCTTACGTACTGTATTTACACACAGTACGTGGTGTGAGTACACACACTGTACGGACTTGTCGTACGGTTTAGTACTAGGTGTCACAGTCTCCCCTTGTTAAAGAAATTTCGTCCCGAAATTTAAGCATCATAGTCGGGCCCTACTTTTTCTTTGTTCAGGTGGAGACGCTTTGATTTCACGTGTTTCTCATGTTCTCATGTTTATGCGGATTGCAATTTAAAGTCTCCCGAGTCTGTTCGATAGGCTACGGATTCATTTTCAGTCTCTCGACCGTATGACCCGTATTGTTCATGTTCTTACAAGAACATTGTTCGTAGGTGACCTAGTCCCCTCTAGGAGCCTAGGATTTTGTGCATGGTCACAACGTGAGCAGACTTGATTTTATTGTCCTTGTCAATCCAAGAACATCAAGTCTACTGGAAGTGTAAGGTAGCTTGGCATCGTGTTCCATAGCTGTTTGTATACACTCCCTTAATGGTATCTCTTAGTGTTACATAGTTCCATGATTTATAATGTCCTCTATGATTCTCTCGCTCGTGTGTTATTCCTGTCAGGAGAAACCTCTCGTTTCTCCCCTTGTTAAAATGGATTCGTACATTGTCAGATAAGACAACTTTGACGGTCCCAATGCTGAGACTTGAGAATGTGTCTCTATTGTCCATTGTAATTACATGAAAGGTTTTATTGGATTAGATGGCTCCGTCACTATCAAGGACAAAGCATCAGTTCCAATGATGATATAGACATCACTCATGTCCATCACTTTGAATCTCATGGCATGTGTTTGCTCACTAAAGATATGTGAACACTAAGTTCATGTCACGTAGTGCATGAAATGTTCTAATGTTATCCCAATGGTGAGTAAGTTATAAACGAACTCTTATGGGATCAATGATAATCTATGCTAGTATAAATATATACATCCGCAAAGATTTTAAATAAGAAATGTACCAGTGTTGGTGTTGGTGTCAGTGTCTTGACGTGCAGCAGTAGCTCCAATTTGATATGCACGTCCCCTCGGTGCTTGCCCTCTCGGTAGCACCCTCTTTGGACAATCTTTCGCATAATGTCCTGGTTCCCCGCAGGTGTAACAGGAAATGCGATCAAGATGTGCAGCGGTCTGTGCCACTGCTTGGTTTGCCCTGTGCTGTGTGGCCTGCCCCTTGCAGAATTTGGCCCAGTGTCCCATTTTTCCACAATGAGTGCATTGCCTGCACCCTGTGCCAGGTTGATGATGATAGTTGCACTTATTGCAGAATGGAGCCGTGCCAGAATAAGATCCACGATTCTGCGGTGATGGGTTGGCCACAGCTTGTTTGGTAGTGGTGGTCGTTGCGAAATTCTTAACGACCTTTCGTTTCTTGTTAGAGGGTTGTTCCGGATCATCAGTAGTTCCAGTTCCCTTCTTGAGTGCACCAGAGGCAACCATTACATCAGTCAATGAAGCTGACAGTGTAACAGCCATCTCTAGTGTGGTTGGGTGGGCGGCAATCACATGCCCCCGAATGCATGGCGGTAGTCCACCGACATACCGTTCAATCCTCTTCTCAAGTGTTGGCACAATGTCCGGTGCCAGGGTTGCCAGTTCGTGAAATCTGGTGGTGAAAGCCAGATGTTCAGCACCAATCATCACATGGTTGAGTAGTTCAGTCTCAACCTTCTTGAGTTCGTTCCTCGGGCAAAACTCGCCCCTCAGTAAAGTCTTGAAATCCTCCCAAGGCATTGCCAATGCGTCGTCTCTTCCTCGGGTTTGAACCTGGGCATTCCACCAGGTTAGTGCTCGTTTCTCAAACGATCCAGCAGCATACCGCACACGGTGTTGATCAGGACAACCGCTAATGTCGAGAGTTGTTTCCATCTTCTCAATCCATTGGATCAAACCGACAGCTCCCTCAATGCCGCTGAATGTTGGTGGCTTGCATCCTACAAAATTCTTGTAGGAGTAGTCTTGACTCTGCCGTGTGTTACCACTGCCTTCCCCAGCTGAGTTGGCAGCGTTGTTACTGTTGTTATTGTTGATTCTGTTCATCATCTCGGGAATCACATCCCTCAGTTGGCTTGTCAGCAGAGTCGCCAGTGCTATAGTAGCAGGGTCTAGTATCTGAACATTGCTTGAGCCTGGTGGTGGCGAGTGAGGAGGAGGAGGTGGAGGTGGTTGTGTAGGAGAGTCAGGCGGTGTCGGTGTCGATGAGTGCGGAGCTGAACCTTGAGTCAGCGGTAATAGCGGTGGCTGTCTTCTTGGCGGCATTCTGATCATAACCGAAAGAAAATCGGTTAGTGCAGTGATCAGAAGCAGAAGACATATGCAAATAGAATCCTATGTTGTATGTTCACTACATGAGGTCCCTAGGTTATAGTCTAGGCCAAACCGTTTAAACAATATGACCTATATTTCTCTATAACCATGGCTCTGATACCAATCTGTCACACCCCGGGCCGGCGGGAACGGATCGGGTTTTCCCGTCGGGCGGAAGGTTCCCAGGGCGCGATATCTTGAATGATAATCGGAATGATCAGATTGTTTACATGGCACATGATAAATAATGAGAAATGCTAACATGACATATGATATAGAATTACAAAGTTAAATTACAATGTTACGTTTATAATTTAACTAAGTAAATCTATCCAAAAGAATCGTGTAGTTTCTATCTTGTAACTGTACAAGATATGCAAAATAGATTCACAATGTCATCAAAATATATGCATCCAAAAGTAAGCTAGGTCTTCTAAGAGTCCTCTAGCTTAATCACTGATGCTTGTAATCTAGACCTGTCCGTCACCTGAGAAAACATGCGTTTAAAACAAGTCAACACTAGGTTGGTGAGTTCATAAGTTTAGTATTTGAAAACCATTGAGTTAAGTCAATCATGTTCACATTGTTTCACACAAGTTGTATTGATAAATGAATCCCATGTTTCACACAATGTCCTCTCCATGGTTGGATGTACAGATAATGTCTCATCCAGTCAAGCATGCTTATATATAGGGGCATACGAAAAGGTCAAGCCCAGACGCCACCCCACCACATGCTTAACTGCACTCAACCCTACCTGTAATACAACGATGGATGCCCATTTCCTTTCACCCATGATTTCCCGGTATGTTTATCCACTAAGTAAAGAGAAAGAGACGTAGTCGTCTCGATTGATCATTCCTGACGGAATAACCGACATGTAAATTATCTCAGTGAATAAAGTAAGAGATGAAGTCATATCTGTTAACTAATTCTTACGAATTAGCCGGTATGTCAAAATAACTAATAATTGAATAAAGAGACATAATCTCTGTTAGCTAATCCGTACGGATTAGCCCGGCATGTAATATAACCCAATGATTAAATAAGAAACAAGTTGTTTCTGTTAGCTATTCCTTACGGATTAGCCCGGCATGTAAGATATCATACTCGATATCTAGAACGAAACCTTACGGTTTCTGTAACTAATCATTTCTGATTAGTCCGGCATGTAAAATGATCCAATGAACAATCAAGAAACGAAATTGTTTCTGTTAGCTATTCCTTACGGATTAGCCCGGCATGTAAGATATCATACTCGATATCTAGAACGAAACCTAACGGTTTCTGTAACTAATCATTCCTGATTAGTCCGGCATGTAGTAAACCCAACTATTGAAATAAGAAACATAATAGTCTCTGTTAGCCATTCCTTACGGATTAGCCCGGCATGTAAGATATCATACTCGATATCTAGAGCGAAACTTAGCAGTTTCTGTAACTGTCAGTACTAACCAGTCCGGTGTGTAAGATATCATACTCGATATCTAGATAGGAACATAATAGTTCCAGTAGCTGTTTCCCCCTGTTCAGCCCGGCGTGTAAAGTGTCCAACTCATGATTTCTAGTTAGAGTCATAATAGTCTCAGTAGCTATCATTTCTGAACAGCCCGGTGTGTAAGATATCCTCCCACGATATCTATTGGAATGAACATGTTTCCTAACTTTTATAAGTGTTTTCTATATGATTGATAGCACCTCTCGTGCATGGTGTGATTTCATTTGATTTCCCCAAGTCCCGGTTACTAGTTTTAATGATTTACCCAACTGATCTACCATTGCATAACCGACACACTCTGACGGTTTAGGGAATGTGCTCTAAATAGAGTCTTGGTAAGTAATGATGGTATATGTAAAATATGCCATTCCAAAAGCGTGTGTATGTAATATCCTCCTCGATATCACAAATAAATGTTTCAATTGTTATTCCCAAGTTTGCGTATTCTAGCTGTCTTAACAAAGTGTCATAAGAACATGTCTTATACACAATGTTAGTGATGTGTGAATGATCTAGCTATCATGAAATTATCTTATCATGATAGTCATTCTTGTCATTAATAGTTGTTAATGGCATGTTATCCCATGGTTTTCCCCCGTTGTTCTATCGTGTAAGGATAATATGCACGGTTGTAAGATATGTTCTTAACAACTCACATTATCCTATGTGTTAATGTGCCCTGTTTCTAGGTTAGCATGTAGCATCCTAGTTAATTCAGATATGATAAAGTCAAACAAGCACGCATGTAGTGATTAACGATAATAAAGATAAGCAATTATTATCTAAATCATGAATTACACAACATGTTAATGTAACTTTTAAATAAATAAAAGTTAGGCATGTTTCTCAGCCCCGAGCTTTGAAATCAGTAAAGATTAAGAAAAGGGGCATATGAACTCACCTCGTAGTTGTATGGTTGACTTAGCTTAAAAGAAGAAGACACGCGCTCTCGGTTGTTCCTTGATGTTGATTTCACGATCCTGTATTGTTTACACGTTGTTTATGATTATAAGTATAAGTTTGTGGGGATTCGTGTGTATGGATATGTGTTAGCCATAAACTTTGGCTAACACCCATGGGTCTCGGTAGTCACTCGACCCTATTCGTTTGTTATAGACTCTAACACCGTTCAACCCAATTAGGTTAAGATTAAAACACTTTATTATTGTTTTAAGGTTCCACTTGCTTTAGTGTCACAATAACAAAGTTCTCAATATGTTCTAATGTAACATATAAGTTTACATTTCAAGACTCTATACATGATTATTGATATCACTCCTTTTCTTTATTGTTTCATAACTTATACCCCCACTGTAGTAAAACCATAAATTTCCCCATTCGTATTATTTATGATTATTGGATTAATGTGATAGGTTATTTCCTTAACCATGTGGGCCAATTTGATAACCATGGGCCGAGTGAGCTACTTGGGTCGTATGATGATGTTGTTGGGCCGCATGTCTGGGTCAAACAGCCCCATTGGCTGCATCCCAAAAGAAATCTGGGCCATAATACCGAAGTTGGGCCAAGGCAGCAGGCTTCGGGCCAGTTGATAACTGTGGGGCCGAACCCCATGACCTTGGGCCGAATAGGTGTGTCATGGGCCGACCAGTCACTTGGTCGAGTGGGGTTAGTGGGTCAAATCAGTCCTTGGGCCTAATGGTGGCATCTGGACCGAAACAGCATTCATGGGCCGTGATCCTACTTATGGGCCAGGCTGTTGGGCCGAAGCAGTTCCTGAGCGTGCAGCCGCATGGGCTTCGACCTAGTGACATTGGGCCTGAACACTGGGCCGAATGAGTTTTCTGGAACATGGATCCTTGGCCGAATGAATAGGTTGTCATGTGGTTCGGCCGAATGAAGATGGTGGTGGCCGAATGTGGAGGCTCCGGCGAATGTGACAAGGGCGAAGGAGGGTTCTATGGTCGAATGAGCAAAATAGGGTGAGGGTAAGCCACGAATGGCCTGGTCGAATGGCCCCAGTCCCGAATGACTGGCTGGGTGAGCGAATGAGGGTTCTAGGGTCGAATGAGCAGGTGGTCGAACAGGGTGGGACTCGGCCGAAAGAGGCTCATGCTCCCCGGCGAACGAGAGCTTCATTCGAGCGAAGCAGGTGGCGAAGCAGGTCTGGTCATTCGACCGGCCTTCTTGCTTCCCTTCGGCCAACCCTAGCCGTGGTCTCCACTCCTCGCCCCATCGAACCCAACCTCCCACCAGTGGTTCCCACAGTTCCTATGGTGTGTTTTAGGTCGAGTTTGTAGTGGTCAAGAGTTTTCAAAACGGTTTGGGTTGAGATCGAATGAGAGGGTCAAAAACCCTAAAAATCGCCAACTTCTCAGCTCATTTACCTCTGATTTCTTGGTTGTTAGGACAGATCCCTTGTACTTTCGGGTAGAGGAGGTTAAGGGCTTCGATTTGGTACCAAGAGGGCTTGTTTTCGTTGAGTGTTGAGAAAGTTAGAGAAGTTTGAAGGTTTAAAAAACCCTAAAAATGGTGGTGGCCGGGATTTTGGGGTAGGAGAGAGGAGGTGAGGGTGTTAAATGAAAGAGATGAACTCTTTCATGGTATTTATACCCCGCGTGTATTCGGGTTCGTTTTTGTCGCTCGGTTCGCATTTTCGTTACGTATCCGGATATTACGCGTAACTAACATCTTTTAATAAATAGACTTTAATTTAATAATTTTGATGAGTTTCAAAATTGTAAAATGTTAATTATTTAATTTAATTAAATTTATTATCGTTCGTGTCGCGTTTTCGTTTCCGTTTCGTCAGATCGCGTCACTTACGCGCGTCTTCGTACAGAGCGCTAACTGTACGAACACGATTGTAAGTTTCACTTTCTGATTTGGTTTTCTAATTATTAGTTATCGTTCAGAACGTTAAACTCACAGATATGTTTGTGTGGATCGTCACCCACGCAAACACGCTGTCAGTTTAATTATTCTAAAACGACACTGCAAATTCTGTTTTGGATTGTGTTTCCTCACTGTCGAACTCATCTGAACATCCTGTTATCACTTGATTTTCGTATCGGATTGTCGGTCATCTGATTCCTGTCATCAATGGATATCAGATCGCAACCGATTCGTTATTGTTATTCGTTTGCGCATTGTTGTTTCCCTTGAGTTGTTGTATTTACCGTATTTAAGTTTTCACTTAAACACGTAGAACTGTGCTTTGTTTCCTGAGTTCTGTTGTCACGTACTGCTTACGTACTGTATTTACACACAGTACGTGGTGTGAGTACACACACTGTACGGACTTGTCGTACGGTTTAGTACTAGTTGTCACACATGATTGTATGTATGTATAAAGTTATTGTATGAAAGTGATTTTAACCTGATTATGGTCAGGTAAAGTATGTTTTCAGATAAAAAAATGTTTTAAGTCTCAACTATGGTTGAGAAGTAAATGATTTTAAGAATTTCAGCTGAGATGTAATGAATACGTTAAGTCTCAATGATGATTGAGAAATAAATGATTTTACGAATCTCAGCTGAGATGTAACGAATGTTTTTAAGTCTCAACTGCTGTTGAGAAAGAAATGATTATTTTTTTATATAAGACACTCGACTGAGGTCGAGGAGGAACATGAGACACTCGTCTGAGGTCGAGGAGGAACATAAGACACTCGACCGAGGTCGAGGAGGAACTGTGGTTTTGTCAACTACGGTTGAGCAAAACTTGAGCACAGCGGTGAAAGGAGCCGCTTTTGCTTATGATGATTAAGAAGTCCTGCGTAAGAACAGGCCTGCCGACTGTGTGTCGCCAGTTGATGGAATCTTATGCATGTGTAAGTTATCGACTTCGGGTTGATAGTCTAAGAGCCTTGTGCTGCACAAGCCTGTTTGACTTCAGGGTCAGCAGTTGACGGTGAAGTTCCTTCACTGTATGAATGATGATATGATGATATGTATATTATGTAATTATGTTATGATGATATGTATATGATGAAATTATGATATGAGAACAGGTATGTTATGTATTTGGATCATGCTATATGATGACATGAATGGATATGGATTTTCTAAGAAATGAACTTAGAACTCACCAGCGTAAAGCTGACTTGTTTTACATGCATATCAGGTTGAATAGTTGAGTAAGGAGACCAGGAGGGCTCATGGCATATGTTGAAGACTACCCCTGGCATAGACTGGCTATGTTATAAACCTAATAAAGATATGAGTTATGTATTAATGTTTGTTTAGGTTTGTATAATATTTTATGTAATCGCCTTAAATTCCGCTGCTATAGTAATGTAAATATGTTTTAAGGATTATGGGTATGATGTTTGCCAACCGAGGGGCTCGGGGCCTCTCATTGTAATATATAATATATAAAAAATAAATAACGGTAAATTTATATAATATACAAAAAGTAGTAGCAAAATAACATAAAATGAGGTAAAATATCAAACACAATGATAAATACATATTATACGATAAACTCAATGTAAAACACAAGATCAAGTACTTTATTTGAAAATTTTAGACCGGTGGGTTTGCCCCATGAGTGGGCGTGAGAGGGCGTGGCACACCGCCCGCTGTGGGTGTGAATGGGGCGTGACTCGGGCAACGATGGGAGAAATGCTACCGTTGGATTGGACCGTTGGGGAAGAGACCGTTTGAAGCCATAAAATAAAAATTAAAAAAATTTACTTATTTAACTCCACATTTAAAATTCATTCAACACAAAAAAAATTCACACTCTTCCCATTTCAAACTTATTCAATTTCTTAACAAAAAAAAATATTTTCCATGGATCCCAACCAAACACTAAACCAATACTATAACCCAAACACTCCACTTAACCGAAACCCGAACACGCCACCTTCGAATTGGTTCTTTAGCCCTTCTCCAATAAATCCTTTTTTTGATTCAAACTGTTATCGACCGAATTTTGATTCAAGCTCACAACAAGGGTTTTACACATTCTCCGATTATGGTTCGAGTCAACAACCGCACGGGTTTGGTCAACTATCTCAGGATGAAGTTGTACCTGAGACCCAACCCAGTACAAATGCCGGTCCAAGCACGCAACCAAAACAAAGGCGTAGACACAAAAATAAACAAGTTGGGGATACCGAACCCGCTGTGGGAGGTTCATCCCGTCTCGAAAAATGGTCTCCGGAGGAGGAGTTTCAACTTACAAAAGCTTGGATTGATGTGTCGGAAGATCCAATTGTTGGTAATTACTTTCGTTTTATGTTTTTAAAAAATGTTAATATTTTTTTTATAAATTGTTTATATGTCGTAACAAAAAAGGACCGGACTTTTGGAGTAAAATCCGAAGTCAATTTTTCTAAGCCATGGGTCGTGAGGAGTATCGTACAAACGATATGATCTCTAGCAAATGACGTGACATGAACTAAAAGGTTAGAAGGTTCAACGAGATTTATTCCCAGAAATGGCAAACGCGCCGAAACGGCCAAAGCGACGCGATGATCGAGCTCGAATCGGAAGATCAATATCTGGAGAGTTTAACGTCCCCTTCACGCTTAAACGGAGCTGGGAGATTATGACGAAATGTCCTAACTAGATTAGAATCCCGACTGTTCAACCGTCGGCCTCAAAACGATCAAAAGCATCGTCAACCGATAGCCCCGGGACGTCGGATGCTCGAGTTCATATAAATCTAAACGAGCTCGACGAAGAAGACGACGAGATAGAGGATTTGACCCGTCCGATTGGGAGAGATCGTGCAAAAACCGACCGAGCAAGGGCGAGACGGGGCTCTTCATCTCAAACGACCCCGGATTATAACCAAGGAATAGAACACTTATCTCAACGAATCGGTGACTTTAACGAATTAAAACGGGAACGTCAACGGTTGGTAGAATTACAACTTCTATTCACCAACACCGAACATTTAACCGGGGTCGACCGTGAAATTGCCGAGCGGGAGAAGGAAAAATTCGTAATAAATATAGAGATAATTAGTTTTATGTAATTTTTTTTATTAATTAGTAATTTTTTTTATTTGTAATTTTTTTTATTAATTTGTAATTTTTTTATTAATTATTATTTTTTTTATTAATTTGTAATTTTTATTTATGTATTTTTTTTAATTTAACATTAATTATATCTTATTTTAATTTAAAAATGAATGATGACGTGGAGTGAGTGGATAAAGGGACATTTCCACCAAAATAGTGGGGTGAGTGCCTACGTGACGCCTACTTGGCGCATAAGTGGAGTGATTGGGTAATGAGGCATACCCCATGGTCTTAAAATATGCCATATGTCAATCTAGCTAGGGGTGAGCACGGTGCGGTTTTTAGCCCCCACCGTAACCGAAACCGAAACCGCTTAAATCGGTTATATGAAATCCTTAACCAATCGGTTTTGGTTAACCGCGGTCGGTTAAGATCGGTTTTGGTCGGTTAATTTTGGTTAATCGCAGATTTTGTTTAGCTTAATTTTAAAAAAAAAACCCCTGCCGTATCACAATACATATAATTTGGGAAAATCTTTTACAATCCATCTTGATAATATTAATAAAAAATTCACACAAAAACAAACATTCGAAATCATCCGACACAATTAATACATTTTAAGTTTAGAAACAAAACATTAAAATAACTTACAATACGAACATCTTGCTTTCTTCGTTCCTTTTTCGAGATTAAAATGGTCCCATACCCGTGTGTTTAGTCGAAGGACACTGATTTGATAACGATTATAGTTTCTTCTTATATTTCTAAACTGATTTGACTCGCAAGATAAAACATGCTTTGTTCATGATTGCGTTAAGTCTAATTGGGAATTAAAAGTTGAAATACATCTATCAGGTAAAATCAAAAGCTTGAAGTCTAACAATTTGCATAAATTACCAAAAACAAATCCAATTCCTAACTTAAGAGAACCAAAAAAAGAATGAAGGGAAAAAAATTAGAATGGGCCATTACTAATATTAGACTACAAGAATAATACACTATACATGAGGTTCGGTTATATTCGGTTAAGGTTTCGATTAAGTGGTTCGGTTTTGGACATATTCGGTTATTTCGGTGCGGTTTCGGTTATTTCGGTTATGTAATATAGCTTAACCGCAACCGAACCGCAAATTCCGGTTAAAAGAAAATCGATTAACCGTCGGTTTTCATTCGGTTCGGTTTTTTCGGTGCGGTTAAGTCGGTTAATTCGGTTTTAGTTCGGTTAATCGGTTTTTCTGCACACCCCTAAATCTAGCAATCATTATCACTATTTTACAATTAAAAAAGCACTATATTGTGTATATGTGTGTGGGGAGGGGTTTTAACACATTTTAATAAAACCTTCGAAAATATCAATATAGTCCATAAAACTATGGGTGATCCGAAGGAAGAACAAATCTGACATTCATTTGGTGTCTATTTCTCTATGGGCAATTTTAGTTTTTAAAAAAAGAATAAAACCTTTGTATATAATATATATTTGTTTATATTTAAAACTCAAAAACCAAAAAAAAAAAAATTTCAATTGAATATTGATATGCCCTTTTTTTTTACAGCTTGCCCTTGATCACTTGAATTATCAGAAGACTTGTATTTAGATAATGGTGTCATGCATTATCAAATCATTTTTCTCCTCCAATTAATTTATATCACTTCATTTTGTTATAAAAATCTTCTATCACATATAGAAACAAAATTATCCATCATTTTTATTATTTCTTCATGTTAAAATGAAATTAATATTTATAACATGATTTGTCAAATCTTAACAAAAAAATTGTGCCAAAAACTATCGAAGAGGAAGAAGAAGAATTTTTATTTTGCAACTGTATTAGATTTTTTACTCAGAATTTGTTTATAGTTGTACAAAATAATTTTAATTGATTTAATTATAAGAGTATAAATATGAGATAATTGTATTCTTATTTGGAATAAATAAATAACAAGAATTATATAGGCAAAAAAATATACAATTTTTCTGATGTCATAAGATTTTGTTATAAATACGTAAATATAAATTTTAGTTTTAATTTTACTTATAAAAGGGAAGAAACAAGGAAAGAGGCATCACATGGCCAAAGTCTCCAAAGAAATGTGACCATAGAAATACGAGAATCCTTGAGCCAAAGGAATGACATCTATGAGACTATGACCGCAAATTTAATGCAACTTCAAGTGGTTATAAATATACTCACTACGACAAAATCAGCCTAATGCAACTTTTTTGTTACAAAAGGCTGCATTACCTAAAGTTGCATTAAATTAATGCAACATTTTATAAGATAATTACCTAAAGTTGCATTAAACTAATGCAACATTTTATAAGATAATGCAACTTTTTTTATAGAGTTGCATTTAAAAATGTTGCATTACGAAAATAAAGTTGTATTATGTAACAAAAAGTTGCATTAGATCTAATGCATCCTTTTTTTAATATAAAGGTTGCATTAGGTTGAGTTTTGTAGTATTGACGTATGTTTTTGAACGGTAATAACAGTTTAGTGGCATGCCTTATTATAACCCAAATTGATCCATCGGAGCCAACCCTTGCACTACCATCACAATCCCCTACCAACTCCCCAGTATCCAAATGCCAGGTATTGATGAGCATTGCACCGTGCAAATCCATCTGCTCTTTCAAATTCCCTATTTACCGCTTTGATCATGATATGAATCTATAACTTCACATAACCTAAGATTTATAAGAATAATGTAGTGTTAGTTGAGCTCCAGGTGATTATATAAAGTGTCAATTGTACATGTTGCCATGTTGTTGAAAAAAATTGTAATAATAACAATAATGCTGTCATGTTGGTCCTTCTTGACTCCGACGTTTCATGTGGAATTTAAATATAAACCAATGGGCCTTTGGGCCAATGTATGCTTTGATAAGGTCTTCCTTGTTCAAGTCTTTGTATTTGTAATATATTAATAATAGGGTAAACGAGAGATGTTGAAAAAAATCAAAAACAGCTTAAAACTGAAAATAAAACCATATCGTTAATCGAAATAATTGAACCGATTTATAAATTTGGTTTTTGGTTTTCGGTTTCTAACTGTATCCGACTTTCGAATTTGGTTTTTGGTCCGGTTATCGGTTCCATATATTTTTTGAATTCGGTTTGGGTGACTTGATTCCCATTACGGTTAGGTTCGGTTTTTGTTTTTGGTTGAGCTAAAAAAAAATCAAAACCATTTAAACCGAACAGAATAAACCGTTTAAAGCCGTAAACCAAACCGTTGAACACCCATGGTGTAAACTAGCGCTATTTCAATTGTTAGGGCTATGAACACGCTCGACACATGCTTAAAAAAAGCTTGTAAATACGATCCTTTGATATATTCTTGTTCGGTTGAAAAGTGTTCGTTTCAATTTGTAAACAAACCAATCATCACCACAGTTGCGCTTGTTCGATGCCTACTTGGTTGGATCGATTTATTTTCGAATATCTTTTTTATATACATATATAATTTTTGATATAATAGGCTAGAGTCCCACTTTATATTAACATCGGTTAATCAGATAAAGTCCAAAAATATATAAGGAAATCCGATTTAAAAACCGAAATAAGATTAAAAAGGAAAAGAAATCTTTTTATTTCACCATATTACCACTAATAACATTTAGGTAATTTTGAACATGTCGATGGCTAAAATAAATATTTTCTAATTTGACCAAATATGGTGTTAATTGTTTAAGATTTTCTTAAAATCATTCATAAAAAAGAATTAGTATTATTATTGTTTTATTTTTAAATACTTTTAAAAAGAATCTGAATTTGATGATATTTAAAGAATCTATCTATACTAATAAATCAAAATAATTGTAGACACTTGTTATAATTCTAGATCACCTATATTTTGGTTTTCTCGCTTCTCTCTCCTATTTAATTATCTATATTTATTATTTAGTTAGATATTAGGAATTAAGGATTATAATAATTAATTAATATACTATGAATTAATTATATTCAAAATTAAATCAATTATGATGTTTTTAGGTGAACTTATATTTTTATTTAACATCTTTAATTTTTTAAATATTATTGAATTCAAATGATATTTCTTAAAATATTTATAAATATAACAATAATGTTACTAATTTTTTATAATTGCTTTTAAAAACTTTTAAACATTTAATATGATTAGATTATTTGAATGATAAAGATATATTACCCTTATATTAAAAAACCAACTCCTAATGAACACAAAAGTTTTGTATGTTTTTACTTTGGCCACAAGATTTTCAAAGTGTTACCCTTTTGTTTGACTGATAATACTGTGCATCACACAACTACAGCCCTACGACCCACAGCAAAAAGACACTCACCAGTTCAACAACCCAGATTTCTCACCTGCCACAAATCCGGTTGCTTCTCCACCATCTTCACCCAAACACAAATCACCCGTCTTCCTGATCCCTGATCGCAACATGAACCACCACAACGATCAAAACAATCGTAGCTCCGATCAACAGCAGCAACCGCAGATAGAACCGACATAACCACACGTTCATCAACCGTGTGGTGAAACATCACCAGTGGCTCGTCAAGGACCCCAGACTTGCCGGAAACGAGCGGCGACGGTGGTCGCTGCAGGTGGAGAGTAGAAACTCGCAACCGCCATTGATCATTTGACCCAGGTTTTGTAAAGCCAGGTTGTGTAAAGTTAACCCTAATTTTACCTCGAATCTGTTTTTAAGCTTTTATTTTTTGTGTTTAAGATAACAAAGAAGATGAAGATGCCGATCAAGTTAAAGAGGAAATCGTCTATTTGGTCGAACTCTTTCAAAGCTAGGCGTGGTCGCTAGATTTTTTAGGATTTTGCCGGTTATACTTTACATGATAGGCCGGTAGTTGTTGAGGATGACTGTTGTTACGAGGACCTTCGGAGTAGGGAATCAGGTGCTGTATAAGATGGTTGGTTCCTTTGAAGCGGTATCTGTTTTTCTGAACTCCATCAAGTTATAGCTTCTTCATTTGAGGTAAATCTTCTATGGAAATGAATTAGCATTATCTTGATGTTTTTGTTTGGAAATTTAGCATGATATGAATTAGTTGTTTGCAAATTTAGCATTATACGAATTAGGCCTTTTGGTCAAACTCGATGTGTATAAGCTCATTTTGAATGGTATTTTTGTGCTCCGATAGACTAATTTTAATTATATGTCCATCTTTGTTTGGTTCACATATTCTATAGTTTATGTTCTTTTAGGTATTGAGTTTGTTTGCAATTTTTTTTCTCCTTTAATAATCAAAGGTGCAACCTCATTTTAGATTATTAATGGTTTGCCTTTTGGCATAGTGAAAAATTAAGGGAGTTGCTGCAAAAGATGGAGGCACTTATATTTTGCAACAAATCTTTCTTTATTTTATTGATAAAGAACATATCCATGAATCGATTAACGGATTACATGTTCAACTTTGATGCCATTTTGACTCATCTGCTTTTAATCATCTAATTATTTTGGAGTCTGATAATGAGTTTCATACGGCCTACAACAAAACTAATTTGTGTGTTGGTAAGAAAAAGTTTCTTGGTTACCGACCATTTCCTTTATTCTAATTTTTACCAAAAACTCTTTTCATTGTCAGCTTATCCATCAATTTTTAAATACTCATGTATGTAATATACGTCTAATTTATATGAATTTAATGAGAGGTACCTCACTTAGAGGATCCAAACACTGGGGTGAAAATGTTTGAGAGTGTTGAAATAGTGGATTATTTAAGATCTACTTATGCTCTTTGATAGGGAAAGGAATCCCATACTTTACTGAAGTTATTTATACCTTTTTTATGTATATTAATTTGAAGAGAGAGCTTTCTAAAATCTAACAGGAAACCTGCAGGTTGCTTAGCTAGCTCCTATTTACTTCACATGCATTTGGCATCAACTTTTGTTCCCCTCTCTATACACGTTGATCATTTAAGCAAGTTATCTTAGTTATATTCAACCATCAAGGTCTATATTGATATTTATTACAAAAAATTTTTGGGAATGCAAAGTTTATATTGATATTTGTTACAATTTTTTTATATAAATCGATGGTTATTAACTATGTTTCTTTTATTTGCAATAGGTTATTTTCATACACACAGATGGACATGGACATGGACATGGACATGGACATGGACATGGACATCGACATGGTGAGTATACATTCATATTATTTAAATGTTTATTTTCTAAGTGATTATTGTGTTTTTAAGAACTTACTGTAATTTGAAAATCAAATCAAATAGTTATTTAAATATTTTATTAAGAGTTATTAGAATGTGTGCTTTTAAGTTGTTTTTTGTAATTTGAAACTCAAATAACATAATTTGATATGCTTATTATATTTCGTCCAAAAATTTGGAAAAACAAAATGGAACATTGTCATCAACTATATGCGTACTAAGCATTACAATGTACATGTTTCGGTGAAATGTACTATTACAGTCAACTTATATTAGATGTAAATCTTAATCATTATAATGGTCTTTGTCTAGGAAAGGATGGTGTTAATATGAAGGTGATTCAAATGTTAGTAGATGGATATTGCATCTCATGTAATAAGGACTAAAGGAGCATCAAATGTGTATGTCAAATAATAGGTTAGTTCTTACTTCTGCAAATAATATAATAATATAATGTCTTTTCTCGAAAGTGTACTGTAATAACACGCCGCAACGCGCGGCTGGGAAAAACCTAGTTATATTGAAATATAAAAAGTAAGTAATTTTTAAAAAATACAAGTTATATATATTAATATAAAATTTAGTTAAAGTTAATTTAGTGTGTTAAAAGGAGAATAAATATACTTTAATTAAATTATTTATGAATTACATTACATAAAAATATTAACACATTGTTAAAAAAAATTAAAATTAAAACATAATTTATAATTATTACATCAAATATTTTAAATATATTTTGAAGACTTCATGCATTAACAAATATCATATTTTATTCAACCTTTGTAAACATGAGTTTAGTAAAACTTTGCAATGTACATGCTTTTTAATTACATAACTTTTTATCACTAGATTTGTATATATAACATATTATATTTTTTCAACCCGTGTAATAGACGTGATATTTAAAGAATTAAATATAAATTTTTAAATATAAATATTAAATGCTTCATAATTAATTTTATTTTAAATACAATTAATTGTAAATATATTAATTATTATTATAATATTATAATTTATTATCCTTAATCTTTAACTAAATAATAGAAATAGACAATTATATATGAGAGAGAAACAGAAAAATTAAAATATAGGTGCTTTAGAATGATAACAAGTGTACACATTTATTTTTATTTATTAATATTAATTAATAGATTCCATGCAACTTTTTTTTATCTTTTATAAAGCTAGCTATCTCCAAAAACGTTTTAAAGTTAACAAACATTAAAGCAACTACAACTAGTGTTACTAGATCCGTCCCACGACTTCTTTCGTTTAGTCCACAAATAAGTGACATATTTTCATTTTACCAATAACTCAATAAGCAATGTAGAAGCAGTTGGATTCATAGGATAAAATACCTTTTATAAATCTCACAAGTTAAAGATTGAACCGTCATTATATAAAGGGATAACTTTGTAGAAATATAACTAACTTTTCATTTTGTTCCAATTAAGTCACTCAAACTTTTTTTTGTCCTAATTAAGTCATTCAAGTTATTTTTGTGTTTGAATTCTATGTTTTTAACTTGAATAGTAGGTAATACATGTTGATATAAGTTTGAGTGAATAATGTTTTTTTAAAATGACTGATTTGAATCAATAATTATTAATTTTAACTAATATCTGACAAAGAAAAAAATTAATAATTAATTATTTAAGTCAGTCATTTTTTTTAAAAAAAAAATTATTCACTCAAACTTATATCAACATGTATTACCTACAATTTAGGTTAAAAACATAGAATTCAAGCACAAAAATAACTAAAATGACTTAATTGGGACAAAAAAAGTTTGAGTGACTTGATTAGAACAAAATGAAAAGTTTGTTACATTTATATGAAGTTTTCCCTTATTTAAACTGCTCATATTATGATATTTACCAGCTGTTTGAAGAGCGGTTAGAACGGATTTTGGTTAAAAATTTCATTTTTCATTCAAAAATCTTACTTATTGCTTATTTACTACTCAATGTTTTATATTCTATTTATTAAAGATACATGTTAATAATTAATATCACAAGTTTATATCAAAAGATAAAGTAGGTTTATATAAGCTAGACATCACTTTATAAATTTACATTATACACATGGGTAGCCCGACAGACTTAAATGATAAAGCTAAGGCTTGGGACCTTAAAAATATTAGGTTGTTGATTTCTAGTAAATTTTTTATATACAATGGACTTTGTTGAATTGATTAGAAATGAAAAATAAAAGGAAACTAGATAACAATTCCAGACCTCATAGAGTGATAGTTTTGAATTTTCCGTTGAAAAGTTGGATCACACATTCAAGAATTAAGTTATTGGATATTTGTTATGCTATTATCAAAAGAATAATATTTTAAGTGTGTTGTCAACATTTATTATATACCTGACAATCTTGACCTATATCAATACAAATTGGTAGATTTAGGTAAACAATTATTGTACTTTGGGTTAAAATGGGTAGCATTATGGCATAAAACGGGTTGAGATGTATAACAACTTAACACAATGCGAGTCAAGATAGAAAACTTAAAAATTATGTGAATATAGGTGATTCAAACGTATAAGAATGATTAATAATATATTTTATAAGCAGTGGCGAAGCTTTACAAGATTCTTAGGGGGGCGAAAATTTACATGACATAAAATTTTTTTTCAATCGATCGATATGTCTTGGTTATTCGGGTTAAGTGTTCGGACCAATGATTCGGGTCAAGTCGGATCAAACAATAAAAATACAAGTATCTAATAATTATCATTATGCGTGAAAAAAGAGTAAGTGCCTGAAAGAAAACTTACAATTCAACTCGTTTATCTTGATTTGTATTAACCCAAAATAAAATTTTCTATCAATGAAACCCTGTGGTTTCAAAAACTAACGGCTCTGACCCCTAACCATAGTTAGGTTTGGGGTCAAAACCGTTAAAATAGTCAAGTTTGGGAGCCAAAACAATTTGTTGTTTAAACCATATGCTGTAATGATATAAAATTCTATTTTTGGTTGAAATAGTTAAAACATTTGAACCACATGATCCAAAACCGTAATTTACTCTATTTATGAGAAATAAAAGGGAACAAAAAAAATCAGAGATTTTAATACGTGGGTAACTTTTAAAGTTAATTTTTTTATCTACTAATTATAAAAAGAAATTGTTTTTTATTTAAAAGAGATGGTAATACAATTTTTTTTATAAATGAGAGGGGACGAAATCTAAATTATTTAAAAAAATTAACCTTTTGGCCCGAAAATTAACATTACTGACGAAAAAAAGAGGGAGGGCGGTCGCCCCTTCCGGTCCCTTAAAACCTTCGCCCATGTTTATAAGAAAATCATTAAAAATTATCAAAATAAACTATCTGTTACATCACAACTTATTTTAAATTGAAATAATTTGATTTTATTATTATTATTATTTTTTTTGAACGGCTTGGTACAACGATATCCAATTTGCACTCATTTAAAAGCGATCTTTTTCATCCTAATTTGCACTCATCTTTTCCTGCACCGATTAGGAACCTTGAAATGTGATTGTATAACGAAAGTTAATGGTAACTTCCTATATGAGATAGGAATGGATATCAAAATGGGTGGTGATGATTTTAATGTCATGCTCTTGAAAACCACACTATTAAATTAGGTTTCGTTACAAAAATGCCATTTATGGAATGAAAGATAGATATCGTGACCTCTGCAGTTCATATCGGCTTCCTTTAAAGATTCTCATCAGTCATCATTGCTAAAATTAGACTTTGTCATGATCGATCTAAAATAGATAAAGATTGACCAAAAGGGTTTTGTCCTAACGGTACTTTTTAACTTTTCAAATGTAAGATCATGGGTTCAAATCTCTCCCAAGGTGAAATAGGGGTCCTTGAGAGGTCAGAGGGTGGGGTTTTACGGTGCGATTCCTCCTGGGGCGGTGGTGGGGTCTCATCAGAGGTCATGGTAACTAGACCTTGGTGACGTGACCTGAAAATCAGTGATTCACACGTTTAGATCAAATGTCGTTAAAAAAGAAAGATAAAGATTGAATTTTTGTTTTATTTTTTTTTTAGTCTGGACTAACAGCATCTGGTATGCATCCTCCCTAAATTGATGCGGAGTCACATAGCATGATGATTGATCAGCTTTTGGAGTAATTTTCATTTTGGTTGTGTTCGTTCGCTGATTAAATAAAAAATATGATTATTATTTTCTATCTATTTTGATATTTAATTGTTTTATAATAGTGGGTTCTCATGCTTGTTTCGGCTGGAATTATGTCACGGTTAGAGACACTGACACACTGTATATTGAAAAGAAAATATAAAAACTCTCTTCCCTCATAAAAGTGTTTGTCATACCATGACAAAAAAAAATGTCGCCTTTAGCCGTAAAATTTATCATCAATTAACACAAACATAAGACCAACAAATAAAATGAGATAAAATTAACTAACATTATTACAGTTCTTTTCTAATTTTTTTCATTAAAAATAAAGAATAGTAAGAAAAAAACGGCCTAAACTCGTTTCATACAATGTCACCCAACTAAAATTCAAAAAAAAAAAAAATTAGAGATTGAGTCATATCACACTATCAATATGGGTAATAGTACACGACACTAGTGACAATATCACGAATATTAAAATGCTTAAAAAAACTGGTTGTTCTAAAATAATAGATTAAACATTACTCGTAAGGAATATAAACCCAAACATAAATGCTATGATGTTAAATCATAGAATCGAACCATTAAGAAAAAGGTTACATTTTCTAATTAGTATTCTTGTAATAGAATTATTTAAGTACTAGGTTATTAACCCGTGTATTACACGGATTAATCATAAAATATTAAATAGTTAATAATAAAAACTTAAGAATTATAAAACAATATTTTGGTATATAATGATCAAAGTAAGTATCGATAAAGATTTTATATAATAGACTAACAATTAAAAACTCTTATAACTAAATACTTATTATCTGATCTTCTTACTTTGTTACATTTAAGATTTTTAAACTATTATGTTGAAAACTTCATATATATATATATATACATATCTATATGTATATATACATGTATATAGATGTCTATATGTGTATATGTATATATGTATATACATGTATATATAGATATCTATATACATGTATATATATGTATATATAGATATCTATATATATATATATATGTATATATATATGTATATATATATAGATATATATTGAATAATTAACGCAAGTATCATTATTTAAATGAGTACATTGACACCACCTTCTAGCATGAACCGGGAAAATCCCCAAGCTCAGCCTAGAGCATTTTTTTGCTCCAGCCGAGACTCGAACACAAGACCTCTCATTCGGAAAGTCAAAAGGGTACCATTAGGCTATAAGCCATTTGATTTTAAAAAAAATCTTTTTGTTTATAAAAATCATAGTTTTCCATATCATTTCTTTAAAACTTTTGGTTTTAAAAAAATCGTTTTTAAATATTTTGTTTAAAAAAATATCAATTGTTTATAAAAATCATATTGTTGAAAAACTTAGTTTTATAGTTAGTTTCATTTTAAAAAGATCATCTTTTTAAGAAAACTTGTTTTTTACAAAATTGTTAATATCCTAAAAATAACGATTTTAAAAATTTCTTATTTATAAGAAAATTCTAATTTTTAGGAAAAAATACATATTTTTTAATAAAAATTAAATTTTAATATATTTAAAACTATTTTAATTCTTAATATGAAAAAAGTAAATAATATGATTAATATTATAATTATTTAATATGAGAGATGGTATACTTATTTATTAAGAAAGATAATGAAATGAAATAACAATAAGATGACATGTGGCATTAACAATCTAAAAACATGACAAGTAGCAAAAATGATTTTTGTTTATTATAGTAGTAAGATTAGCAGTATTTAACAATTAATGTTATTTAATTATCTAAATATTGTTATTTAAATATTAATATTATTTAAATGTTATTGTTAAATTTAAAGTATTAATATTATTTATTTATTAGTACCTTTTACTGACAATTATTACATTTGAATTTTGTGCATATAGATATAGTAACATATACTGGGTTAAGTTAAACTAAATAAGAATATTAACCTAAAAAGCATAATAAGGATCTTGAGTAATTAGATCATTAATTAATGACTATGATTAAATCAAGTTGTTGGATGGTATTTTTAATAATGATTGCTTTTGCTTGCTTTTTATCAAGTTCCCACACATTTTTTAAACGTTCATAACTTTTGCATACGAAATTGTTTTTTTAAAAAAATATATATACCATAAAAACAAACATTTTTTTATCTTCCAAATTAGTAAATGTTGCTATAGAAAAAATTTTAATTTTTAGATCAATTTGTCTTTTATACATGTCATTGTGTCTTTTATATATAACATTGTACCTTTTGTGCATGTTATTGTATATTTTGTGTTTCTGCTCTCAATGTTGTTTTTCGCAAATAATTTACAATGATGTTTTAAAATACATAATGTCAAGTAAGGATGACACAATGAAGAGTATAAATAACACAATTATCTTTAGAAAGATACAATTACATGTAAAAAGACATAATAATGAGTATGAACAATTTTGTACAGGTCATTGTGTCTTCTGTATAGACATTGCGTCTTTCATACATGTCATTTTGTCTTTTGTATAGATCATTGTGTCTTTTGTACATGTTATTTGTGTTTCTGCTCAATGTTGTGTTTTCCCATTTATTCATCAAAAGAAACGTCCCTTTTGAAGCTGTTATAGCCATTTCTGTACATTCAATGTACTCTATTCGAGAATCTCCGGATCTATGCTGAACAATTTAAGACATACTGATGTTACAGAATACATAATGTTAAGCAAGAATGACATAATGACGAGTATGAATAACACAATGATCTTAAAAAGACACAATTAGCTGTAAAAAAAGATATAATTACCTGTAAGAAAGACACAAAAAGATAATTATACACAAACGTTTAAAAAAGATACAATGACGATAATTAGACAAAATGAGAAAAATTTCATTTTTTATAGCAAAATTATACTCATTTTAAATATAAAAAATGTTTGTTTTTATGATATATTTTAAAAAAAATAATAATATCGTATGTAACAGTTATGAACGTTTAAAAAATATGAACCTTTCTGGATATTCCTCAGGAAGGGGCCATTTTCATTGTTACTGTTCCGGCTGTTAAAATAAGGTCCGCTTGTCTAGGACTCGATCTTCAAGCAAGTTTCGAATGATATAAATACTACTGTTGCTTTGGCTTTACTCACGTCAGTGGCATATTTCTATACGGGTCTTACCAAAAAAGGATTAGGTTATTTCGGGAAATATACCTCTAACAACTTTATCCTCTAAAATTTTAAATTTTCCATCTTAAATTTGATCTCATTATAACGTTTAAAAAATATGAGGAAAAAGTGGTTATGACTAAATTATTTCTAACAACTTTATCCTATAAAATTTTAAATTTTCCATCTTAAATTTGATCTCATTATCTAATGGTCAATAATTCTTCTTAGCTTTTTTAGGATAAGGGGACTATTTAGTTGAACATAATCAAACATATATTATAACTATAGGGGAAATATCAAATAAGAAGAGATTTTTGCCTAAGAAGAGTAAGAACTAATAATAATTTGAAATTTGGGATGATAATTTACGTATAACTTCATATTTTTTGTATTAGATTTTTATTTTTTATACTATATTATTATTTTTTTGTTCTTCGTTTTACTTATGCTAGATTTTTGTGTTTTTTGTAATACATTTTTATTTTTTTGTACTGCATTCTTATTTTTTGTACTGGATTCTTATTTTTTGTACTGGATTTTTATTTTTTGTACTGGATTTTTATTTTTTATGTACTGGATTATGTTTTTTGTACTGGATTGTGGCACATGTCAAATTTCTATTGCTTCTTACTCATCTTAGGCAAAAATCTCTTCTTAGTGGATCCAACCCCTATAACTATATTATGATTATAAGAAAAATTAAAGGATATATATTAGTGAAAACTTGACAAATCAAACCGAATATAATCAGCTTTAGTTTGGTGTGTTTTTTGGTTTCGTGTGTTCTGTCATTATCTCAGCCTCATGAACCAACGTTAGGAAAACAACAATTGAGCATAATCTTGATACCCGAATCCAATGTTTATCTTAAAAAGTATTTGAGACTGCATAATACGGTACAGTATAAATTTAAAAATTAAAAAGTGTCTAATTAAAACTACTTGTATTTAACTTGTAAATAGAAACTGATTGTTTGAATTGTGTAGATTTTACAGAATAACAATGCCAATGCCTCGTGACTTAAATGAATTAAATAAAAAAACTAGGTAGCTAGTAATTAAATTTAACAATTTTAAAAACATTTTTTTGCATAAGATATGATTAAAATTGTGTATAAGTTAATATTTTAAACAATAAATAATAATATTACTTTTTTAACTTTCAAATTTAAAAAGTTTAGCTTTTTAAAACACTTCGTTTTAAAAATAACATTTTTGAAAAAAAGTTAATTTTTTTACAAAAATCTTGGCTATTACCCGTACGTATATTGCATATGTTAAATAAAAATAAATTAAATAATAAGTAATTAAACTTTAAGAGTTATAAAACAATATTCAGAAATAAAATATGATCTTCCCTAAGAACTCACATCGACGGGAAGGTTTGGCACCTCGATGTCGGCTCTTTGCCACCTGGGGCCGTAGTATGTTCCAAGGGTTGGGCGGTTTGCCCATTAAAACGGTACGTGAGCTGAAGAAACGATGTGGTAGAAAACAACGTGCGACTTGAAGGACACCTAGCCCACTAGAGTAATTTTTCATTCTCCCATTGATTCCTATGAAGATAGGAAACTTGTTAGGTATAACTAAATACTTTAAATAATAAAGTTACAATGCCATTTTTTAAATAATTGTTTTTTGAAAAATTTATTTTTTAGAACATCTTGTTTAGCAAAAACGTTTTGAAAAGAATACTATTTTTTATAAGAATATATGCTAGTTTTGGTATTAGGTTTTATATGTTATATGTCAAACTTTACGGTCGCGTAATAATAATATTATAACCATTATTATGCTTTGATTCGTGCTTTTTGAGAGTGACTGCAGTTTTAGTAAGATTCGATTTAGTGCTTAGGGCAGATTTACAACCGTTGTAACGGTTTTTTTTTTTTTTGAGAGAGTAACAGGTTGTGTCAGAGTGCCATTTGTTGTTAATGTGTCTGCTATTGGTTAATTAAACTATTGATGATGTGTTTACAGTATCATTTCCCACAAACCATTGCCCACAGATTAATGACCTTATCTGAAAATATGTCCCTAGTAAAAATCTGCTGACATAAAATGGTTTGAATTTATCAAATATGATTAGACGTTTTTATAGTCTAACAAATTAGGCCGAGTTTGAAATATTTGGCTAAATTTTTAGCATAAATATGATATAGTCGGTTTCTAACAATTTTTTAACGTTCAAATTTACTCACGTTGTAGACTACTTCAAACTAATTAAACTATTACATATGATTAATCTCATGACAAATTTTCATTCTCGTATTGGTTTATATTTTATATCCAAAACCCACCTTTAACAACAGATAAATAATCAAGTTAAGTTCTAAACACAAGATATATTTTAAGAATATTGTTATTAAATAATAATTAAGTTTTTTTGAAAATGGCTATATTATAATCACTTAAAGCTAAGTTGATAATGTGAAAACAACGTTGTTCTTCATTAACATGTAATTATCTTGAAATGGATAGTAAATGAATGTAAATAAAAACAAACTAATAAATTCCAAAATATAATAAAAGCATAACGTGCACAAATAAGAATTAAAATAGGCATTATAGTTGATATTTACATTTATAAGAAGATACGACTTTTAAAAAGATTATAATAGAATACTTAAATTATGTAAGATTAATTTTATTTTTATATTCAAATTAGATAGGTTGTTTGAAGTTGAAAAGTTAAATTGTGTAATCATGATAAGTCATTTTTTTTCTTTTTTGGGTCATTTAATTAGTTTAGAAAATAAATATTAGATTTAATTATTAAAGATAACAGATCTTTTATAGGGTGTGACATCTTTTTAAAAAGAGTGATAAAACATAGTTTAAAATTAACAAATTGAAGTAAATTTCCAATGGTGTTGTATAGTTTGTCATGTGTTCTAACATCGTTGAAAAGAATAGCAATAGCAATAGCAATAATAATAATATTGGAGTAAAGGATCGTGAAAACGGGTGTTCTAGTGTGTTGTAGATTCTTATCCAAGTCTTGTATCATTTAATGATGTCGTGTGAATCACTAGAAACATGTGAAATGTATGGCTAACCCAATAACAAAAATTTCGTAAGGGGACTGAAGCATACTACTATGAGACAAAAAACATTTTTTCTAAAAAGATTCGATTCGAAACTGTTATATGTCCAAGATTTAGTATTGAAAAATTTTCAGATGTTTTCCCTGACTTTGTTCGTGTCAACAAACAATTTGAAAGAGGAGTCATCTTAGGAAATAACTTAACTTAAAAGGCAGACAACACCACAGCTTGACTCGAAATCAAAACTCCTTACAGCTCGCACCAATAGCGGAGCGGTCGGAGATTGATTGCAAGTAGCCATGTCGCCCCCTAGCAGCCTACCTACTCATGTTCATAGCTCGATCGAAGGTCAAGACTGTACTCCGACGGAACACACACTTTTAATCATTTCTTAAAAAATTGGTTAATGTGATTATGATAATAATAATCTAAATCATTAAATAATAATAACATATTAGCTTGTACGCTTTAATTTAGAATTAGGCAACTTTTTATCAATTTTGATTCTTGTGACATGCTTACTTTTTAGCTATTATTTTTCTTTTTGATTTGAACTATTCGTTTGTGATAAAATATAAATTCATGGGATGTTTACTACATTGTGAATACTAGTTTTGTAACAATTTTTTTATGCCATATAACTAGGTTCTCACAATCATAAATAAAAAAATCTTATAGATGTTATGGGTGATATATTCAGGCTGTTAATATCAAGTAGTGATACATTACTTTTCGACACTTGTAGTACCCTCTTTTTACTCTTTATTAATTTGTTCGAACCAATGTTTTGAAAACCGGACCGGACCAGCCTGTCGGACCGGTTGAATCGGGAACCGGTGGGTGAACCGGTCCGGTTAGAGGTTCTGGGCCGTAGACAAGCTGTAATTAGACAATTGATTTTGTTGTGTTATAGGCATCATAGTTTTGTACATGATACAAAAATAATATATAACAGTAGACAAGCTGTAGTTAGACAATTGATTTTTTATCCATTTAATTGATGCATTAGGTTTTACAATATTCTTTTTTATTCAAGTCAAATCCATGTGGATGTTTCCCGCACATCACACTTTTAAAACTAATATTTATACTAATTAATAAAAATAATATTACTCGCATATTATTATACAAATATAATATTAGACGTAGGATCGGACTCCTATAATAGCTCACTTTAATTGTAAAACTCGATTAACTTCGACAAAATCAACCAAAATCTTTGGTTTTTTCTATGATATTATTATTATGTATAAGACTATGTTCTTTTTATGTGTTTGTGCAAATTTATCATTGTTTAAGATCTTACACGTCAGCGTAAGTTGTCGTAACAACAAATTAATATTTACAGCGTAACACAAATTTACGTTTGCTTTAAATCCCATATGGTGATAAATTTGCACAAACACATAAAAGAAAATAGTCTTGTACATTTATAATTAATGTTATGAAAAAACCTAAATATTTGGATTGATCTTGACTGATTTAATCGAGATTTACAAATAAGGTGAGTTAACAACATATCATTCTTTATTAGACTTGCGTCATTATCTGATAACTTATTACTTTTATTTTCATGTTTTTCTCTTATATAAAATAATAATTCGCTATTTTCTCATGTTACATTGTAATATTATTAAAAATATATTTTAATAGTTAAATAATAATTTATTATTTTTTTCGTTAACATATATGTTTATGGATATTTTAGTTATTTCATATATTTTTAAGTAAATTACCGAGATGGTCCTTGTGCTTTGCTAGTATTTCACTTTAGGTCCCTAGATTTCATAAACTACCCATATGGTCCCAAACTTTGCACATTTGTAACACATATAATCCTTTATCACCAAATTATTTATCAAATTACCCTCACATAAGGATTATATGTGTTACAAATGAGTAAAGTTTGGGACTATATGGGTAATTTATGAAACCTAGGGACTAAGGGTGAAATACTAGCAAACCATACGGATCATATCGGTGATTTACTCTATATTTTTTTAAATAAATTTTTTTAACTATAGTGACACTTTGAAATCTCATTAATACAATATCCTATATTAGTTTTAAAATATAGTCACTTTAATGAAATGTGTTCTTCTTGTTACACTTTATATACAGTCACTGTATGACCTATATATACGAGGTGTATATGCAATATGACCTAGACACCAGACGTACGAAAGAATTTTCGGGCCAATATGTATGAATATGTAGTATGTACGAGTCGTATAAGATCCACTTATATAGTAATATACTAATTCTTTCTAAAAATATAAACCAAAGTAACCAATCTTTTTCTTTAAAAAAAGGAAAGATGATGCCGTTGAAAATAAATGTTAACGCCACCGCACCTCTCGCTCGTTTTTAACGCACCACTTCACTTTCGTTCCCTCCCATCGGTCGGTGCTGCTTACACATGGATTCAAACCCACTCACCGCCATCACCTCCTCCGCCGGAGATCATTCTCCGTCAACCACCACCATCACTCGCACACTTCGTCTCATCCAAGACGACAATCATGATCCGTTTTCCCAAATCCAAGCAGCTAAAGAGATCCGGCGACTCACCAAGACGTCACAGCGCTGCCGGAGACAGTTTTCCGATGCCATACCGTCGCTCGTTTCCATGCTCCGGTATCCATCGCTTGAAGCCAAATCGGCAGCTCTACTCGCTCTGCTTAACCTCGCTGTACAGGACGAAACGTAAGTTAAATAATTATTATTTTGAAGTTTGATCGATTTGATAAACTGCTTTTGAAATAGTTAATTTATTGTTCATGATTTGGTGTGTGTTTTCTGTCATTTTCTCCTCGGATTCACCAATTTGGATAAAGGAGAGGATTGATTATTAATTATTGTGTTTCTACTTTTCCATCATCACTAGTCTGATTGGTTACTTGAAAAAAGGCATCAGAACATCAAATTAAAGCCTAAATTGGAGGATAATATGATTTGTTTGCTAAAGCATATCAGATGTTCGACGTAATTTCAAAAAGATAGCTGATATCATCATTCATGTTTCATCAGCTACGGTTATTACTGTTCATGTTTTAGATCACCGTTCACCAATATGGATCTTCATTTAGGAATTATTGAATTTCATGAAAGAAGTTGATATTAAGGATATGTGTATTCATTAATGAGTCACATAAACAACTAAAATCATCTCACTTTTCACATACATATATGTTTTCATCACCCCTCATCATATACCCCATTACCTCCAACACCTACTTTTGATCACCCCGTGACCATACTCATGCCCATCCTCCATCACGCCCCTGTGTAGTGGTTTCGGGTGCCATGGGGGAGTGACCAAGGCCCCTCACGCCTGGGTCACCCCCCACGACACATAGTCTAAAGGAGTGTGCATCTTGGAGCGACCGATAAGATTGTTGCTTTATAACCTTTATGTCATGGGTTCAAGCCTTGAGAAACAACTCAATGCTGCAATCACGAGGCGATCCGGCCCCTCACCGGACCCTACGCAAAAAGCAGGAGCTAAATTATTCGCTGATAAAATAAATGTTTATTAGTTTGATATAGTTTGATATATTAGATAGTATTCTTTACCTAGTATAACTTCTTTTGTTGGTAATTAGTTTGATAGATTAGATAGTATTATTTTCGGTTGATTAATTCGATTTGAAGTTAGTTGTGGTGGTGGTTGCTTGGGAGGCTAGTTTATGTCACTTTCTAGGCCCCTGCTTCTGCGTGTCCAAGTTTACTACCATGAAGGATTCATTAAGTACTGTTGAAGAAATCTTGAAAGGTATATACTTGTGTTCTATTATTTTTATAATATGGTTGGTAGAAACCAGATTAAATTAACCCTAAATTGGATTCCCTTGAAATTCAAGGGGAGACACTGCAAGCTGTGTTTTACCTAATGTTGTTGTTTGGTTGGATGTTGAAGACGAACTATGCGTTATCACGGAACGGATTCTCATTATGGGGTGTTCATCGGGTCGGATAACGAGTTTTCGAATCGGGTTTTTGGGTTTGAATTTTTTTTGGTCTATCCGAAACCCAATCCGAGTCTCAAAATATATTATCCGACCCAAAAAACTAGCATTTGCATATCAGAAACCCGACCCGAATCTAAAATCATATTATCCGACCCGAACAACCCGAAATAGATTTCGGATGAGGTTTTCCGGGTTTCAGATACGATTCGGATTTCGAATTTTTTCGAGTTTCGGGTATTTTGAACACCCCTAATTCTCATGGTTAAAAAAATAAATAAAAAACAGGGCTTCTTAAGATGGATTTACTCAAAACCTACAAAATCAGAATTTTCTTCTGTTTGCAAGAAATTTGGGTAACTACTGAACTAGGACGTATTAACTAGTACTCTAGTCTCTAATATCATAATATCTATCAAAGATAATAAGATAAATGGGTTAGTTTGGATAAACAATTATTGTATATTAGGCTAAAAAGGATAGCATCATAACATATAATGGGTTGAGAGTGCTAACACCTTAACAGTTAACAATTAACACAATGCAGGTCAAGATGAGTAACCTAAAAATTATGAAAATATAATAATTTTAAACGGATAAAAATTAGCAATAATGTATTTGATGGTAACATTGCTAAAGATTATGCAAATAAACTATTTGTTTACTTACAACTCATTTTAACTTCAATTAAATTGATGTTTTTTAAAAATAACCAAATTAGACCCATACTATTTTTGCTTAATACTCATCCTGACCTGCATCCATCCTGACATATTACCCGACCCGACCCACCCAACATATCCATTTTATCAGGCTTAATCAAAGATGTTTTTTTTTAGATGAGGTGGTGATCTATTTAACAATTCATTTTAGCGATGCACAACAAATTTGAAATTCACACATATATAATTTATCTCATGTTTTTTTCATTTATATACTTATAGGTATAAATGTCCAAATAATATTATAGTTGTGTATGGATAGAAAATGTTACATAGACAATTTATCTATGGGGCTTTTGAGCTTATATAATTATATAGAAAAGTAAAAAGACGAAAGAACCAAGTGAAATATTTGTTCCTATCGTTTTTCATGTTTTGTGTGTGGAAAGTGAAAATACATAATTGAATTTGCTTTTGTTCCTTTCTGGAAGTTCCACGTTAGCAAGGAGTGAACCAGATATAACTGCTGTACGGCTGTACCATCCATTATGTCCATTTGGTACAAGCTTAATAATTGAATCTGGTTAAATTGTTGCCTCTCAAGCCCATGTGCTTGTGTTTGACATGAATGTGTGTGTATCACCTTTGATATTTATTGAGAACTAGATTCAATGAAAGTTGAGTGGTAGATAAGCATGTTCATACACTGAATGCTTTTCAATTGGACATGGTATCTGATGCTTTTATGATTTGAATAATGTATGTTTTTTAAAAAGTGGGGTGCCTTGTGCTTTTACTCACTTGTCACTCTTTCTTTATCTTTTATGTTCTTTTTTTTTTTCCCTTTCTTTTTTTGTTCTATTCTTTTCCACTTTTTGTTTCATCTTCTACATGAAGCTAATTATCCCATCACATGCTGCAAAGCCTGTTAGTCATGGATGGATGAACTCGGTCCATCATCGTTGTACTGAATATAATTTAGACTAAATTTCTCTTTTGGTCCTTTATGATAACACAAAAATTTCATAAATGGTCCTTTATGTTTCAAAATGTCAAAATCAATCCATTAAGTTTCCAAATGTTGCAAACTCGGTCATTTCTCGGTTAACTTTGTTAAGTATTAACAGATTAGGGGGCATAAATGTCTAAAAATATCTATAAGTAATTGAGTAAATTTCACTTTTGGTCCTTTATGTTTACATAAATTTTGGATATGGTCTTTTATTCTACTTAACAAAGTTAACGGAGAAATGACCGAGTTTGCAACATTTGGAAACTTAAAGGATTGATTTTGACATTTTGAAACATAAAGGACCATCTCTGAAATTTTGTGTAAACATAAAGGACCAATAATACATTACCCCTATAATTTATCTGTGTTTAGAAGAATTAAGACTATGTAACGAGTTGTAAGTTGTAACGTTGGTAGTTTAATTATATAAATCTTTAGACGTCATTCCATTATGCCATTTTATCTGAATGTGACCCACTATTACAAGTGTCACACAATAAAAATATGAAATGATGCTAATATTGTTTTTTGTTTCTTTTTTTGTCAATTTATGCTTAATTTCTTCAGAAACAAGATCAGTATTGTGGATGCTGGTGCATTGGAACCAATTGTCTTCTTTTTTCAATTGAGGAATTTACATTTGGAAGAACATGCAACGGCTTTGTTAGCCACACTATCTGCATCACCAGTAAAAAGGTCAATCATTGGTGCATCTGGAGCGGTCCCTTTTCTTGTAGAAATCCTTAACCAAGGTACACCACAAGCCAAGATGGATGCAGTGATGGCTCTGTCCAATCTCTCATCTGAAAAAGACAACCTAGCCCTCATCCTTCGATCACAACCTATTCCTAACTTAGTACACCTCCTTAACATTTCCAAAAAATCCTCAAAAATCTCAGAAAGATGCACCGCGCTTCTGGAATCATTAGTTGGTTTTGAAGAAGGTAGAGTCTCTCTAACATCCGAAGAAGGCGGTGTGCTTGCAGTTGTGGAGGTTCTTGAGCGGGGGTCCCCACAAAACCGTGAACACGCAGTGGGTACACTTTTAACTATGTGTCAAAGTAATCGATGTAGGTACAGAGAACCAATACTTAAAGAAGGTGTGATACCCGGGCTGCTAGAGCTTACAGTTCAAGGCACACCAAACTCTCAAACAAAAGCCCACACGCTGCTTCGGTTACTACGCGAATCACCATACCCAAGATCAGAACAAGAGCCAGATACCCTTGAAAACATTGTGTGTGATATTATATCACAGATTGGAGGTGAGGAACAATCTGGGAATGCAAAGCAAATGCTTGCAGATATGGTGCAAGTTAGTATGGAACAGAGTTTGAGACATTTACAGCAAAGGGCTCTGGTATGCACTACATCTGAAGTTTCTTTGAAATAACGCGATTCGATGAGAGAATTGCTAATATATTTATATATTTTTAAATTCTAATTATGGGGTTTCTTTTTTCAGTTTAATGTTCCATGAATATATTTTATGGACATTTTGTGAGATCAATGTTGTTGAACCATAGTTGGGGAGCCAGTCCAGGCCTTTTGTGTTTGGTGGGTATCATGTGACTGGTAAATGTTGATAAGGGTTGTGAATTAGTGTGCTAAAAACTTGGTAAATTTTGTTAGTTCTTCAATGTCTACTCATTATCGGCTTATTTAAGGTAGATTTTATCATTTAGCTCTTGGACAACTATTTAACAAACAAACAAATATAAATATGCACAGTAATTCTTATTTATTTCAAAGCTATTAATAAGTCTTATTTATTAACTCCTAAATCAAGAACTCTCACCTATAGACATTACTCTCATGTCAGTGTTTGGTCACACACCGTCACGCCCCTCTCGTAGTGGGTCTAATGATGTATATTCCATGTCCAATACTTGAGCGTATCAACCTAGTAGACAACTTTGTAACAACACATCTTATATAATGTATACCCTATAACAGGGATAATATACAACAAAAACAAAACACTTATTGTATGTACTAAACTTGCAACAAAATTAAAGCAAAAATGATCATAATTGTGATGTTTAAACATAAAGAATGATACATGAAATGGCAAATAAATATAAATGAATACAAATGATGTTTAAAATAATTTACTTTTGTTTTAAATATAAAATATTTGGCTGGAATCATCTTATATAATGTATACCCTATAACAGGGATAATATACAACAAAAACAAAACACTTATTGTATGTACTAAACTTGCAACAAAATTAAAGCAAAAATGATCATAATTGTGATGTTTAAACATAAAGAATGATACATGAAATGGCAAATAAATATAAATGAATACAAATGATGTTTAAAATAATTTACTTTTGTTTTAAATATAAAATATTTGGCTGGAATCATGATATATAGTATTATTTTACGAATTGTTAAATATTAAATATTGACACACATTGTTTGAAAAACTTATTTTCAAACATATTGCATAAATGTGGATGATTTTAAATAATTTTTAATTTATTATTTGTTTTATAAAATGATTATTAGGGACGAAGGTTTGTTGGGGCCGCCCCCTCTTTTTTTCGCGAATAGTGTTAATATTTGGGCCATAAGGTAATTTTTTTTGAAAAATAATAGTTTCGCCCCCCTCTCATTTAAAAAAAATAACACGAATTGGATTTACATTCACAGATACGCTTCAAAAAGAATTTACAAGCCAATTACACTTAACAAAAATACCCGTTCTCACATTTAATATCAAATCTCCAAATTTTTTACCCTCAATTTCCCTCTGTCTTATTTGTTCTCTCATTTCTTACAAATTTGAATATTTACCTTATCTCCCTCTGTTCCCAACACTAAAATCCTCATTCCCCTCCAACCTTTTACCCTCCTCACCCGTTCAAGTTTGACCCAAAGACTGTCACCGTCACATCGACCAACCGGTGACGACCCTTCATCCCTTCATCACACCCTTGAGGCCTTGACCCTTCGTGGATTCGTCCCTGTGCTCGTCGCACGATGCTCGGTTCCTTAGTCACCACTCACCGCTCACGACCATCATTGCCTCCCTCTGGCGTCCCTGTCTATCTCCGGCATCCCTGTCTCCCTCTAGCGTCCGACCTGCTCAGTGCTCATGGCTACGGCTAAGTGGCTCACCGAGTCACCACTGTCCACTGTTCCTTCTAAGTTCTAAGTTAGTAAGGTAATCAATATATCATGTCAAGCAATTCAAAACTCTCAAAGGGTCGTCGAGCGGAATTATAATTCTTCGTACTCATTCTTTTAGTTTTTTCACACATAATGATAATTATTTGACATTTTTATTTTATTGTTTGACCCGACTTGACCCGATTCAATGATCCGAACATTTAACCCAATTAAACGAGACATACCGGTCGATAGCAAAAAAAAAAATTTTGATCACGTTGAGTTTTCGCCCCCCCTATCATACAAGTCAAGCTCCATCACTGATGATTATATCACCACTTAACATATTCAATAGGTTAAATATGTAGAAAATTAGCAATAACCTGCTATTCATGTTATTTATATAAGATTAGAACACCCATACTAAATTGAATGACCTAATTGAGAAAAAAAAAGTTTCAGTGACTTAATTAGGACAGTTAGAAAAGTTGGTTACATTTGTGTAAAATTATCCCTATTATTCTAAGGAGCATCTCCAAAAGTTACATTGGGTGGATGGATGATAAAGAGTGCTAGACTTAGTCTCCTCATTCTTGATCATTGACTTTGATGCATTTCTAAACCAAAAGTTTATTAGTGGACTTTTGATTCTTAGCAAAGGTAGATGCCTAACTAGTGATCACATATCATCAAGGCTTCTTTTTTAGGATGATGTTACCATGAAAGAAACTTGTATAAATTTTGTTTTTGTACTCGGTCAACTTTGGAGTTCAATGTTTAATCCTATGCAACTATTTGAGACATGCCAACTAAAACACTTTGCATTCTATAGATAACTCTAAGGCATATTTAGTTGGTAGAATTAAATGAAATTCAATGGATTTGAAAATTTTCGTATCTTCATGTGTTTGGTTTGAGGAATTTGTTTATCACCATTTGTTTAACATACATATTATTAATTTGATTGTGTAACATTATTTTATTGTTCCTACTTTTTAGACTTCTAGTGTTTATGAGTTCAAAACCAATTTTATATTTTGTTAAATGATGTTTTTTTTTCCTGAAAAAGAAGAAAAAAAAATTGATTATAAAAAAAATTGTGCAAGAATATGAATTTCATTTATCTTTGTCCTAGTTGGGATTTGACTTGTAAATGTTTGAACATGCTCTGTGACAAATAACAAAAATTTAACAATTTTTCATAATAGTCTTTTAGATGATGGTCGAGCTTCACTTTTATGAAAAAGGGTTGAGATATTAAAGATATCACCCAATTTTTTTGACGATTTCAAAACCATAGAAATAAAAAGTATCGAAAGTTTATTATTCCACGAATAGTGAGTAATTTAGATATTATATTTAATAGCTTTACATCTAAAAAGATAGAAAATAATAATGAAACATTTATGGCAATAGTAGAACCAATGAAAATTAAAAATATATCTAATAACTATCATTTTTTACGTGTGTTGTTGCTAAAACCATTTTTTTTGAACGTCGAAGGTCTCAGTCGTTTGAACCCACTGTTTCCAGGCCATGTCACCAAGGTCTAGTTACCCGAACCTCCCATGAGCCACCACAGGAGGAAACCCCAGTGAGAAAACCCCTCTGACCCCTATTTCACTGCAGAAGGGTTTTGAACCCAAGATCTCTCATTTGGAAGAATCATGTGGAACCATTGAGGCAATGTCGCATTGGTGTTGTTGACTTGTTGCTAAAACCTATTTTTAAATTTTATGGAAATTGAATGCGTGATTGGTGAAATAAATGACAATTTATTTTTGTATGAAGAAGACCGAAATTTTGCGGTCAAAACAAAATGTGTTTTGTTACATAATATTCAATCAATATGCTAATATTATTTAATAAAATATATGCATAATACAAATTAACATTGGTTTATGACATAGTAGCCAAGTAGTTCGATTAGTGACTTTATGCATAGTTTTTTTTTACAATATTTGAAATGAAACGTCTAAACTACTAAAATATAATATAATTAGCAGAAATTCTATTTATATTTTATGTGTAAATAAATTATGATAGGTGTTTACAGATTTAACTAAGTTAGCTATAACTAGCTAGATTTAACTAGTAGTGAAGAGGCTAAATGACAATTAGATGAAAGTTGTTAGAAGAGTATTATTAGAAACTTTGGGGGTTAAAATTGGTCAAAAGATTTTCTCCTTTGTTTAGGACAACAAGAGAGAGACCAAGGAGAAAAAACCACAAACTTCGAAGATTTATTAAATTCGTGATTAAGGAGGATTTAGATCGTTAAAGCAACCAAGAATCTGAATTCCTCTCATCTCATACTATATCTAGGTATGGATTTTTGCATGTTTTGGTGTAATATTCGTGGGTCTCACATGGTGAACGCCACCATTAGGCGCCCCTCACCGATCGGTTCCACGGCTAACATGAGTGAGGTAAATCGCGTGACCTAGGAAAAATTGGGTGGTGTAAAGAAAACGGTTTAAATCCAAAATTAGGTGTTTGCATGATGTTAGTTGTTAATAATCATCATATATAACATACAGAAACAACTCATAGATCATTTTATGAGTCTTTGATAAGAAGGTGTTAATGGAGTTTTGTAAGGTTCATGGGGGACATGAACTTGAAGGTTAACTTTAGTGTGTGAATGTAAATTATACGTTAAAAAGAATTTTTTTTCCCGTTGAAATATGAAAATGTTGATTTTGGTTGATTTAAAACCAAAATATAATTTGATGAAGGTTTATCAAGGTGGAACTCGTATGTAGATGGAGTTATTAGGTATTTGATGAAGTGTTAATTTGGAATTTCACATGTAAAAAATGAGTTTTAATCGAATGGTGAGGTAAAATAGATTTACATAATCATAAACGAGTGAATTTTTATGAAATGGGTCACTTGGTGTGAGTTAAGTGAAAATGGTGAAAACGTAATTTAATTGAGTAACCATAAACAAGTTATGATAATAGAAAGTAATAGTAAAGTTAATGGAACCAAACAACTAGGAAGAAGATTTTAATTGTGGATAACATGGCAAGGTAAATCACACAAACATTCTAATTGACATGTGATATGGTGTACATACATACATACATACATACATACATACATATACACACACGAAGATGTGTTGAGATATATGTAGAGTATACATTGAATATTGATTTTTGGTGAATTGGTGTTTGTATGCTTAGGGTTTGCTAATGATAGACAATAGGATATATTTGCTTATCTATACTTGAATTGTAGTTAATTCATATATGATGTGACAATCTTGTACTTATAGATCATTCTACTTTTTATTTTTTGGACTTATGATACCAAAAGACCCAATAGTTGTTATTCAATTTGTAGTTTTTTAGCCCAAAATAAATATTTCAGATCATTTTTATCTAAACCCAAAAATTCAAGGACCAAATAGAAAACCATAAAAAAGAGAAAACCGAGAACGAACGGTTATTAAAAACACAAAATAAAAAAAACCAAACACAAGCGGGTTTTAAAAACATAAAAACCAAAATTCTGGCTTTGGGTTTGAATTTATTCAAAAACTAACCTAGACCAACCCACTCATACCCTTAGTGTTTTATTTTTTGCATTGGACTCTTTGATATGTTCACCTTTAACACCTTGAAGTATTATTTTTTGCACAAGGTTACCCACTTTCAAGAAGTTCATAACAATAAGGTTTATAAATAATCTTTTTAGTTGGTTGATACCAAATCAGTCGGTTTGTATTTGAGTTCGGTTATTTCGATTTATTTTTTTAATGGCTAAGCTTACTATTCACTTAAAGTACACAATAGCATGAGATTGAACCTATGAACTCTTATTTTAAGAAATAAACCTCTATCAAATGAGATGGTCTTAAATTGGAGTTATTTCGGTTTATAATTTTAGGTTTTAAGTTGGTTTTTCGATTAATGCACACCCTAGTTTTCATTCATTGGTGGCATGAGTAAAAAAATAATTATAAAACTAAATTAAATTAAGGAAAATGATTATAAAAAGTAAAATTATATTATGACATGAGACATGTTAGGAAGACGCCAGGTTGGTTCAAGATACACCGTTTATACGACTCGTATTGACCTATACGGGTCGTATTAATATTTTATTTCTGACAAAAACTGACACATCAAATCACAGTTCTGACACGTCTACGGCCCATATTGAAACTTGAAATTGTTTTAGCTTTTTCTTTGTAATGTCCAATATTTAATGTTTCTTGGATTTAACAGCAAAACCTTCACGTGCAATACTCAGATTTGATAGGCACTTGTCAGACCCATTGAAATAAATTGATAGTCATGATGGTTGAGTGTGATAAAAGAAAAGGGACGAAAGAAAGAGAAAATGGTGGATCAAAGATGTATGCTTATCAGTTGATCTAATGTGGTGTTTTTGTTTTATTTGATAAATTTATTAATTGTTTTGCTTGATTTTGGTCCTATACGAGCCATATAGGGCCATACGGCCCGTATTTATTTTCAATCATCAGACATTAACCTGATAAAGTCTGACAAAATCTGACACACACCCGTATGAGCCTAGGTGGTGTTAACTAATCCATCCAAGTGATCCAACCACCTACCTACCTACTTTGACTGACTGCCCTAAAATCTGTGTTTGCTACTCGCGTGACGATACAGAACCCAATTTCTTCCTTATTTTGTAGGGAAGATTTTAACTCAAGTCAACATTAATCGATGATTTTCAGATAATTTTTGTTTTCCAATCGTCTTCTTCAGTTTATGATTATATTACAGAATTCTTTACTCATCAACTTTCGTTCTGGATCGATCGCATTCCGGAGGTTATTTGTTTTCAGGTGAAGAAGAAATTTAGTCTGTACATTTGACAGTTTTAACTGATTCGAATTGTTAATTGCTTGATTTTATCTATTTTTCTATTGTTTCGATGGATTTGAATCAAAGGGGAACCAGTTCGAAGGAGTATTCGCGAACAATGGCACCTCCGATTTTATCGTTAGCTTTACCAACGGAAACGGGTCGGGTTCTGAGTATTCAGTCTCACACTGTTCAGGTTTGTTTTACTTTTCGTGTTCTTCCGATCGTTTGACTGCAAATTTGTTGCAGTTATTGGAAACTGGCGTTGTTTGATTTGTTTATGTTTAATGGGTGATGATTTTGATGATAATTGTTGCCAGTGGTTAATTCTTCTTCAATTACGTAATCTATTGCATGCTCATCCTCTTTAGTTAAATGATTGCTTATAAACTGTTAGATGATGATCTTTAATTGCAGTAATTTTTCTTGTTATCTAGGTTTTTATGTTATATTGAACTCAATCTAAGTATACAAATCCAATCTATTTCCCTCAAATTTTTTATTAAAGCATTTCTCAATCATCATTTCATCATTTAAAACTCTGTGTGATACTGTTAAGAACAAAGATTCAGAAGGGAATTAAGAATGAAATTAAGCACACTGATCGGCCTGATTTGAGAGGGCAAGTCTCTGATTACCTAGAAGATCCAGATAAACAAAAACATGAACAATACAAACGAACAGAAAGGCTACTTCTAAGACTCCTATGACAGTTATTTAAATACTACCCAGAATTAGTAGGAAGGTGGTATAAATGGGTCAAACCCAAATAACATTTACCCACCTGACCCATCTGAATTCCACTGGTTTGCTCCGTTAGGCATTCCTTCGAGAAAAAACCAACACATGATTGATATCAGATACTCTGACTATGTGAGTGCTAAGCATAGTAATAGGCTAATAGCTAAAGCAAATTGATTCGGGTGTAACTAATGCTCATAAGGAAACGCAAGATTCATTGTATAACAGGAGGTACCAACAACTAATACTTTGAAGGTTTCTCTATTTATTTGAGTACTACAAACTGCACATTTGTATATCACAGTGGGTCCTAAATTTGGACAAGTTAATGTATTGATTATTTATAAAGCGTTTTACATCTCTTTCATATAGGGTTATGTTGGCAATAAGTCAGCTGTCTTCCCACTTCAACTACTTGGTTATGATGTTGACCCAATTATGTCGGTCCAATTCTCAAACCATACAGGCAAGCTTTTTCTTCATTAAGGCCACTATGTCTGACACTCATTGTGGATTATCTTTGATTCTTTGTGAATGTCAAACTGTCAGTATATCCATGGTTTAGCAACAGCAAGATTTTGCAGGATATCCAACTTTCAAGGGGCAAGTTCTGAATGGAAAACAACTTTGGGAGTTGATAGAAGGCCTAGAAGCCAATAATCTGTTATACTACACACATCTACTAACTGGTATTATTACATACAATTCATTATCTCAACATAATTCAGAGGAACTGAATAAGGATGGGTTTGAGTGAATTACCTGTATTGTGCTTGATGCCTTCACAGGTTACATTGGTTCAGTTTCTTTCCTGGACACTGTATTAGAAGTAGTCAATAAGCTTCGCTCCATCAATCCAGCACTTACATATGGTGAGTCATCAACTGAAATGGCAATATTTATGATTAACAGATATAGTAAGTTTAAAATTTCAGTTTTTTCAGATGATTTGATAAACTGTTTAGTGTTTTACTTCACAAAGCAAATTAAGAGACTTGAACTTATCATAATTGATTGGACATATTAATACATCCGAATGGTCAGCATCAGGATTTCCAATAATTTAAAAGCTGATAATTTTGACGAAATGTCAAAATTAAATCGATACACGAATTTAGGTTGGTGGTGAAGTTGGAGTAGCATCTTTTCTATCTATATGCAAATATTTTTTCATGTGCTTTATACTACAACAACAACAACAACAACAACAACAACAACAACAACAACAACAACAACAAGCGTACCCAGTGGAAATCCCACTTAGAGTGGGGTTTAGGGGGGAAAGATAAAGACACACCTTACCTCTATCTACAAGTAGAATAGAGAGGCTGCTTCGAAAGAGTCCCCCGGCTCAAAGGACCGGATTTTTTTTTTGTATTATATATATATATATAGACACACATACATATATATATAAATTAAATTATTATTATTATTATTATATATATATATATATATATATATATATTTTACAGCAGAAATGAAATACCCCATATAAGTCATAAGTGTATAACCCCGGCCCGAAGCATGCGCAGAAGCATAAAGTCTAAACAGAAAACACCAGCTTTTTGAACAGAAACCGCTAAGCACTAAACATATAAGGCAGCCAGGAGAACAAACAAACCAAACAAAGCAGCAGGATCCTGTCACAACCAAACAAAGAAGCCAACATTCTTTCAAGTAGCACCACAAACCCCCCCAACCCGCAAGCATGGAAATATCACATATAATCACAAAGTAGATAACCCAAAAGCAAGCAGGAAGATACGGTTACAGTCCACTACCCCTATGTCAAGGAACCTAAGGGAGGATCTAAGTATCTGGTACCTTTATTCTACGTCTCCACGAATTCCTATCATAGATCATGTCCTCAGAGAGGTGTAGTTCAGTCAAATCCTGGCGGATTTGCTCATCCCATGTCAACCTCGGTCGTCCCCTTCCTCTTTTCCCCTCCATCGTGAGCAACTCTACCTTTCTAACGGGCGCCGACTGTCTTCTTCGCTTCACATGCCCAAACCATCTCAATCTTCCTTCCCTTACTTTGTCCGAGATGTTCAGCTAGGGCTTAGGAATATTTCCGACCGGCCGGTCAAGGGATTAGGGGTTGGGTTGTTTGACGGTGACGAGAGATAGAGCTAGAGAGAGATAAGAGGGCGAGAGAGATAGAGAGCGAGAGAGATGGAGAGACAGAGAGAGAGGGGGGGAGGTACTTTACCTGGTGCCTGGTGGTGGTGGATGGCCGGCCGGCGGAGGAGAGGGCGTGACTAGCTTCTCCGGCCGGCGGGTGGTAGTGCAGCTAGGTAGTAGGGTTTTTACCGTTGCTTTATACTGTAAAATGCAAAACATTCGAGTGCAAATTGGATGTATGATGGTACTGTCATCTACCGATTTCTACACAGTAAATTTGATTAACTTGTACTTTGTAGAACTCTAAAATCTGTGTCAATAACTCAATAATATTGTTTCCTGCCAGTGTCTGTAATATGATCAGCACAGGTGGATTTATGTCCTCAATAGGCCCCTTAATTATGGCACAACTTTAATTTTAACAACAATATCATGGAAAGATGTGATTTAGAAAAAGTCCTGGAAATTTATTCATGGATACAGATTGCAAAATAAAATTTCCTTTTCTCCGTGCAAGTTCTTGTAATGTTGTGGAGTATTGATTTTATACTAAGTGGACTACCAAAAATTCCTGTGTTCCTAAATAAGTTACCACTCAAATTTGGTAGGCATGCATTACTGGTGTTAAATATTACTTCAACGCGCACCTTACTGAATTCTGAGTTGTCAACTGTATTTTATGGTTAAAGCTGGTCCATGACTAATAAAGAAAGGGGATGCTTTGAAGTATCTAATGCTCGCTCTTTCTGTTTTTTATGTTGTCTGTCTTGTCAGTTTGTGATCCAGTGATGGGTGACGAAGGAAAGCTGTATGTTCCTCCAGAATTGGTGTCTGTATACCGGGAAAAGGTAACCCTCTTGCTACCAACTGAATGCAATTGCACATTTTCCCTAGACTTAGAGTTTAGATGATGCTTTTGTTTTCCAAACTTAACAGACTAAGAAAAGCAGTAGTGAAAAATTATAATTCATGTATACATATTGCATACAATCCTCTCTGTGACAAACATACTGTTTCTCTTTCCTACAATTTTTTTGAGAGTGCATTATTATCCTATATTATAGTTAAATGTCAGCTCACCTTTTCTTTCTTTGTAGGTTGTCCCTGTTGCTTCTATGTTGACTCCCAATCAGTTTGAAGCTGAACAATTGACTGGATTCAGGTACTGAAGGCTAAAAAATCCATTTTTTTGAAGCTAAACAACCCATTTTTGTTTTATTGTTTTAAGTTTTAACCTTCACATGGCAAAATGGTGCATGCATCTAGATATTCACAGAAAATTTACATTGAAATAATTAGGCAAATTTGTGCATGGCTCTCTTATATATTTAGATAAATGCTAGTAGCTATTCCATAGCTCTTATCTTTGGGTTGATGCATGACATTAGAGGTTTTTAAATCTTTGAACATAGATGCAAATGGGCTAAGTATGACTTGTCTCAACATGTACAAATATAAATAACAGGAAAATTATGGGCCATATATCTTATTATAGTTTCATTATACTTCTGAAGGAGTTTATCGTATGCAGAATAGTATCTGAACAAGATGGGCGGGAAGCATGTAGGCATCTTCATGCTGCTGGTCCATCAAAGGTTCTGTCTCACACATGTATATTTGATATGTTAGATTCTTTGTCTTTCTCTTGCATTTACTTCTCAAGTGTTTTCTCTTGATATATCAGTTTGTCTATCTTTCTCTTGCTTTTGGTACTCAAGTTTTTTTAGGCGTTAAAAAAGTTCTTCCTATACCTGGTTTTATAAATGTTAGTGATTTGGTTTGTTCTTACTACAACAGTTTGATAATCATGAAACCAAATTCCAAAATCTCAAATCAAGCTCCTATGCTAGAAGTGATGAAGTTTTAACATCAAAATGGTGGCACGAATCTGATCTCAAGGGGCGGTATTGGAGGAGATCTAGAAGATAAAGTTTATCTAGTTATTAGTATAAATTAGTTTAGATCATTTTGAATTTTGAATTCCTAGTATATGCATTTGAGTTCAAGTAAATAAGTAGCTTGAGTGGCAAGCAAATACTTCTTACCATACCCAGTAGAAGCCCACTCATAGCAAAAGCTATTTGTAAGATTTGGGGGGTGGGGGATTGAGTGGCAAGCATATAAGTAGTATAAAAGAGGTCCTGGTTGTTTAGTTTTCATTCATTGTAATCAAATCGAAAGTTTTAGTAATTTGAGTTTTCCTTTGTTCTAGTTTGTGACTTGATATCCATCTTGTTAATCAACAAATGGTAACACACAGCTTGAGAAAATATATAGTGCTAGTTTAAACTTCAGATCATGCTGTAATGGACCAACGGTAGTATTTTGATGAGAGACTTTGATACGGTTTACTTTTCAATTATGTCTAAAGCTATGCCCAAACTGTTACATGTCTAGTAGTGGCTCCTGCTTGTTGCATGGAGAGAGGGTATCACCCTGGTTGTTTCATTCCTTTATTTTCTAATCATTCATATATATCAAATCCTCTATTCTATTTCTTCTCTTCTCTCTTTATGATCTAATTCATCTTCCTATCATCCTGTTAATCTGCTAGTTTCCTATCAGACTTATAACTCGAATTAACTCATTCAACAGAGATCGGTTGGAGTATGGAACATGTGTGAAAAACTGTCAACAAGTTTTCACACTTGAATTTGATTTTTTTTTCATGTTCATATAATAAGCAAGTGATGAGTAGTCCCCAATTTATTCTACTTGTTAGTTGTCACACCTAATTTACTAATTGTCATAATTTTATTTTCTAGTTAGATTGATTGCAAGTGGTTAGAATTTCATATAAAAACAATCTATTGTAACATTGAAGGTATTCCAATAAAAACATCATCCCCCCCCCCCCCCCCCCCCTCAAAGTTGTGTCTACTTTTATGTATGTTTTCTCCTAAATCAGGTGTTTTCAAAAGTTTGCATGAACTTATTTAGTTTTTTGCTCCTATTATTATCTAATTTTCTTCTTTCTCAGGTTGTGATAACAAGCATATGCATTGATGGGACTCTTCTTTTGATTGGAAGTCATCAAAAAGAAAAGGTTATCTTTAGCAACTAAAATCTTTGTAATACTTGCAACTTTGGGTTTTTAATTATAAATGGGATTTGTGTAGACATATGAAGTATAAGTTCCTACTTTAATCTGACTTTTAACCATGATAGGGTCAATCTCCTGTGCAATTCAAGATTGTAATCCCTAAAATCCCTGCATATTTCACAGTAAGACTTTTCTTCTAAATCCTGAAGTCAGTAAAAAAGCCTTTATTTTGCCTGATGTTTCCATTTTTTATTTGGCAGGGGACAGGAGACTTGATGACTGCATTACTACTTGGATGGAGCAATGTAACATATTTTTTTATACGCCAATTAAATTCTCTCTCACCACCTGTTTATTTTTTTGTTAAATGATGCATCTTATTAACTGTCTATTGTCTTCCAGAAATATCCCGACAACCTTGAGAAAGCAGCAGAGCTTGCTGTATCAAGCTTGCAGGTATGGGCTGTCCTTGCTGTGCATCATTATATCTAGAAATTACTACATGAACATATGTTAGGCCTCTTATGACACTTCTACATAACTTTATCAGAAAGTTTTAAATATCAGGACTGGTGTGTTTCTATTTGGGTGCATATCTGGTTGGGTTATACACTCTGCTTGTTGTCCAACTAAAAAATGGTTTGAATAAGGTTTTGCATATTATGTATTGGCTTAGTTAGCCAGGATTAGGATCCGCACCCAGATAATCCAAATTAGAGATCAGCTAAATAAGTTGTAAATTTACAGGATTGGTTTGGTTGAAGCTTATGTTATATAAAAAGTTGGGTTCTTGATGGTTTAATCTGGTTGTGTAATAAGCAAGTTTAACCCAACTCATGGGTTGTGTTAAATCAAGCAGTTATTGAACTTGCACCTTCTAGCATAAAAACTAAAAAGTAAAAAGGGCTTACCTAGTGCTAGACTTAGCTCTTGCTTGGCGCAGAGTTTGGGGAGGGGCGGAATCGCTTCTAGCATACATACATACATATATAGGAGAATGTTCATGAGAAAACCTTCATTTTACCATATTGCCAATCAATTTGGTTTTTTGTTTTTCATTTCCTTCTATTATATGGGGGCATGATATTATACAAATGGAAAATTGTACGTGATTTTATCACACAGGTATTATTTGTTTTTGTGTGATAACTCCTTGTTTTTGAGATTACACATTTACACGCAAGAACATCTATGTGTTGGCTCATTTGAATTTGAATTATCTTCTGCATATTGATTGTAATTACGAATTAAACATGTGACATCTGCAGTCGGTTCTGAGTCGAACTGTAAAGGATTACGAGAAGGCTGGATATGATCCACAAACAAGCAGCTTGGAGATTAGATTAATTCAAAGTCAGGATGACATTCGAGACCCAGAAATTAAATACAATTCTCATTTATATGATTAATTTGATGTGCAATTTAGTCGATACTAAATTTTTTCTTATACAAAGACAAAGGGACTGCATTTATGTGATGTACTTTAGGATTTTTATTTAATTAAACTAAAACTACTATTATCATATATATATATATATATCATGATTTAATTTGAAAGTTTGTTCGTTATTACCTATACTCTTTCCCCCTACGAGATAAAAGGTAAGATCTGTTTATAAACATGTGGCTATACAAATGTTAAGTTAAACACATGACTCCACGAACCGGAATCAGAACAATCCGAAACGACAGGTACAGACGGTTACAGATTCTTAGAGAAATCATAGCCAGAAAATAGGATTAAGGGAGCTGGTTTAACCTTTAGCCAGCCAAAAACAAAACCAGCCAAAAATCAATAAAAATTGGTCAAAAACCTAAACGTAATCGGAACCGGTTTCAGTTTAAAAAAAATTGGTTTGTGCACCTCTACATTTGTATTAGACTTTATCTCTACCACTTGAGTGTTTGGTGCACATATCACCTGCGTCAAGACCAGCAAGCCAACCGAATGGAAAGATTGAGCCTCGACCATTTTGAATTGGAAATACAAATTTAATCTTTTAACATTGTTTAGTGACAAACAAGATCTTTTCATATATTCTAGATAAAAGATAACCTTTAACAAACAATTAAAAACATTTTATTAGTTTTTTAAAAAGGAATAATTAGTCTAGATTACGAGTAATAAGTTGTATTTTCTTAATAAAAATAAAGATGTTAAATACAAGAGGATAGTAAAAAAAATGCATAAAAATGTGCTTAACTTTTACCTTCTATTTTAAAATTTTGATTGTTATATTAATAATATAATTTTACAATTAAAACTATCACCTTTTTTTAAACAATTTTGTAAGAAACAATCACAAGTAACACTAGACTATGAATCAATGTAAAATTGTTTTTTTTTTCTTTTCTAGAACAGCAAAACAAAGATCCAAGCATTCAAATTACTTTGACAAATAGATCAGATCACTCTTCTCTTACATAACTATGATCTCTTGTAAATTTGGTAAATTTCTTTTTTTTAACGGCTTGGTACGACACTCAAGACGGGATTTCTACCGTCTCCTCGGATTTGACGTTCTGTGGCGTATGTTCAAGCCCACCACAGGAGAAACCCCATAACTGGATAAACCCTTTGACATTATCTTAACAAATATTTTTCAGCTCAACTTCAAAAAGACCTCTTATAAAAAAAAATAAAGAAATGCACCATTAGGCTACAAGACTTTTTGCTAAATTGTTTCTTTTTTTTTTAAACGGCGAAGGTCTCAACCGTGTGAGCCCACTGTTTCCAGGCCATGTCACCAAGGCCTAGTTACCTGGACCTCCCATGAGCCATCACAACCACCCCAGGAGGAAACCCCACTGGAAAAACCCCCTGACTCTCCTCAAACCCGTTTTTCGCTATAGGAGGGATTTGAACCAAAGACCTTCCATACGAAAAGAATCCTAGGGCACTGCCTCATTGGTTGCTAAATTGTTTCTAACTAGATGGCGCCTATCGCGCGTTGCCGCGCAAATTTAACACCCTTGTTTTGACTCGGAAACGAACTCAAAAGAAAAAAAAACGTACAAAGAGTCGTAGCTATAAAACAAACTTAGTATGTGTCAAAAAGTAAAACAAAATTAAAATAGAACACTTGAAAAAACAACATGTCAATTATTATGTTATGAGAAATTGAAATGTCTTATCTAAAGGAATTTCTAATGAAAATCGAATTTCTTGCACAAAAATCATGAGGGAAATGAATTTCTGACGACAAATCTTAATTACTCACTGAAAAATCGTGAGAAATGAATTGATCGCGCGAAAAAACACGACGCGAATGAATTTATCTCGAGAAAATGAATTTATATCACGAGAAATGAATTGATCGCGCGAAAAAACACAACGCAAATGAATTTATCACTAGAAGATGAATTTATTTCTAATGAAAAACGAATTTCTCGCACAAATATCATGAGGGAAATGAATTTCTGACGACAAATCTTAATTACTCACTGAAAAATCGTGAGAAATGAATTGATCGAGTGAAAGAACACGACGCAAATGAATTTATCGCGAGAAAATGAATTTATATGGCGAGAAATGAATTGATCGCGCGAAAAAACACGACGCAAATGAATTTATCACTAACAAATCTTAATTACTCACTGAAAAATCGTGAGAAATGAATTGATAGCGTGAAAAAACACGATCCAAATGAATTTATCGCGAGAAAATGAATTTATATGGCGAGAAATGAAATGATCGCGCGAAAAAACACTACGCAAATGAATTTATCGCTTGAAGATGAATTTATCGCGAGAAATCAAAATCTCGCGATATTCGCTATTCATATTTGGTTTTTGTTTATATAGATAATACTTTGTTTTTTACAACAAGCTCATGAAGCCTTTTTCTTGTCATGGATTTTGTCACCACATGATCATTCATCGTCCATTCATCGTTAACCACAAAATCATTTCTTGGTGTTGCCCGCCCTTTTTCAAAGCTCAAATACATACAGATTTCTGTATGTATATTCCACCCATTGGCAAACAACAAGTGATCGATTTCTTCAATTCCCTTAATTAGTCCTCCATCATATCAACCCGATAACCCGTCAGGTTCCTGCTTCATGATCAGCTAGCTATGGCGTATGGTAAAGATGGAACCGATGATTTTGATGATATGCAAAAGATCGGTAACTTTCTGAGCTGTGCTTCCAGAGGTGATAGGGTTGGGCTTAATTTGATGTTAAGGGATGGAATTTCTCCAAATGTTCAAGATTATGATAACCGGACTGCACTTCATCTTGCTGCCAGTGAAGGCCATGCCTCCATTGTTGAGCTTCTGTTGCACTACAAAGCTGATGTTAATCTTGATGATAGATGGAATCGAACTGTAAGTGATAATGAATCAGTTTTTTGTGTATTGAATGATGATATGATTGATGGTGTTTTTGTGTTGTTGATTTCTAGCCATTGACAGATGCAAGGCTTTATGGGCATCGAGATATATGCAGGATTCTTGAAGTGAATGGAGGCAAGGATTCGGTCATGAACAGTCCAATGGTAATCTTATATTTGTTGCAAATTTTTGATGGTTTAGAACTTGGGAAGACGGGTGGGTGTCACGATTAGGGTCGTAAACGAATCCAACATATGGTTTGTTGTTCGTAAATTATTTGACGGGAAGTTAATTTACTAAAAGAAAGAAACATATTTTCTTAAGAGTGACCACAAAACAAGATCATTTGTAAGTGTTCATGTTCATATTCATGTTCCTATTCTTTCATTTGTTGTGTTAAACCTTAAACGAACATTGTGTGTGTTCGTTATGTTTGTTTAAGACCCGACCCGTATCATGTAACAGTCAAAATGGGTTTCTTTTCTTAGTTGCTGAAAACACACGGTGCACTTAACTACTTAAGTCACAAAAAGTGAGAGCCCTAACTAAGGCATATAGCCTAAACAAATCTTACTTTAGGGGTTTTAGACATGTTTTAAGCTTGTTTAGTACTGGTTTCCTATTTTTTTACCCCATTAGCCTCCCTCTCATTTTGTTTGTTTAGACATTTAGATTTTAGTTTGAATCAATATATCATGAAAAAAGTGAAAATAATTAACTCGTTTTTCAAAAGAAAGATTATTGATGAAAAGGTGATGCTACAAATCAAGATAAACGTAAAAAATCCTCAATATATCATGAAAAAGGTGAAAACAATTGACTTGTGTGTATTATTTATATATGCATTTAAGGGTTGATGATATAGGTGTTATTCAATAAAAATTATATATGGGATTACAATGTAATTAGTCTGTCTTAAACCGTAAAATGGTTAGTCCGTCTCAAACTGTAAAAATTATATTTGGGATTACAATGTAATTAGTCCGTCTCAAACCGTAAAACGGTTTGGTTTGATTCGGTCTTAATTTTTAACAGGCTCAAAAAGCCCAAAACTAGAAAGTTGAAACCCATAAAGCTCAAACCGTAAAAACCGGACCACATACACCCATAATAAAGAGTCACCTAAGATTGCAAGAGAACGAATGAATTAAAGGGACATATGAAAAAAATGTAAGTTTTCGAATGGATGGACCCTGGATTTTATGTCGCCTAGGGCCTTCAAATTGGTTAAACCGGCCCTGGTAATGATAAATATTAGAAATTTTTATTTTTATTTGTTTGACCCGAATAACAGATCCGAACATTTAACCCAACTAACTAAGCCATACCGATCGATTGCAAAAAAAAAAAAATTTGATCCCGTAAGATTTCGCCCCCCTTCTAGTTTAGTCAAGCTCCGACACTGCCTAGGCCTATGCCCAGGTTTCCTTATACCATAAAAATTGAAGGTGTTGGGTTGCCATTGTGTTTTGAAAGTAATATAACATGTCCAGACAGTTGTTCCTGATGAAGATGCAAAGGAAGTTAACATCGAAATTTCGGAAATTAATTCAGAACACTCGGAACCAATTGAACAGGTTTTAGGCTTAACTCTGGGTTGCTAATCAACCATTAATCAACTCTTGATGATTTCTTTGTTGCGTATCGATCAGGGAGTGTTGGGCAATTCCGAAATGGTCAAGTGGCGAGGAACTTGGGTGGTCAAGACGATTATCGAGAGGCAGATAGACTTCCCGGTGAAAATGTGTGCATATTTTCATACATCGACTTGAATATGTACCTAATAAATAAGTAAATGTTTCCACCACGTGTTACAATTCCATAATAATCGATCTTTCGTATACCATTTCACGGTTTAATATTTCCTTTATTTAACATGTGTAATACACGAGTTTTAACCTAAGTATAGAACTTAAACGAAGAACAAACATGTTTATTAATTCAAACGTTATGCAGGGTTTTATCTGCTAATGATAATACACAACTAAGGGAGCTTAGGCATCCAAATATACTGCAGTTTCTTGGTTCTATTATGCATGATGGACAGATGATACTGATAACAGAACATCTGCCAAGGGTAAATATTTGTATCTTTGTAGTTTTCATCCCTCAAATCTTTATTTTGTATAGACAAAGTTTTTTTTTCTGTCTATACGAGGTTTGGCGTAACTTGTCACTTCAGTTCAAAATCTAAAATTTTGTCAACTCGACACTACGGTTCGTATTTTGTTTCCATTTGAAACTAAATCACTAAAACAGTTAAAGGGCTGTGTTAACTTAAGAGGCATTTTTGTCAATTTGAGTCTGTGTTAACTTAGGGTCGGTTAATCAGACATTATAAGCATATGATCTCATTGGAAACAGCCTCTCTATTCCTATGGGTTATATTTAAGGTTGTCTGCATCTTACCCTCCTCTAACCCTACCTTAGTTTTGCTAATGTTGAGATATACTGAGTAAGATGATGATTATGGCAATTTCAGTCAAACCTCAACCAAACTGTTTTGGAAAAGATAATGGCATAATTACATTGAATGGTCTCTATTATTGGTTTCTTTTTTTTTTTTTTTTTTTCTTAGGGAAGCTTGTATGATATTTTGATCAAAAGAGTAGGACTTGATCTACCACTTGCTTTGCGTTTTGCTCTTGACATTGCTAGGTATTGTGCCTCTCACCTTAATATTTGTCTTAGAAAACCGTGTTCGACAAATCACGCGTCGATTGTCCTACATGAGAGATGGGATGTATGAGATGTCTGGACTCAAATACAGGGGCGTAGCATCTTTGGGGCTGGGGCGCGCCCCCCTCTTTCTCCGTCCGTGTATTCATTTTTCGGCCGAAATACTATTTTTAGTTAAAAATATATGTTTCCGCCCCCTCGCTTCAAAAAATTAACATATATTATGGTTTCAAAAATTTCCGCCACTTTCTCAAGTCGACCATGCTCCGCCACTGCTCAAATACCATCAACCAGTTCATCACATATTGACCGTGAATGAGAGGACAACTAAACATACATGTACATAGAAGAGAGAAACTTAAACGCGTGAGCTCAAAGTGAGCATCAGCGACCGTTTTTGCATATGCTTTTTTATAATATTTTTTTTTATTTTTACAACCAATTTTGAACCAATTTGTATTTATTTATTTATTTTTAAATTCTTGAAGCTTTTCTGACATTTATATTTTATTTGTTAAACTTAGCGACTCTTTTTCTGTCTGTCAGGGGAATGAACTACCTTCATCATCACAAGCCCTGTCCAATAATTCACAATCATCTGGATCCTAAGTAAGATTATGCAGCATTTAGCCTCCCATAAATCTCGACTCGTTTGCGATGCACACATACAATGTGTATATATATATATGTGTCAGCCCTCAACGAGAAAAAGTAAAATTCAACTAATTTTAGCGTTATTTTACTTAATTTTTGAGAAAATAACGTTAAAAGCGTTAGGTTGGTCGTTAATTATACACCATGAGCCGGGGGTCTCATTGGAAGCTAAGGGTGTTAAAAAAATCCGAAATCCAAATCATATCCGAAACCCGAAAATTCCAATCCAAATTAAAGATATTGTATATACAAAATCTTGTTTATTCGGATCGGATATCCGATTTCAATCCAAGTAACCCCAATAAACCCTGTTTATTCTGGTTGTTTGGATAATTCGGATGAAAAAATAAGTTTATTCGGGTTTTTTGGATCGGATTAACAAATTTCGAATTCAGGTCAAGTTTCGGATATGTTCTTAAAATTTTCGTATATGAATAACCCAAAGAAACCGTTATCTGACCCGATGCACACCCCTATTGGAAGCAACATCTCTATTTCTACGGGGTAGAGGTAAGGCCGTCTGCATGTTACCCTCCTCAGACCCTATCTTATCTTTTCTAATGGTTGGATATATTGAGTATAATGACGATGATACATCTATTTTGCATTTATTAAAGCTGCATTTTCATTTATTCAGAAACTTATTGCAAGATGAAGGTGGCCATTTAAAGATTGGTGAATATTGGATCCAAATGTTGTATGAACTGCACCCAAATCAAGAATGTATGTTTCATGCACTTGTTTTCTCCTAAGTTTTTATGTTAAATTCCAATGTCCGGTGAATAACTTCATGTTTCAAGTCAACACTCAGGCAATGCAAACAGGCATCTCATCAATACAGGAAGAGACATTCAATCATTTGGACTCATATTTTATCAGGTAATAATAGGCTCTTTCTATTAGCTCTGTGAATTTCTTACATGCTACGAATCTAAAACCGCGTTTGGGTTTTGATTTATTTGATTAGGTTTCGCTTAGTTTCTGGTCGAACCTGCAAACACAAACCTAAACCCTCGAGTTTGGTTCGACTTGATGGGTTTGCGGGTTGGTTTATTTAATCTCTTTGTTAAAAATAACTTAAAAACTGTGTTTAGTGTGATAAGTTAAAGTAAATGAATGTTTTACAATAGAACTTAAAAAATAAACAAGGGGATTTAAAATTTGTGGAGTAGGTTCAGATACAAATAGAAGTTTTTGTAAAAATGGTAGGAACCAATAATGTGTTGACATATGAAATTTTAATTAATTAATAGAAAATGGTAGTATAGACAATTTGTATTTAATTGATTTTTAAATTTTGCATTAAAATAGGGAAGTAGGTAATCAGTTTAATGATTCAACCTATTCCGAAAATTAACATTTAATTGAATATCACGTATTATCATAAAAAAAAGGAATTCGTAATAGCACATAATACAATCTAACAGTTAACATAGCACATATGAGGACAAAATACTACAGCTAACATAATAGCACATAATAGCACTTCACCATTACAATCTAACATTTAACATACCAGCACATACTAACACCATTTCAATATTATATCTAACATAATAACACATATCAGGACAATATGATAGGTTATTAACATAACATAATACTACAGATAACATAATAACACATAATAGCACGACGCCATTACAATCTAACATTTAACATATCAGCACAAACTAACACCATCACAATATTACAACTAACATAATAGCATATCAGAACAATATGATTAAATGTTAATAGCACATCCTGATTACAAAATCAAAACGTAATCTGTTACATCCCGATTGAATCTTTAATTTTAGAAACTGAATCCCACTTTATTCGTTAAACTGTGATATTAGCAAAATAAAAAACAAAGAAATCCCTAATTTGCCCTTTTGATAGCCGCAAATCCATTTTAATTAATTTTTTAACCAATTTTAATCCCAACCCTTGATCTTAGCACATCGATGACCCAGATTGTTTCTCACACTTTTTACAAAAGTAACACTTTGTACAATAACATTACTCTAAAATTTGTATCTGTATTAAACAATTAACTCAAAGAACAAAACCAAATAACAACTTAGGCAATCATCGCCGACTGTTACATTGTGAAACTCAAAAGGAAAAGAAAATGACCGGTACATTGTAGCTTAAGTCAGCTATTTATAAACATAAAAGAAAATCATAAATGATATGCTTAAAGTAAGTAATAAATACTAACGAGTCAGTGCCTCAATGGTATCCTGAGATTCTTCTATATGGGAGGTCTTGGGTTCAAATCCCTCTCACAGCAAAAAAGGGATCTGAGGGGGGTCAGGGGTTTTCCCAGTGGGGTTTCCTCCTAGGGTGATTGTAGTGACTCATGGGAGGTCCAGGTAACTAGACTTTGGTGACATGGCCTAGAAACAAGGGCTCATACGATTGAGAACTTCGCTGTTCAAAAATAAAGAAAGCAATAAATACCAACAAGGCAGTGCCTTAATGGTACCCTGAGATTCTTTCATATAGGAGGTCTTGGGTTCAAATCCCTTCCGCAACAAAAAAGGGATCTGGGGGGGGGGGGTCAGGGTTTTCGCAGTGGGGTTTCCTCCTAGGGTAGTTGTAGTGACTCATGAGAGGTCTAGGTAACTAGACTTTGGTGACATGACCTGAAAACAAGGACTCATACGATTGAGACCTTCGTTGTTTAAAAATAAAGTAAGTAATAAATGGATTGCTTGATTTATGGTTAGACATTGGATCTTGACTAATTTAATTAACTTTAACAACTTTGACTTTGAATGTATAATTAGACCATCCGCAGCCCTTGCCCCGCCCTCCTCCGCGGGATGCTCCCTTCCGCGGCCACTAGCGGGAACACCGCCCCCCATGCCAACGGCTCCCGTCAAGAACCCTTCCACGGCCCCCGCTCCCCGCTGTGTATCCTCTTTTCTGATTGGGCCACGTCACCCAGCTCTCCATAAATCAGTTTAAATGTTGATGATGATGTGGAATAGTGGGGAAGGGTTTTCAGTGGGGTGACCATTGTGGGTGATTAAGGTTTTCAGTGGGGTGATGACGTGGCATGAAATTTCAGTGGGGAAGGATTTTCAGTGGGGTGACCGCTGTGGATAGTCTTATTGTCACCATGACTACAGAATTAAACTTGTCATTTTTGACCCACAAATATTATTATAATCTAGAGCCATCAATCTATACTTGTATGTTGTTTGTGTATATTATTAAAGTATTAAAATCTATCTATACCAATAAATCAAAATAAAAATAAACCATCCTTATAAAAATTTTCTCGCATCTCTCTCCCATTAAATGCATCCATATTCAATAATAATAATATTAAATACACTTTTATACATTTTTAAATTAAAAAAGGTTTTTAAAGCATTAAAAAATATTAATTTTAAAAGAGTACAATTTTTTTAAAATCCAAATTATTATGAAATATAAAATATTCAATAATTGTTTTTCAAAACGAAATATTCAAAAAACAAACTTTAATAAACTTAGTGTTTAAATAAATAATATAATTATTTTATTACTCATGTATTAAACTTATAAACTATTAATCATATTATTAATGACTATTTATTATTTTTTATTTAACCCGTGTAATAGACAGGGTATTGACCTAGTGCAGAAATAAATAAAATAAAGTATATGTTAAACGGGTCGTGTTTGTGATAGCCAAGAAACTCTTGCCGTGTTCAAGTCGATACATCTGACACAAATAAATTTAAATTTCAGGTTCATTTAACGTTGTTTTTATGTGTAAAATTTCTGGATTTTACAGGGCAACCCAACGAACACGACCCATTTAACAACCTTAGATTCGGATCAATAATCATGATTAACAGTAGATAATTATTTTCACTGCAGATGATAGAAGCAAAGTACATCCCCGAGTTGATGTTTATGAAGTCTAATGATTCTGAACTAAAATTCAGCAACAAATGTCCTGCAAGAGTTCAACAGTATATCAATATCCTTACATATCCCATTAAAATTTTCCATCTACATGATCAATCGATCACACGCGCGGTTTTTACAAAAACAGTTTTGTTACAGGTTGATTAGGCAGTGTACCAGCGACGTTGTCTTTCGGCCCGACTTCAGTGGCATCATCGACACGCTAGAAGAAGTGTACTCGTCTCTAGGAAGACCTACTTGTGTCTGTTGAGCACACTCATAGCTACAATGAAATGATTCTAAAGCAATAATGTTGTTATAAAGCACCAAAAGACAATTGCAAAATCAAGAAACTAATAAATCACTCAAAAATGAATAAAATGTTATTACATTAAATTAATTGTTTGACGGTACATACGACTGTCAAAACGGGTCTTATCGTGTTTAATAGTTTAAAGACGATGTGATGAATGCAAATATAAAACTTGAAAATGACTTGTTTAACATTTGGTTTGGTAATTTAAGCTTGACAGTTCAATATTTATATAACAAAAGATAAATAATAAAGTCTAGCCTTATAATATTCATTATTTAAAAAAATGTTTAAAATTACATAGAATACTTTTTGTTAAACAGGTCTTATCATTTCTTATTAGGTACATGTTTTGCCAGCTCTAATGGTACATTCATCGGAGATGCATATCATTTAAACATATGTAGTCAAGATTTATTCATAATTCAAAAAATTTCATAGGTACATAATAAAAGGGCTAATGTCAAATCAATCACATGCGACCGATGGCGGGAGAAGTAAACGGATCAAAGCCACCTTGCAACATTTCTCTAAGGGGTTCGAACATCGGCTCGGGCAAGTTGTTCAAGTCGTACCATTCCCAACCCTCGCACTTATCGGGTTCGATGTTTTGAGGTGCCTGATTTGGGTCTGATAAATGTGCACGCATATAAGTAACATTGAGATGCATTGCATCATAATAGATGTTGTTGGGTGATAACAATTCAATATTCTTGATATCCAGTCCAGTTTCCTCTTTCACCTCTCTTGCAGCACATTCTTCGTAGCTTTCACCTAGATTTAGTTAGTTTGAAACGAATCGGTTAAAACCAACGGTTTAGAACTGGTTTTTCAAACTGGTTAACCGGTTCAGTTAAATTAAGTAGAAAAAGATTTATGAGAAAATTAAGAGGACTCACCCAACTCAAGGTGGCCGGCCGGGAGGCCATAGGTGTTGGCGGCGACGTAGAGGGAGCGGCGACGCCCGATCAGTATCTTGTTATCGTTGTTTATTATGAACACAGCAACTCCAACTTCTGGTTGTTCAATCTCTGATCCTCCAGCTCTCAACTTTGACGTCGACATGGACCATGTCTATATATGCATGCATGTATCGAAAATTAATAAACCTTCACCTTTTTGTGCTTATTAATAGATTAATTACAAAAGACATCAGCCTAGCAATATCTTGTTGTTGGGATAAGGCTTAGGGAACCAAATGGTCTTGGGTTCGAATTCTACAAGGAGGCTATTCTCTAAGTATTGAGTTTTCTCTATAAATGATGACTTGATGGTGAATATGATCGAGTGGTATGGATGGTGACACGTTTATTTTCCAGTAATCCGTCAGTGATCCAAAAATTGGTCGTTCAGAAAAATTAATAAATTAATTGCTTTATTAATGCAATTAATATTTAATTATATAATTAATTAACGAGGAGACATGTTAATCCAAAGTTTTCAAGAGTTATTTTTTGAAGAATTTCATTAGAATTTTGAAGTACGTAGTTATTAAAAAAAGCTAAGCAGTAAGTAATCAAGTATCTTAGATATGCAAAGATTCATAATGTATGCTCTTTTTTAAAATAATTTTGAAACAAAAAAGGGGCACTAGTTTTATTAAAACGGCCACAAATCTGATCACAATGGGCATAAATCTGATTACAAAAAGGCGTAAACCTAATTATGAAATGGCATAATTGAAAGTGAATAATGAAAAGTGTGTTTTTTTTTATTAAATTTTATACAAATATTAACTTGCAATGTAAATTTGAAATTGATTAATTAAACAATTGTTTTTCTAATTACTTTTTATAAGTTTGTTTTGCGGTTTCAGCTAACCCGACCTGCTTTTTACCCTGACCGATATGTTTGTTTTGTGCATTCAGCTAATCCGACCCACTTTTTATCCAGACCCACTTTTACCGACCCATTTTTTGCCTCCCGTAATTTTTTTTTTCTAAATCCGCCACTATACACACACATATACCTGAAAGAGCGGTTTGGGTTCAAAGATCTTCATTGAGAACAACGATGGTTGCACCTGTACGTGTTGGTGTTTGTTAAACTTATAACATATAGTTTGCAGTGATCCATGCAGCTGGTTTTTCACGGAAGACAGACGTCTGTGGGCATCCGTGGGTGAGATCCCAGAAGCTCGTAAACCAACTACTTTCGACATATATTATTTAGTACGTAGGTGTTGATTAATCGAAAAATGGTTAATTAATTAGTTGATCGGATGGAGGTGGTTGTGACAGGCGATCAAGAGCCCAGGGGTTTAAATACTAAGTAAGTGTCCGATCCGAGCTTAATGTGAACGAAGAAATCAGTAGGAACATGCATGAGTCTAGTTTAAATTGTTAGCGGACTTCATTGGATCACTATCAGTACATAATGGACTTTGGTCAGTACGTACATAATGGACTTTGACTCTTGCACCGGTGGCGGGCCCATACTTTTTATTTATTTATTTATTTATTATTTTTTTTACAACAGCCAAAATTATAGGTTAGTAACTAAAAATAGGTGTGTGCAAAAAAGACGATGTCAGGTTACTTGAATTAATGTTTGAACAATCACTTTTAAGGAATGTTTTCAGAACTGAAAGGACGTTGAACCAGACATCTTACTGGTAACCGGTCGAACTGGATTCAAGAACTGGATTACATAATAGATATATATAATACTCCAAAAATATTATACAATTATATCACAGATTCACACAGTTAATCAAACAAAATAATGTATAAACAAAAAAAATAGAATTTGGTTTTAATGTTTCATTCTTTTGATTTTAGTTCAAAAAAATAAATAAATAAACAAAAAAAAACAAAAAATCCGGTCAAACTAGTGATCAACCGGCTCAACCTATCGGTTCATTTGAAGGCGGCGGTTCAGAATCTCATTTTAGGCCGGTCCACCCACTGGTTCCCGGTCCACCGGTCGGTCTGATCCGGTTCAGAAAACCATGCTTCTAAGTTATATCACAATTTAGTATTCAATTCGTATAACTATATGAAACACATGTTATCATATAACGAATTACTTTCAATACAAAAAATCTAAAACATATTTCATTGTGATATGAGTAAATTGCACTTTTGGTCCTTTATGTTTACACAAAATTTCAGAATAGTCCTTTATGTTTCAAAATGTCGAAATCAGTCCTTTAAGTTTTCAAATGTTGCAAACTCGGTCATATCTCCGTTAACCACCGTTAAGTACTAACAGAATAAAGGACCATATCTGAAAATTTATGTAAACATAAAGGAACAAAAATGAAATTTACCTCGATTGCTTGTATGATTTTTTTTTTGACATTTATGCCCCTATTCTGTTAGTACTTAACGACGTTAACGGAGAAAGAACTGAGTTTGCAACATTTAAAAACTTAAAGGACTGATTTTGACATTTTGAAACATAAAAGACTATCCTGAATTTTGTGTGAAGATAAAGGACCAAAGTGCAATTTACTCTTTGTGATATTTAATAAAACATTTGCATGGAATGTAAATAGGGTTGGTTTTGAAAATCTCTAAAAATTTCAGGGCCCAATACAATTAAAAAAATGAGCCTCTAAAATATATGAACTTAATAAAAATTAAATAATGTGACATTAAATCAAATAACCAGAATTAATGACAATAAATTAAATTAAAAAATAATTGTGAAAAATATATAAAAAGAGGTTCAAATGTTAGATATACTTAAAATAAATCAAATGTGATAAAATAATAAAAGATACTTTAAATGTGCCCTTTGATATGGTTATTTTAATTGACTTTATAGTTAAATAAATAAATGGTAAATGAGTTTAATTAATACATTTAAATATTAAGTGGATTTAAAATAAAGCATATGTTAATAAGAGAGTAGGTCAAAACTAAAACATTTTGTTTATATATATATATATATATATATATATATATCAGAGCCATGAGTACTCAGTGATATCATATCTAAGTATTATGACTAATTATTTGTAAATGTTTAACGGAAAAATTTATTGAAAAAACAAGATCATATTTTGAATATTTAGATCTATGTTGTGTTGCTAAGTCCTGTCGGCTAGTCGGTTGGATTAGCGTAAGGCTCTAAGAGAGAGCAGCCGGACTACGACTTAGGCATTGGGGATGTTCCCTCAGTATAATCTAAATATTTCAAAACAAAGATTAAGTTAATTCAAATAAATTTTTACATTTAACAAATACAAATAATGAATCAGATATCTAGATTTCTATCACGAAGAGATCATAGCTCAAATACTTCAGCTAATGATCAAGAGGAAGATTTAAATATGAATATGAATTCTTTAAATAAGTATTTCTCAAATTGAAAACAATTTATTAAATTGGAATATACCAAAACGGAATGTTAATACTATATATAAAATAGGAACTTTTGATTTCTTACAAGATTATTCAATCAAAACAACTGAACAAACTATACCTATAAATAAAGAACATCAGAATTTACAATTATTAACTAAAGAAACTATATTAAGACATAGAAAAAATCTTACAGTTTGGTAATCACACCAGATTTTCTAAATGACTCAAGGATGCGCAGAAGGAAGGATTAAAGGAAGAAAATGTGGGATTTGAAAGAATCTTTGGTCAAGTTAAGAATCTGGAAGAAATGAATTTGGTGTTAAGATCCGATTTGGTCGAATGTGGGTTCCACGAAATGGGGACATCAGGTCAGGATTCTAGACGAAGCACATAAGTCAACGCTACTCTATTCATCCTGGTGCAACGAAAATGTATCAAGACCTCCGAAAAGACTACTGGTGGCCAGGTATGAAGTTTAATGTAATGCAATACGTAAACAAATGTTTGACATGTGCTCAAGTAAAAGCTGAACATCAGAAACCCTATGGTTATGTGCAACCTTTAGAAGTCCCAGAATGGAAGTGGGAACACATCACTATGGATTTTATTACCAAGTTGCCTCTTACGGCGAAACGTCATGATGCTATTTGGTGATTGTAGACCGGTTAATGAAAAGTGCTCATTCTTACCTATACGTGAGACTTATACTTCGGAGAAACTGTCTGAATTATTTGTGAAAGAAATAATTACAAGACATGGAGTTCCAGTTTCTATAGTGTCAGATCGTGACACGCGATTCGTTTCAAGATTCTGGAAACGGTTTCATGAATCGATGGGTACAAGGCTCAATATCAGCACTGCATATCATCCTCAAACAGATGGACAGTCTGAAAGGACTATCCAAACTCTAGAGGACATGCTCAGAGCCTGTATTATTGATTTTGGCGGTAGCTGGGATGATCATTACCATTGGTGGAATTCTCGTACAACAATAGCTACCATGCTAGTATTGGAATGCCACCATATGAGGCATTGTACGGACGACGTTGTAGAACACTGTGTGTTTGGGAGGAGTAGGACAGAAAGAAGTAGGGAGCAAAGCTGCAGTAATAGATTTGACTGAAAAGCTTCAACTAGTTAAGCGCGAATGAAAGCTGCACAAGATCGACAGAAGTCATACGCTGATAAAAGACGGAGACCAATAGAATTTGAAGTAGGTGATCAAGTATTGTTAAAAGTTTCACCATGGAAGGGAGTTATTCGATTCAGGAAAGAGGAAAGTTGAGTCCGAGATTTATTGGACCTTTTCGAATAATGGCACGGGTCGGTAAGGTAGCCTACCAATTAGATCTGCCAGATGAACTGAATGGAATTCATCCGACATTTCACGTTTCACATCTGAGAAAATGTCTAGCAAATGATGTAGCATATGTGCTGTTAAATGACATTGAAGTTGATGAAAAGCTAAACTACATAGAAGAACCTGTTGCAATTGTTGACACAAAGAAAACAATTGCGTAACAAGATGATTAGACAAGTTAAGGTTCAATGGAAACATCGAAAAGGATCTGAGGCTACATGGGAGACTGAAGATGAGGTGAAACGACTCTACCCACATTATTTGAAACGTAACAGGTTTCGAGGACGAACCTATTGTAAGGAGGGTAGACTTGTACAACCGAAATTTTCTGTAACCGTTTATGTCCAAATTTTATATAAACGTTCGTAAAGTAATTATGATCAAAAGGATATAAACGATAAAAATATCTAATAATGTATGGACACGTTATAAAGCCTATTAATACGTGTAAAAATTCTGTGACCGTTTGAGTTCGTAATTTTTATGAACGTTCCCGAAGTAATTGCGATCAAATTGATATAAGCGGAACCGTTATACGATAAAGTATGAACAAGATATAGGCTCGTGAATATTAAAAATATGTGAGCAAAGTAGAAGGGGGTTTTAAAAATAGAAGTTTAAAGATGAGGGGCAAACCGTAACATTGGAAATTAATTCATTCTTGAAGTCTAAAACTTGGTGACGTAAACAGGTAGATATTTCATTTGAAACCGACTTAAAACATATTGATACTGATCCATCGAAGGTAAGAAAGCAGACACTTCAAGAATTCACAATCAACTTCTGTATAATACGAGCAAAGAAGAAGAATCAAGAAGAATCAATCGGGCTGATTAATACTAACTACCTACATCGTTAAGGTATGTGTTCATGATCCTCATCTCGTGTTAGTTTAGATAAAGTTTTGATGATGAACATAAACTGGATTCGATAGGAGCCCAATTCCATCTAGATACTGATCAGGTTTTCATGAGTTTTATGAGGGTTAATATATATACTCTTCTGGTTGCCTAAAACCCATGTTATTATATAGTAGTTTAGTTAGCAACGCCCTAAGACGAATTAATTAAATAAGAGAATACGCTTATTTAAGCCGAGTAAATAAAATTTTTAAGCATAACAAGATTCTAGAGATAAAAATGGTCAAAATGAGTGGAAGCGAAATTTTGAAATAAAGCTCCGAATGAAAGTTATGACATGCCGAAGTTTCGAGCGGTAATCGTAAATCTGAGCATCTTCATGATAAGTATTATAATTTATCTCAAATTATTATTAATTGAGATAAATAATATTAAGTTTATAAAACTCTTCGGGTCGTTATAGCAAGCTAAACACTTGTATTGGAGATAACTATAACGTAGTCGTTGTACTACCGGTTTAGAAAACCCTGAAAAAAGGGTTTATATTATATGATAAGGTTATAATTATGATAAGATATCCATATTAATAGGATATCATTCTGAACGTGAGAAAGTAAGGAAAGGAAGAAAACTAGCAGATTGTGCCTTATTAAGCTCAGGTGAGTTCTTATAGCCCTGTTTTAAATATATTTATAATCATTTTGGGCTGATTGCAGGTTATAAAGTTATTTTATGAAAATGATTGTATGTATGTATAAAGTT